>JARHVA010002268.1:2022500-2582500 GCA_037957365.1 Torreya grandis | reverse complement strand
AACTCATAAGAATACTTTGTCAACTACTAAAAATTGCCTATCTATTCTCTTTAGATCAGCATAACGCTTCTGACTATCATTGGCCTACGCCAATCTCTACCTAATTATTATTACTTGATATTCCATTTTTGAAAGCATCTTAGGGCTAAAGACTACCTTGTCTTTTAACCTTTCCCAACTGATTGGTGTCATGCACTTTCTTCCATACAATGCTTCAAATGGTGACATCTTCAAAGCTGATTCGTATGAGTTATTGTAAGCAAACTTAACTAGTGGAAGATAATATTCCTACTTATACTACTTATCCATGTAATACATATGATTAAGATCCTCCAAAATTTGATTAACTCACTCAATCTGACCATTAGTCTCTGAGTGATATATAGTGTTGATGTTTAGTTACATGCCCAAAGCTGAATTCAGAGTCACCTAGAACTTAGATGTCATCTTTAAATATTGATCCAAAATTATCTTCTATAGAAACCCATGTAATTGATACACTTACTTTATGAACCTCTTTGTAATAATAGGTGCATAATGTGTCAAATTACCTGCCATAAAATGAGATACCTTGATTAGTTTGTCAACTAATACCAAGATCGTCTCATGTATATTTCATAAAAATGGTAACCGTTGGACAAATTCCATATTGATCAGCTTCCACTTATATTTTAGTATGTTATGTAGATATAAGAATCCATCTGGATGCATATGTTTAGCTTTCACTCACTGACATTCCAGACATTGTGACATAAATTTCGTTGCATCTTTATTTATTCCCTTCTAAAAATAAAGTGGTCTAATCTTTGACATAAGCTTGGTTACTCTTGGATGTCCTAAATATGGAGCATTGTGTAGTTCTTTTAGCATTGTGCCCCTTGTATTCTCTTGATATGACACATACATCCTTCCATTATATCCCAAAAGACCATCATTATCTAATATACCTAGGATTTTGAGCATTCTAAGATAATTATTTCTTGATTTGATCATATAATTCATCTCCTAGAAAAAATTCAATCATATGATCCTTGATAACACTCCTAATAGTAGACATGGCTACTATGTACCTTCTATGATTTAGGGAATCAACTACTCTATTTTTTTTACCTTTGATATATTTGATATCAAAGTCATAGTCAGACAAATCTATATTTAGTATCTTCAAATTTATATTTGGTTGGGTGAAGATGTAATTGAGTCCCATGTTATCAGTCTTGAACTCAAATGGTTTTCCCAATGGATAATTCCTCCAAACTTGCAAGGTATGAACAATTGCTACAAGTTCTAGGCTATGAGGGGCATAGTTCACCTTATAAGGCTTCAACTTCCTTGATTCATAGGTTACCACTACACCATATTGCACAAGCACTCCTCCTATTCCATCCCTCAATGCATCTGTGATCATTGAAAATTGACAATTAGAGTTAAGAACTCTTAGCACTAATGTTGAAGTAAGCCTTTTTCTCAATTCTAGAAAATCTAATTCACACTTATCTGAATAGATAAAATTTTGGTTCTTTTATTGTAGAGAAGTAATCAGATTAGCTATCTTTGAAAAAATTAGAATGAATTTCTTATAATAGCCTATTAATCCCATGAAACTTCTTACCTTGTGGATATTCTTTGGTGTTGGCCACTCCATAATGGCTCTTATCTTTGTCGTATCTACTGAAATACCATTCATAGAGATAATATGTCCCATATATTTTACTCTATTTTTTAAAAAATACATGCTTGGACAACTTTCCATATAACATGTGCTTTTGCAACCATTGCAAAACTAGTTTCAACTGTTGAAGATGTTCTTCTTCATTATTAGAGTATATAAGAGTGCCATCAAGAAAGACCAAAAAAAAATGATCTATATAATCTTTAAACACACTATTCATTAGATTCATGAATTCTATCAGAGCATTTATCAACCCAAATGGTAACACTATGAACTCATAGTGCCTATAACAAGTTCTAAACATTGTCTTTGGAAGATCCTCATCCCTTATCATCAACTAATGATATCCTACTCTAAGATCAATCTTAGAAAACATTGTTTCCCTTATATTTGATTAAAAAGATCATTTATATGAGTTAGAAGATACATGTTTTTGATGGTTTCCTTATTCAACATTTTATAGTCTATGCAAATCCAAAAAGTACCAACCTTATTTTTGACAAAGATAACTAGTACACCATATGGTGACACACTTAGCCTGATCAACCCCTTTGATAACAATTCCTAGAGTTTAGCCTTGAATTTAACCAATTTAATGGTTACCATCTTGTATGGTGCATTATACTATGGTTTTGATCCAAGTATGATATCAATAGAGAAATCAAATTCACATTTGGGAGGTAATATTGACAATTCCTCTAGAAACACATCATGAAAATTCTTAAGGAACAAATAATATTCAAGGGATGGTTCCTTAGATTCTTCCATCTCATTTATCTTGATAATAAATGTTTAGAATCCTTTTCCTTGATCTTTCTTGAGTTGCATAGAATAAATATACCTAAGCCTCAACTCCCTTTTCTCACCTTGAATTTGTGTCTAATTTCCAAAATCATCTAGACACTCAACCTTCTCCAAGTACTACTCAACCTTAACTTTATGCTTCACAAGCTAGTTGATCCCTATGATCACATCATATGACCTTATTGGTGCTACATATAGATATAATAGAGTTGTGAATTTAGACAATCTAATCTCTTCTTCAACTAAACACTTATCAACTTTGACTTTTAAATCATTCTCATATTATATTGACCATGCATTTTATATTACTCTAGATCTTCTAGATAACTTATTAAGAATTTTAGGATCTATAAAACATTTTGTATCCCTTGTATCTTTCAAAATAAAAACTAGATGTTAAAACAAAATCCCTGGCAGTTCTATAAGTGAAGCTTGGAATTTAGCTTGACAATTATCAATGGCCGCATGAATACATTGTTAAAAATTTCCCTGTTGAGGAGTATAACCTATGTTATTTGACTTATCTTGGGTACACTCATGAAAATAATGGTTACTTACATAAATGAATCAACCTCCAGGTGGTCCTTTCCTATCAACCTATTGGTTTCCTTTGAAATTGCCTTTGAAACTGTTGTTTGATTTCTTATTACCTAAACCATTGTTGAATCTAGCATTCTAATTTATGAACTGACTCTTGGAGTCTCCACTCCACTACTTCTAGTTATTCTTTTTAAATTTTTTATAACTTATAAACTTTTTCATAATTTTGTTGTTGGCATGAGTAAGAGATTTCAACTTTTGTTCTCACTTGGCTGCTTCTCAAAGACTTGGTTCATGGTATATGGCCCATAGACGTCCACCTATCCACCAATAAGGGGTTTAAATACCATGATAAACTTCCTAATTTTGATCCTCTCATCTTCCTAGTACTAAGGTACATACTTTATAAGTTTGTTTAACTATTCCTAGTACTCATTCAATGATAAATCTCCTTGCTTTAAGTTCTAGAAATTTGTAAACTTATAGTTAAATTATAACTATGGAAGCCACTATGATCTAAACAATGTCACAAACTTCTCCCACATAGTGGTGGTCAAGTTAAAATTCATTTTGAACTTCCTATTGGCCCACCACGTATCTACTTCACCAGCCAATTAATTAGTGACCTCAGAGTAGTTTTAAATCTCAAAATACATGTCCATCTTAATCAACTATGTTTAATATCCATCACCCAAAATGGTTCCGTCAGACTTAGGTGGATTCACCTTATTCATATCTCTAGCCAACTCCATAACTACCTATGCTCTCACATCCTGAGGCTTTTCCTACTCAGTGTGATGCTCTTCAAGTACATATTGGTGTACTTCCTCTTCATGTCCATGAATGTCTTATTTTAGGGCTAAAATTTAGTTCCTAATTTCATTCATGACTATGATAATTTGATCCAACACATTTGCTTTCTCAACGGTAAATTGCTTAGTATCAAATGAAGGGTTATTATCATTTACATTTCAAGGACCCTCACCAGATACTCTATCTTTCATCATTCTCCTTTTTGGTAAATAGAAGGATATGAAAACATTAATTGAATCATTAAATCCTAAAGTTTGAGTCGTAGCTCTAATACCACATGTAATATACTCATTGGGATTGACTTAGAATAATGTGATTTTTTAAAAAATTATCCAATGTATTCTTTTATTATATTTCACCATGATAATCTAATTAGTGATCTAGATAAAACACTCTAAATATGTTAACTATAAAATAAGCATGTAACATCTATATATCACTAATTACTATCATCAGATGGAACACAATATATCTAAATATATAGAAAGTAATTAAAAATTTTCAGACAGGCTGGAATAAACATATAGCCATTATTGTCAATGTAAAATGAATAAACAATTACACTTCATTAGGGATAATGTTTTAATAGTAACAGATACAATACAAGATATAATATACAAGGCTCTACAAAGCATGAGTTTCCTGAACTCAAGTATCTATAGAAATCTCAACTGTTGTCTTCAAATAATAACTATTATGGGGAGGAAGAGCATCATCTAAGTGTTTTTACACACTAACCACAGACCATCAATCTCCTACACAATCCTTCATCATATAATACCCTCCCTTTATAGATAAATATATAGTGATGATGTAGGAATCTAGAGAGACAAACTAGTAGCTGTGTGATGTAATATTTCTAATACATGATGTGTACCATAAAGAAAATATGTTCTAACATAATAACACAAAAATATGTAAATCATATATATGAATTGACAATATCTATCTAAACATTACTTTGGCTAAAGTTTTCAATACTTATTAATATCTAGGATTAACCAAATTCATACACACCACTTGCTCAGATTACTTTCATCTAGCATTGGTGATACTAGTAAGCTAGTAAATTCTATCTCACTACTTAATTAGTACCAATAGTGCGAGATTTGGTTAATAGATTACTTTCTACTAGTAGGCATAAAACACACTAAACATAGTAATAATCAAAATACATAGATTTAGTCCATCAAATGTATGAATGATTCTCTACTATATTATTTATCACATAAATAATAAGTATAACAAGTATAGTTTATACCAACTAGGTATAATATATATTTAGACTGCATATTTTTAATTTTTTCAAGTAGATACAAATATATTACATTCAATGACAACCACTAATATTATAGTTTATTTTTACGTACACACTACTCAATTTCAAATAGTTAGCCATAATAAAGAATGTCATAAATATCATGAAAACATAATCTTTCATTTAAACAACTTATTACATTTATAGGAGACTGTATTCATGTAGTTATATTTTCTTGACCCTTGGGATCCTATGACTTGTTTTTAATAGTCAATAAAATTATAGTTATATGCACATGATCCAACACACCAATATGTGTGTGTGTGTGTGTGTGTGTGTGTGTGTGTGTGTGTGTGTGTGTGTGTGTTGTTACAAGTTCTCTTCCGTCGACTTGTTTTATATAAAACTCTTGTACTTAAACATATTAATTATAAAATCTTCACTAATGGTATATAATATCAGCTACCTCTGTTTAACAAATAGTTGATTTAAACTTAGCTTATTAAACTAGTTTTTATATGAATTTGCACACAGTCCTAATATTTAAGATCATAACTTTGTAACAAGTAATCTCAGACATATATATGTATACATACATATATATGTATACATATATATATATATATATATATATATATATATATATATATATATATATATATATGTATATATGTGTGTGTGTGTATACACACACACACAAGTGTATGTGTATACACACACACACACAAGTGTATGTATATATATGTGTGTGTGTGTGTGTATGTATATGTGTGTGTGTGTATATACACACACATATATACATATATATCTATATATACATACATACATACATATATATATATATATATATATATATATATATATATATATATATATATATATATATATATATATATATATATATATACGTGCACACACACACACACACACACACAATTTGGTTGCTAATTACACAGTCCTACTTTACTTATATTTATGATTTGTAAAAAAAGCTACTCCATTCACATTCATATGATCTCACTATTGAATAACAAAAGTACGTCACTCATATATCTAAAATTTCATGGTTTTGTATAATAGTTACACTCAATCCATTCATATTCATCCATCAGTTTATATAAAATTACACATATTATTACTAAATATTGTCATAGTTCAAAATAAATAAATACATCAGTACATTCATATATGTGTGTGTGTGTGTGTGTGTGTGTGTGTGTGTGTATGTATATGTATATGTATATATATGTATATATATATATGTGTGTGTGTGTGTGTGTGTGTGTGTGTGTGTATATATATATATGTATATATATATATATATGTATGTATATATATATATATATATATATATATATATATATATATATATATATGTATATATAATCCTGGTTTCTAGAATAAAAGTGTGTCTTGCATAGGTATATGTTCACAATTTTTTTTTAAAGATAAATAATTTCATTCATTCAATTTTTACACTCATGAATTGATTTATAATACACTCAGTTTACTATTTGATTAACAATATACATGCATTTCACTAAACATTTTGTCCATTGATGCATATCTATATATCATGTTGTTTAATATATCTACATGTCGACTTAGTATGATGTTTTTATAATTTCTGTTGACCTCATAATAGGAGTTTCATTTTTCCAAATCACTACACTGGTATACCTTATAATTAATTCTCTGATTTTATATATCCTGATGTATATATTTTTTCTTGCATGTATATTTATACTAGTTTTACCAATAATTACTTTTATTGTGGATTTATACCATAAAAGCATCTAATTTAGAGTTCTTCATACTCATTACAATGACTTCCTTTACCTATAGTAAGCGATCAACACATAATTTTATTTCCTAATTAATCATGATAGGCTTTTTGTATATTTTATTGGGTTTATTTCCAAGATCATATAGTCACTCATATATATATATATATATATATATATATATATATATATATATATGTATGTATGTATTTATGTATTTATGTATTTATGTATGTCAGATACTTAAATGAATACAGATTTAATTATATCAATTTATTTGATTTTCCTTTAATTTACTATGATGTTGAAGTCGTTAAAACACACACACAATGCATATATTGTCACAACAATAATACACATAATTTTTGTCAAATTCTACACAAAATATTAATAAATTCACCTACCTTGTAACAGTGACCAAACTAAAATGGCACGATCTGGACAATTTCACTTTATTTGCTCTCACTTATCCTCTATGTGCTACCCTTCTCTTCTCCACATTTTTCCCCTCCCACTCTTCTCTTCTTATCCTCTTATTCTTCTATGTTGCCCCTACTTTCCTTTCTTTATTTCTTTTTTTTAATGGATTTCCTTTTTTTGGCTCACCCTTCCTTTGAAGCTTTTCATTTTCCCAAAGTTTGTTGTTTTTTTTTGTGATTTTCTTTATTATTACTTTATTCATTTTTATTTCCTATTTATCTATACTTAGTATAATGCTTTATATATTTTATTTCCTAATTAAAAAATCAATACATCTACTAATTATAACTGGCACTTCAAATATCTTCATAACTTAATGATAATACAATTAATATAAAGTAAATTATATTCTTTTATCAAAAATGGTAAATCACACACTATTATACCAATCCTAATTATAACAATGTCATTGTTGTGTTATTACTACATTGTATTGATTATCTTTGTCTTTTTTTTTTAATCTTTGTATATATATTAAGGCTTTTAATCCATATAATGATATTCTCGAATATCATAATGATAACCAACTAATGTTCTAAAACATTTCAAAGATATTTCGGTTAACCTATAGATAGTAGTAAATAGATATTGTTCACATAGATTTGCTTTCTCAAAAAACATTAACAATCATGAATACAATAACACAACATAAACACACAATAACATTATACATCCAAATTTAATTATAATAACCATAATGCAATCACACAAGATTAATTCCACATAAGCATTAAATTGAGATAACACATAACTGACATGCATAAAAAATTATCAAAATGTAGACAACATCAAAAATGTACTAACACTAATAATTCAAACTATGCATATAATGAGTACTATCTAATGTGGTGTGTGCATAGATTCTAGCCATTCCTCTATCATCTCCCAATACTTCCATCTATATCACCCTCTTTGATGATGCTCTCCCTCCTTCATGCTCTAAGGGATGAATCTCTCTTGTGCCAAACTCATGATAAGAGGGTAGTTAGTATATAATATCATGACATATATCATGAAATACTACTATAATAATAAATCAACATGATTATAATGTAATAATATACCATACAGCTAAACTCATAACAATGCAACCATGTAATCAAAGCAATATTTGACTATCTAATAACAACATATGACTTACAACTTAGTCAATAATAATAATAATAATAATAATAATAATAATAATAATAATAATAATAATAATAATAATAATAATAATAATAATAATAAATTACAAATCATAAAAATATATGGATAATCAAGTAAATTTGCCTAGTAAAAAATTGGGATGTAATAGTAGCTATGCCATTTTATTTTATGCACCAAGAAACCTTCTCAGTGCTTACAACCTTCATTAAAAAATCAACAACATTCTCATCTATGTTCATCTACTCTAATAGTATCTTCTTCTCCTTTTCCATTTACCCTATAAAATGGTATTGCACATCAATACGCTTCATTCTAGAGTGATACTCAAGGTTATTTTTGTTGGGTGAATATTTTGTCACTCAACTAACTGATGAGAAAAATAGTTTTATTCACCATAGCATAGGGAGATTGGTTGGCCAAATGTGTAGGTTTACCACATCAAAAGGGGACTAATCTCTCCTCTCATCAAGGGGAGGCTCCTTATTAAATATGAGGAGCTATATACTATATATTTATGCTAAAAATAACACTTGGGGTAGGAAAACACCATCCATCTCTCTTTTTTTAGAGATGATGTTCAAGGATCAAGGGAGAAATATTAGTAATAATGATAGAAAGCACTCCTCTTCTTTTAGAAGTACTATTCAACAAACAATAAGAATCTTTCTGGTAGTAATGGCAACAGGTTGTAGTAACACAATAGGATGAAATGTAGCACAAAGTCTCCACTTTAGCTACCAAAGAGTGGAATATGAAGGATAATGGGGGCACAAAGTCATCCCAAGATCCTTTACACAGAAAAGAGAAAATAAACACGCTAAAGACAATTATGGCAGCACAAAGTCTCTTCACAATTGACCTCAGGACACCTTTCTGACTACTTTCACTAATTCTGCTTATTTAATTAAAGGGACATAAAATGTATTAAGGAAATAGACATAAGAACAATTTCCCCAAAAACCAAGTTATTACAGCATAAAGTCTAAAAAGTCACTTGCTTTCTTATTCCAATAACAAAATATGATCAACAATCTGAGCTCAAAGTCTCAGTAATGCCTTTCAATTTAGGTAAAGTTTAGTTTCTGATAATAAAAAGATCTCCTTAAAATAATAAGAGAGAGTCCAATATATAGCCCTCTAAGAAAGATTTGGGAGCAGTAACACATCAGGTTGCATTCAATGCCTTGAATACATTTTAAATTCTATCAAGAAAATATGTTGGAATCAGGCATAGTTGTCTATTTTCTTTTCTCAATGTAAAGAAATGGGTCATGCCATTAAATGTTTGTGTTCTCCAATGTCCACTTGGTGGACTGCTCCTCCTTCTAGAAACACATCCCATGCATGGGTATTTCTAGTCTTTCTTCATTGTTCCTCCTTTCTTGGCTGTTAAATTGGGTCTTTAGTTTAATCAGATCCTTGGTTCAATCACTTCTCTGCTCTTTGGTCACTTTTCACTAATATTAACAACTGACACATGGCACGTTCCTCTGCAAAATAGACCAAGACACTTGGTAGCATTCGCAGGGCTCTGAGAGATGCTTATTGAAAGAAGCTTTGAAACTTGTAAGAAACTTGAAACATGGATGCAAATACTTGTTACACTCTACGGAGTTATAATGGGACACGTGGCATGTTTTGGATGTCTTTTGAGAGTCATGTGGAATATGACACTTGGTAGCTTCAGCTAAATTCTGAGAAACACTATAAAGATCAATATGATTCATTCAAATTCACATGGATGATGACACTTTGCACACTCTAGTTACTTTAGCATCTCACTGGGGTCCCACCACAGTCCTTACTTAATAAAGAGACCAAAGGAAGAAACTGTGGATGTTGACACGTGGCAGCTTCTACTGAGCTTTACCAGGGACACGTGGTAGCTTCTGCTTGTCTATAAAAACTTTAGAAACATTTGGGACTCATTTATAGATTCATGCAGAAGATGACATGTGGTAGCTTCTACTGAGCTTTAGAAGTCTTTTGAGAGTCCTGCAGAAGATGACACATGGTAGTCTCCACTGAGCCTTGGCTATACTATTGAAACACTCGAGACTCATATCAGATTCACATGGATGATGCCATGTGGAGGATTTCACTTACTTTAGAAACAAAACCCAAGGCCTACCATAGTCTTTATTTAATAATCAAACAAAATGAAGAAACTATAGATGTTAACACTTGGTGGCTTCCACTAAGTTTTAACAGGGACACGTGGTAGCATCCACTGCTTTTTAGAGAAACATATTGAAACCTTTCGTAGTTGCCACTTGGTGCCTTTCATGTGCACTAAGAGAATATTAGGAGAGACTACATATATAGACACGTGTCACATTCTATTTACTTTAGAAACAAAACCCAGGACCCACCACAGTCTTTATTCAATAATCGAAACCAAAGGAAGATACTACGGATGGTGACACTTGGTGGCTTCCACCAGGCTTTATTAGGGACACATGGTAGCTTCCATAGCTTTTAGAAATAAATTATAATGGGGCTCGATAGACGACACTTGGTAGCATTCACTAGACTCTGAGAGAAGCTTAGGAGAAACTTGAATTTGACATCTGTGGGGACGTCACTGGTTGCTTAATGCTTTCTTCCTGTAGAGTTCATAGTTTTAAGCCCATGGAGTCCATAGAAACATATATGCTGAGTCCCTTAGCTAAAAAGTTTGAAAAATAGAGAATTTGAATGCTCAAGAGAATTTTTTGAGAAGGGAAGAGATAATTTTGGCCTGCAAGACCAAAATGGCTCATATGTTGTTCCAAAAATGAGTGACATTTTTGGGGAACAATAGCTAGCTCCAGTTGGGGAACCTCCTTTAGTTGAGAACTTGGAACAGTTGAGGGGGTAGAAACCAGAATCTCTCTAGTGCCTTGAAGTGTGCCATTGGCTATGGAGTCATGCTACCCAAAAAGAAAGGCTCCAAAAATGAAAAATGAACACAAAGCAGAAACAAAAGACTTTACAAATATACATATGTACAGGTGAACTTATTTGGTACTTCAAGAATTGAAGTAATTCACATGCTACTCCTTAGAGGTAGAGAAATGAGTGTGCCATGCTTTTACACCAACAAAAGCCATTTTCTCCCCAGAATCAGTGATTGGTAGGTGGACTTCTCTAGGAATCCAATTTTTTGCACCTTCTCTTTGGTTTCCTCCTCTTCTTGCCCCTTAATAAGACTCAATCTCTACCATGAACCTTTGCTCTCTTGCCAGAGAGTTTCTTTACCTGACATTGATATGTGGCAGTATGATCCACTACCAAAATTCATTGTTCTTCTATCCCAGTCTAGCACATGATTTTATTATCAGTATCGAACACCTAACAATCCACCAACTCAGCATTTCCTTGAGCGTGAAGAAGCTCGATGCCTTTTTCTTGAGCGGCCTTTAATCTAAGCAGTGGAGACTCATACTCAGTAGTATGGTTGGTGTTGCTATATTGTAACTTATATGCATATGGATAAATATCTCCTTGGGGAGATATTAGAACAACTCCAGCTTCAGAACCACTTGAAGCATTACTTCCATCAAATCATAAAATCCAGACATCGTCAAATTTTGATCCTTTCTTATATTCCTCCTGGTCAGGGAGGTAAGATTATTTTACATCTAATCTTTTCTCTATTAATTCTCCTACTATCCCTTCTTTACTTTCTGAATTGTCACCTACAGGACTTTCATCTGCTAAAAAATGAATATCTTTAGTAGACAAAAAATAATTGCCCTTGCCTGAAGACTCAAACAAAATTTGAGCTTCAGCGCTGATGTCTGAGTGACAACATATCTTACCTCCTTCTCAAGAAGAAACCTCTGCATAATGCCCTTCACTGGGATCCTTGCCTCAGATAGGTCCATGCTCAATTCTCCACCAACATCATTGTAAAATTTTTATCCAAGCAGAATACCATAGGATGTTGGGACGATGGCCACTAGGACAGTCATCTTGATTCTTTTGTCTGAGAATGCTACAAATGCAAATTGGGCATCTTTAATTTGCCCCAGTAGTGGCACTTTCTTGTTCTCTATGGATAAGAATCTCCCAAATGTCTTGGTTAATGTGAGACCAAGAGATTCTACCACTTTGGCAGGCATGACATTATCTAAAGCCCCAGAATCAATGATGCAATTATTGAGCTGGTGATTGTTTATCAACAAGGACACATAGAAAGGCTCTATTTTCCCAGGGGCAATAGGAGGAGAAATGATAAGATTGTTTGGGATGGACATGTTCCTTGGGGGATCATGAGTTACTTTCTTAACATCTTGTCTTCCAGGGGCGGTTTGGTTCTTGATACATTGAACCAACTTGTCTAATTAATCAGGGTTGGACTGTAGGAAATCAAATTTAGACATTTGAATTTTGGTCTTCCTAACATGATCAATTATGTCAAATGGCTGAATTAGACTAGGCATAGAGGAAGGCAATTCAACCTTCTAGGTTTTAGTAGGGGTGGGAGGACTAGTCTGTGAATTTGAAGTAGAAGGGGTAGGGATATTTGATGAACTTACCTTCTCTGCAATCACCAGGTCCTTTGGCTGGAAGGGCAGAGTGGTTCCCCACTTGGTAATTGATATCATTGGTTGAGGTCACTCCTCTATCTTCTCTTTATCAACTTGTTAAGTTGATTGATTCTTGGACTAGGTAAACACAACATATGATCCCTCATCTACTTTCCCTTTACTTTTAGCTTCATCCTGGTAATTTAGGAAACCAATGACAGAGTTGCCAACTGATTCTTCTTGGCCTGCTACAAAGATATTAGCATCACTTTCTTGATTAAAATTAGATTGGAAAGATAAATCATGTTCTGTTTCCATATATCCAACTACTGATTTGACTAGGGGTGTTTCAATGGCAAGTTTCCCCTATGGGGGAGGAAGATGATTTGGCTGCCCTTGATTCCTAGCAGCATTGCCTTGGTATGAATGATTGGGGAATGTCCTCCTTGGTGCATCTCTATATAAAGGATTAGACATACCTTGGGCTACTTGTCTTTTTCAGGCTAGCAGTTCATTTTCTAGCTTCTGCACCATTTGATCAGTGGTGCCTGTAGATAGATATTTAGAGGATGAAGAAGATTTACCTCTATTTGGATCTCTCCTTATCTTTCCAGCCAAGATAAGGTCATCTTCTACCTCAGTAGCCAAGTCTTAAGCTTTAGCAAGGTCTATTTGGCCAGCACATCTCAATAGAAAGCTCACTTCAGGTAGCTAAGAATTGATGAAGAAGCATTTGAGGTTTTCAAGTGTTGGCTGAGCAATTGTAGGAATGTGGTTCCTCAGTTTATCAAACTTGGATATGAAGTCCCTCATTGGTCAATTAGGCTCCTTCTACATTTGTGTGAGTTGAGCCAAAATGGCATGTGCATCCTCTACAGGTTTGAATCTAGATTCAAACTTGGCTTTGAGGGTGTCCCAGTCAGTTACTAACTGAGCCTACATATGGTAGAACCAATCTATAGCATCACCTTATAATGTCTCTACAAATATCTTGACTTCTACATCCTCATACTCAACTCCTATCACACCATAGGCTATGCTAAAGGCTATAATGCGTTCATTAGGATGAACCTTCCCATCACCATAGAACTTGGGGAAATTCTTCCTTGAACTACGTGGTAGCTCATGTAGAGGTGGATTTAAGTCGAGTGGACTAAAAGAGTTACCCCAAGTTCCTTGAGCTGACATTATATGACTATGAAATGGGGAATAAATCTTAGAGGGGTAAGTATTGACAAAGCTTTATTAATAGTAGAAGTGGATGCTTTGCCTGGTAATAGAGACCTGACTTTAGTAGGAGGAAAGCTCCTAGTTCATTGGAGGCGATATGGTGAAGGAAACATATCAAAATTACTTTGTTGTACCAACTTGAATATAGGGTCAACAATACCTTTAACTCTTTGGCTTCGTGTATAGCATGAAGTTACTAGATTGTATAACAAAAATAAGAAAGAATTGGTCTTGCTTCAGTTTGAAACTTGAGGCTTCAAACTGCGCGCTCTTTCCCAATGGATCTAGTTTTGCAGACCAGATTATGGATGAAAATGGATGAAGATGGTGAAGCTATAATGATAATGGGTAAGACACCAATGGAGTTGCTAGAGTCTATAATGAATAAGGGTAGGGACTACTTCAATCTAAAACTTGAGGCTTCAGACTGCATGTTCCTCCCCAGCGGAGTTGCCAAAAACTATTGGGTGAATATTTTGTCACTCAGCTAACTGATGAGCAAAAGAGTTCTATTCACCACAACATAGGGAGATTAGTTAGCCAGATGTGCAAGTTTACCACATCAAAAGGGGACTAATCTCTCCTCTCATCAAGAGGAGGTTCCCTATTAAATATGAGGAACTATATACTATATATTCATGCTAAAAATAACACTTGGGGTAGGACAACACCATCTATCTCTCTTTTTTTAGAGATGATGTTCAAGTTCAAGGGAGAAATCTTAGTAGTAATGACAGAAAGCACTCCTCTTCTTTTATAAGTACTATTCAACAAATAACAAGAATCTTTTTGGTAGTAATGGTAACAGGTCGTAGTAACACAATAGGATGAAATGTAGCATAAAGTCTCCACTTTAGTTACCAAAGAGTGGAATACAAAGGATAATGGGGGAAAAAAGTCATCCCAAGATCCTTTACATAGAAAAGAGAAAACAAACATGCTAAAGACAATTATGGCAGCAAAAAGTCTTTCCACAATTGACCTCAGGACACCTTCCTGACTACTTTCACTAATTTTGCTTATTTAATTAAAGGGATAGAAAATGTATTAAGGAAACAGACATAAGAACAATTTCCATAACAAGCAAATTATTATAGCACAAAGTCTAAAATGTCACTTGCTTTCTTATTCCAATAACAAAATATGATCAACAATCTGAGCTCAAAGTCTCAGTAATGCCTTTCAATTTAGGCAGAGTTTAGTTTTTGATAACAAATAGATCTTCTTAAAACAATAGGAGAGAGTCCAATATATAGCCCTCCAGGAAAGACTTGGGAGTAGTAACACATCATGTTGCATTCAATGCCTTGAATACATTTTAAATTTTTTCAAGAAAATATGCTAGAATTGGGCGTAGTTGTCCATTTTATTTTCTCAATGCAGAGAAATGGGTCACGCCATTGAATGTTTGTGTTCTCCAATGTCCACCTGGTGGACTGCTCCTCCTTCTAGAAACACATCCCATGCATGGGTATTTATGGTCTTTCTTCATCATTCCTCATTTCCTAGCTATTAAATCAAGTCTTTAGTTTAATTGGATCCTTGGTTCAATCGCTTCTCTGCTCTTTGGTCACTTTTCACTAATCTTAACAATTGACACATGACACGTTCCTTTGCAAAATAGATCAGGACACTTGGCAACATCTGTAGGGATATGAGAGATGCTTATTGAAATAAGATTTGAAACTTGTAAGAAACTTAGAATGTGGAAGTAGACACTTGTTTCACTCCATGGAGTTATAACGAGACACGTGGTACATTCTAGATGTCTTTTAAGAGTCATGCAGAAGATGACACTTGGCAACTTCTTCTAAATTTTGAGAAACACTATAGAGATCAATGGGACTCATTTAGATCTACATAGATGATGACACTTGGCACACTCTACTTACTTTAGCAGTTCACTGGGGCCCATCACATTCCTTACTTAATAAAGAGACCAAAAGAAGAAACTACAGATGTTGACACGTGGTGACTTCCACTGAGCTTTACCAGGTACATGTGGTGGCTTCCACTTTGAAATAAGTAGAGACACGTGGCAGCTTTTGCTTGTCTATAGAAACTTTAGAAACATTTGAGACTCATTTTTAGATTCATGTGGAAGATGACACGTGGCAGCTTCTACTGAGCTTTTGAAGTCTTTTGAGAGTCCTGCAGAAGATGACACATGGCGGTCTCCACTGAGCCTTGGCTATACTATTGAAACACTAGGGACTCATATCAGATTCACGTAGATGATGCCACGTGGAGGCTTTCACTTAATTTATAAAAAAAACCTAGGGCCCACCACAATCTTTATTCAATAATCAAACAAAATGAAAAAAATATGAATGTTGACACTTGGCAGCTTCCATTGAGTTTCAACAAGGACACATGGCAGCATCTACTACTTTTTATAGAAACATATTGAAACCTTCCACATTTTCCACTTGGCACCCTCCATGCACACTGAGAGAAGCTTAAGAGATACTGTGGATACAGACACATGTCATATTCCGTTTACTTTAGAAATAAAACCTGGGGCCCACCACTATCTTTATTCAATAATCGAAACCAAAGGAAGATACTACAGATGGTGACACTTGGTAGCTTCTACTAGGATTTATCAGGGACATGTGGAGGCTTTTATAGCTTTTAGAAACAAATTATAATGGGGCTTGGTAGATGACACTTGGCAGCATCTGCTAGACTCTACGAGAAGCTTAGGAGAAACTTGAATTTGACGTACGCAGGGACGTCACTAGTCACTTGGCACTTCCTTCTTATAGAGTCTATAGTTTTAATGCTATGGAGTCTGTATAAATGTATCTACTGAGTCTCTTATCTAAAAAGTTTAAAAAATAGAGAATTTGAATGCTCAAGACAATTTTTTGAGAAGGGAAGAGATAATTTTGGCCTGTAGGACCAAAATATCTCATATGTTGTTCCAAAAATGAGTGACATTTTTGGGGAACAACAATTTTATATATAAATTTCAATTTGAGAATAAAAATCTATCCTGATATCCTTTTGAAAAAACCCAATAATGGAAATTAACCTTTGAATCCAAACCACTTCCTTGATTATTTGACTAGCTTCCATGTACTCAGCCTCTATGGTAGATATTGAAACACTAGCCTATTGTTTGCTCATCTATCTCATAACTCAAAAAAATTAAACATATATCCATATATGTAGATATTCATAAATCAATATCTCTAGACTAGTTTGAATCTAAAAAATCATATATATCAGTTTTTACTCTCACCAAGATTATAGTGATAGTAGATTACACAATATTACATCCAAATAAAATACCTAAAGATCTTATTCACCATAGTCCTATGTTCCTTTATTTGATTCTAAATAAATCCTTTCACTACTCTCAATGTATGATAAATGTCATGTCTAGTACAAACTATATGCAAAGGGAAATGCAACTAATCTATACATAATCATAGCTCAAAGAATATAAATCCTACTTGCACTTTTAATTGTTGATATATTATATATTCAAGTTCATGATCAAGATGGATCTTCTAAACCTAGACAAGGGATCTCTTACCATAATTAATTTACTAGGGAGGGTTCCAAAGCCTCTAGTCAAGCAAAACTTTACAATAACCCTAACTAGGTCTTATGTTTTCATATTCATTAAACTAATAACAAGTAAATCAGAGTCTAATATAGTGCTCACCAAATCTTGTGGAACAAAGTGAGGGTAATAAAAATAAAATTAAACATGCATAATAGAATCCTAATGCATGGAGAGAGTAATATATTTAAAAGTCATTACTTATGCTACTTCTATCTATTATAAAGAGGATAAAAGTTATATATACTTATCTTGAATATGAACTCATCTTGACATAATATTTATCTTGGATGGTTATTCATAAGAGGTTGTTGTGATTTGTAAGGATCACTAAGAAAGGCCAAAACATCCAAGACTTTTCCACAAAAAAAGATTCTTCTCTAAGTATAAACCCTAAGATAAGACTCCTCAAGTAAAATTTTAGAAGAGAAGATTATAAAGAAGCACACAGGAATAATTAACTCTTTTTGTCTCTTTACTAATGGAGAAATGAATGTGTTATATAGCTTAATCTAACCTTAGTTCTTTTTGAAAGTTTAGCTGATAGAGTTGACCCAATCGACATTGTATCATTATTGACAAAAAAACAAATTAGGTCTTAGTCTATGTCAACTAAGGGATGACATATATCCTAAATAAATTTTATCAATTATATTACAAGGTCGATGGGGTTGATAGTGTAACGTAAACTATCAAAAAGGATTTTATGTTAGGGAAGGGCTAATAAAGGCAGAAAATGACTAGAGGAGGTTTCAAAAGAGGAGGCAAAGCTTAGGGTAATGTTTTTAAGATATGGGTGGATTGATAGCATGTGGTAGTATAGGGACAATAATTTTTTGAATCACTGATGGTCTACCCACCCCTTTCTTGATGCACCCCTTAAGGAATGCACTCAAAGAGATTGAGAATTGATGGGTTCCTACAAAATAGAAAGCATCAGTAATTGATAAAGTTTTAAAATATTATGTGTATACATATGTCCCACTTGAATCTCATCATGTGTCACTTAGGTACAATAAGAGATGGTGCTTCAATAAAATAGTATAACAACATGCAATCCTAAAGTTGAAAAATTATAGTATTTTAAATAAAAAATAACTAAAATTTAAATGATTGAAAAGGAAATAACTAAAAAAATAAATGTATGTGTACCTTGACTTACTTTTATTATTTTATGGTTGTTTGTTGTATTTTTAGTTCTGATAATGGAGTGTAAATACTATTTTTGACAAACCCAAGGATACAAAACTAAAGAGAAAACATAAACAAGCATAGGAAAGCCAAGATAACGGATGCTTATGTGGATGGGACATACTTGGAAATTTGACAAGCTGAGGTGATAAGTGATATGGTAAACCAAATGACCAGGTCAATTTTAGATTAAATTGTGTAATTAAAAATCTAATGGTATTAACGATAAAAAACTCAAACAAGTAAACCTTAATTAAGAAAGGAAAACTCACCAAGTCAAACCAAGGATACATGTTAAAAAGGATGGTAATCAAAAATCAATATGAAAGTAGTAATAATCTTTACTTAAACAAAGATGAGTGATCAATAACAATCCTTACTCAATCATCAATGGAAAAAGTGCATAAAATGGAAAATAAAATTGATGAGTGAGAAGTAACAAGCCAACTTCATACAAAAATGGAAAAAGTACATGAAATTATAAATGGACTCAAGTGTTCATAAAAAAAGGTAGTATAAAAATAACAAATGGAAAGAGAAGGAAAACCAATGCTAGAGATGTAGAGTCATAGTGTAAAAATAATCCATAGTCACTCAAACATATTGTTTGGTTCTAAAGATAGATAAAAATTAAAACAAAGTAGTGTTATCATGTTCTTAAGATGTGAAGAAGAAGAAATATATAAGGAACATAGATTTATAATAATACATTGTCAGTCAAGGGGGGAATAAAATGGGTGGAGGGGAGAATGAAGGAAAACCCAAGGTAGAGTAACTCTTTATTGAAGTCAAGACACTCAAATTAGGTTTTTCAAAAAAAAAAAAGATTCTCGATGTTAAGGACTATGTAGAACTTATCTTAGACACACAAGTCTTATATCAACAAATTTAGTAGGTAGATTATCCCATGAAGGCTATATGCATGAAAAGTAAAATGGACCTACCTTCCCATTACGTGTTCACTATTCCTTCAGACCCTTTATAGATCCATCAGTCTACTATGAAGATTATGTACTTATGTGAGAAAGTAAGTAGCACCATATATTTTTTTGAATTCTTCTACTCTAATCTACTAACATGCCACACCCTAATGAATCTTGGATCTATCATGAGGCCAACTGTGGATCTTGATCTTCGATTGGAGATAGGATATGTGATTGTAATCACATCTTTTTGGTGTGATTTTGAATTGTTAAATTTGTATGTTGCCTTTTGTATATGATTGCATTTTTTTAAAAATGATTTGGCTTTTAAATTTCTTGATGTATTTTTATATTCCTCTTCCATATGGATTTGGAGAACCAAACATGGGTGCTAAAGATGACTTTCATTTGAATAATTTAGACTTGGTTACTAAGAAAAAAACCTTATAGAGTGTGGTGTATAATATTATCATTAATGTAGGAGAAATAAAAGTTATATCTTGACTTTGACCTTGTTCTATCCAATGTGGAGTGAAAGGAAAAGAAATCAAAAGGAATGAAACATGAAACAATTTGAATTACTTTAAATTGAAAAAAAATGTGAAAAAGGGTGAAAAAGGGATACAATGATAGTGAAGTGTAGGAAAACATGCTAACACAAGGTTATTGTGAAAATTTTATCTACAAAACAAATAAAATCCAAACTTGAGAACAAGGATCACAAACTCAAAACCATTGAAAAAAATCTAGACAAGGAACACTAAATTAAGTAAAGATGGTGATTTTATGTAGAAGGCCTAGTCCTATATATAGTCTTCGACTGTAACTCATAAAATATAAACCCATGAGGATGCACAAAGCATGTAAAATGTAAATTAAAAATAAGATATTTGTGAGGAAGGCTAGGTCCTATCCATGGTCTTACACTACAACTCACAAAAGATAAACCCAAGGGGGTGCCAAAAATTATTGAAAAGTAAGAAAATAAATATGACAAAAGGAAGTCATGAGGAAGATTAGGTCCTATTAGTGGTTTTACAATGCAACTCAAGATAAAAATGGAAATGAAAGAACCCAAATGAAGGACTAAATTTTTTGAAAAGAAATAACTACTTTGAAAGGTGAGGCCCATGTATGTATTTTATAAAAAGTGTTAAAATAATATCATATAGAAGGAATGATAAGAAGGGGGAAATTTAGGCAAAATACTTCTTTAAGAATTGCACATTGGTGGGCTCTTTGAAAATATGTCCTTCATTAGTTTGAAGGCGATAGGTGCTTGGATCAAGGATATCTTTGACTAAATAAGGGCCCCACTATTTTTAGGTGTATTTAACTTCTCTTTCATGAGCATAGTCTAGATTAAGTAAAATGTCACCAATATTAAAATTACAAACTTTAACACATTTATTATGTTATTTGGAAATATGGGTCTTGTATTGGCGATTGTGTTATAAGGTAAAAAGATAGTGTTTATCAAGAAGATTAAGAGCATGAAGTTAAGCTTCACCTAATTATTCATTAGTTATATTACCATGAAGAGATATACAAAGAGAGGGAAGTTCACATTATAATGGGAAGACTAATTTAGAACCATAGACTAGTTAAAATGATATTACACCAATAGTAGTGTGTATGCTAGTGTGATAAGCCCAAAGATTGGGATATAGATGAAGATGCCAATCCATGTGGGTTTCATGGATTGTCTTTTGGATAATTTTATTAATAATTTTTTTGATGGCCTCAACATGGCCATTGCATTATAGATGTTAGGGTGTGGAAATTTTTTGACTGATTTTAAATTTACCACATAGCTATTTAACATTTTTATTTTTGAAGTTACCACCATTATCTGAAAAGGTATTATGAGGAACACCAAAGTGGTAAATGATTTGATTGAGGATGAATTTGAAAAGGGTCATACCGGTGACATTGATAAGGGGCATAGCCTCAACCCATTTGGTAAAATATTTGGTGGATATGATAATAAAGACATGCCCATCATGAGATTGAGTTAATTTTCTTATGAGATCTAATCCCCACATGGATAATGTACAGGGAGAATCCATGGTTTGAAGCTCAACTGGAGGAGAGGGGATTAGATCACCATGAATTTGGTAAGGAGTACACTTTTTAGCAAATTCAATGAAATTATTTTCAAGAGTGGGCCAAAAGTATCCAATACATAAGAATTTATAGGTTGTAACATGTCCACTATAGTGGTCAGCACAAATGCCTCCATGTGATTATTCAAGAAGAGGAGGAACCTCTTTTTTCATAACACAATGGATCATGGTACCTTCAGCATTTCAATAATAAAGGATATTATATAGAAAGACATATTTGAAATTTTTCTTGTGAATACGAGTTTTTTACATGAATCAATGTTTAGAGGATAGGTTTGGTGGTCAATAAATTGAATAATGTCTTTATACTATGGGCTTTGTCTAATGGTGACAAGTTCTATATGGAAAATGAGTGAATCTTGTGGTTTAATAGAATATGGGGATTATCTTATTTGGATAATAAACATGGAATTGGTAAGAAATTAGTGTGGATGAAAAAGAGGTGTTGAAAAAGCAAGTGAATCAACAATAGAATTTTGATCTTGAGGGATAGCTTCGATGGTAAAAGAAGTAAAATATTTGGCAAGGATAGTTGAAATTTGATGATAAGAAATGAGATTTTCACTTTTTCATTGATAATCACCATTGACCTAGAAAAAGATGAGCTAGGAGTCATCCAAAGCATGCATATATGTGATATCTAAATCAAGGGCTACTCTCATGCCTAGGACTAAGGCTTTGTATTCTGCCATGTTGTTAGTGATGTCAAATGTAAGGTGAAATGCTAAAGGGATAATTTTACCAAGAGGACTAGTGAGGATACATTCTGACCCAACTCCTTGAAGGAATTTAGCACCATCAAAATGAAGGGTCCAAGTATCTTCATGTAAATTGATAGTAATTTTAGGAAGTTCTTTGATAAATACTTTTGGTTGAGTAGTATAAAAAAAGATAAAGGACTCATCAAGATTACTTTATTCAATATCATCATTAAAATTATGGAAGTGATATTTAAGAGATATGGCTTCATTGAGACCTTCAATATAGAGAATGTTGTCAATGGGAAGACTATCTTGAAGTTGGTCAGTAATTGGTATAGGAGCTATGTTAATTTTATCAGCAATGAATTATCCTTTGAAATATTTTTTTTCAATAATACAAAGATCAAATTCCATGAGGAGGACCATCTAATTGCCAATTCAATCTCTAAGAAGAAAGGAGTTAGAGAAGAAATGGAGTGGATTAGATGAACAATAACATAAGTGGTTTGATAAAGCTTATAATGTCAGAGATTTTCAACAATAAAATATATGGTGAAGAAATAACATTTTAATTTTATATAATGTTTCTCATAGTTGATGAGACCTCGACTGATATAATAGATGGCATATTCCCTCCTAGTATCATCTTGGTGGGCAAGCATTGCCTCAACTGATATGGGTGTGGAAGATTATATAATATTAATAGATGATCATTAGAAGGTGGATGAAGACTAGGTGGGTGAGAAAAGGATTATTTCATATTGTCAAATGATTTTTGACAAGGATCTGTCCATCCTATAGAATTACCTTTCTTGAGAATAGAATTAATAAAATAAATACAATAACACATTTTGGGGATGAATTATCTAATTAACCAAAGTTTACTAAGGTAAGTGCGAATATATGGAATGGAAAAAGGGATAGGAATGTTGACAATAGCATTTATTTTGGCAAGATCAATGTCAATGCCATGAAGAGAGACTAAGAATCCTAATAGTTTGCTAGATGTGACACTAAAAACACACTTTTAGGGATTTAGTCTAAATTTAAATTTAATGAGGCAACCGAAGATGATATCAAGATTAGAGAGATGAGTCTTGTAGATTTTGGACTTGGAAATGAGGTCATCCACATAGGTTTCTAAAATCTTGTGGATAAGATCATGAAAGATTTGGGTCATCACCCATTGATAGGTAGCTCTAGAATTTTTGAGGCCGAAGGGAGTTTGAATTTAACAATAAGTGCCTCATTCCATGTTGAAAGTTGTCTTATGTTGGTATTTAGGGGCAATATGAATTTGGTTATAACCCTACAAGATAATCCATAAGGGAAAGAATTTCATCACCAGTAGGAAAATCAATGATGGCATCTATAAAAGGTAGGGGGAAGTTGTCCTTGGGACAATAAAGATTAAGATCATGGAAATCAATGCACATGTGAATGACCATGTTGAATTTATTGTAAATAAGGAAAATGTTAGAGACCCATTCTGAATAGTCCACAAGCCTGATAAAATTAACATTGAAAAGTTTGATAATTTCTTAATGGCATAAAGTTGAAATTTATGGAGGAAATTTCCATTACTTTTGTTTCATAGGTTTGGTGTTGGGGTAAGTGATGATGTTGTGCACCACAATACTAGGTTCAATACCAAGCATGTCCTCATAGGATTGATCAAGTGTCTCATGATATTTATCAAATAATAAGTTAAAGTTACCATGTTCAGTTGGTGTGAGTTCATAAGAGACTATAATTAGTCAAGGGCATGATGGGGTACCATATTTGGTTTGAGTAGTTACCTTGATAAGCATAACATTGCCATTTTGTAAATGATATGGTGCATTAGGTAAAGAGGAAATGATATTTGATTTAGAGTCAATGCTAACAATAATTTTTTTGAAACAAGGGGCTTCCTTTTTGAAATTCTTGAGTTTGTGATGATTCCAAGGCAGTTAAGGTTCTCAGGCATGAATTAATTCAAGAATGGCTTCATCACTCAGAAAAGTGGGAAGAGGACCATAATACTCAACATCTACTTTGAGATCGATAATTTGATTACCATGGCAGTCATATTAAGAACGTATTTGATGTACATCTGTGGCTTTGGCATCTAATGTAATCTTAGGAGTAGGTGGAATAGGGAAAGAAGGTTGACTGATTTTGATCGGTTTGTTTTTATTATCATTGATAAGGAAAAATTAGATGCAATGATTATATCTATAGGTGGTATAGAAGATGTAATAATTTACAGAGGTTTGGCAGGTAGGATTTGTTCTAACACCCAAAGAGTATCAATAAGTGGAGAATTAATAGGAGGTACATGACCTTGAGGAGATAACTCAAAGTTAGTGGAAATGGTATGAACATCATGATTTAAATCATGTATTTTGGATAAAATCTTCTGATAATGTTGAACATGCAAGTCTCGTGAATAAACTTGGGCCATGACGTAGTTATCATCATAGGTTAGAGAAATTATACATGCTTGAGATTCAAGAAAATTTTGAAATGGGAAATACCTAAATCACCAAATCTATGTAGATACCTGATTAAATAAACTTGGAATAAATTATCCACTCCATAATAATTTCATGTGAAGGCATCTTCTATGTAAGAGGCTTTCTGGGCATTGTATGGAGGGGAAAAATTAGTGATCTCATCAATGAGAGGGATGGTGCAATCACGAGGAAATAAAGGAGGAATCAACTCTGATATGTAGCGAGGTATCTTAATAGTGTTTCAAGTATGTTTTAAGTCATTAGGATCATCATCATATGAATCAACAAGAGTGACATGTAAATATGGATTGATGTTGATAAATTTAGGTAAGGGAGCATTATTGCTTATTGGAATGGTAGGAATGTGCTATTGAGATTTAGGATTGGGAGGTTGAATGTTCTAAAGGTTGGGATCAGCCTCATTTTTATACCTTTTTCCATTATGAATTAACTTGATACATTGGATACCCGAAGAGGCAATAGCCCTCATTCCATGAGTTCATGGTCATTCTAGGAGTATGTTGTAAGATAGGGGTAAATTGAGGACCCTAAGCTTAGTTTGAATAGTCTTAGATACAATTTTAAGAGATATCTAAATACAACCAATTGGTTTTTAATTAGTTTTGTCAAATCTATGACATGTTAGGTGGGTTTACTTGAGATGATCTTTATTATATCCCAGTTGTTAAATGAGCCATAAAGATTTCATATTAATACTAGACCTTTCATCTACTAAAAATTTATGAATGAGGGTGGTATTAATGGAAATTTTAATTAATAGGGGTGGATCATTGATGTGGAAGAGGATTTTATCATTAATCATGTCTTCTTCAAGAAATTCGTCTGAAGGTTTGAAGAAGGATAAATGGATTCAATGGTATGCACATTGGCTAGTTGAGGCTTAGGAAAGGGTGGTTATTATTCTACATTAGATGGGTCTTAAATTTCTTGAAATTTTTTAGTTCCCAAAATTGCACTAATTAATTATGCCTTGATTATAAGTTCCTAAATTGTTTAGCCTATTTCCTATCTGTAAGTTCTCACCTAAAGTCAAGAGATCCTATTTTCACCTCAGATGATTGCCTGAAACATCAACAACAGTAGTAAGAACCCAATTATGACCCCTCTTTCATCTTAGATGCCATCAGAACCTTAATCATATTTATCTACTAGATATGTGAGAAAATGTAAATGTAGCAATTTGTGATGCCTCACGGGATTTCAAATTATAGATAGTATTTTGAAAGGAACACTCACTCTACATCATGCCACTTATCACCACAACAGTTATTTGAGGCACAAATCTCTGCTATTAGAACTTCAAGCTATACCATTGGCTAAAATAAAGGTGATCCATACATGACACTTAGAACAAATATACCAAAGCCAAAATATGCCATGCAACATCATCTCAAGAGCTCATAAGGTAACTAGACATTAGGTTCCAAATCTACATGCTACATGTCAAAATCTTAGATCTTTCAAGTATGTCCTTTCAAATTTGAGCAGCCATGCATCCTAATATGATCCATTAGTCTATGAGATAATGCCACGTCCTAAGTATAATTTGAACATCTTCCAAGACACCACATGCTTTTTGTGGATACACCTTAGATCAACATGAAATCTCCTAAGATGTTAGATTCAAGACTCATGAGATCCTTCTAATATTGACACATGGAAGAACCTACACCGTCAGATCTAAAAATTAATGGTGTGAAACTGTCTAAGGCCCCTACTAAGAGAGATGCATGTCCCTCTAAAGGATGTGTCATGTCTATGCTACTCTTATTTGACAATCCAAATGAATCATCTAAGGGTCCATCAAGAAGACATGTGTCCCCACTGGACATGTGAGATGATGCCACATGTTTATTTCAAATCAAATCCAAAGCTTGTAAGATCCCATTGAGGAACACAAGGAAAATCCCTAAATTTTTGGATTAGAGATTGATGAGATATAGTTGTTCAAGGACTTATCTATGACTAATGCAATTCCACACCACATTGTATCTGATCTAAATCATGTGAGAGCTCAAGATGATGATGCATGTCCATACCACATCACATCTAGTTTAAAACTCATAATATCCTAAGATGATGATGTGTGTCCCCACTAGACCTACAATATGATGACATGTGTCATCCCTATAGAGCTACATTCAATATCGATAGATTTTTTTTCATGAGTGACATGTGGCTCCTTCTGAGCCACACATTTAATACAAGGTTACCCATAGGTGTCCATATGCCTCCAAAGTGAAATCAAAAGGTGACACATGTCTAAGCAAGATTACGATGGCCCACAAAAGATACCCCTATCCAGGGAGAGTCCTAACTACTTGTGAGATTGACAAGTGGCACTCCTACATCCAACCAAATTAAATAGCCCCACCTAAGAACTCATAAAAAATATAAATATGCCACATGGCATGTTATGAATGCGTCATCACATAAATATGCATCTTGAGGGATTGAGAGCAATCAAAAATTGACACATGTCTAGATTTAAGCCAATTATGAAGCTTAGTCACATTTAAGCCCCACGAATGACTAGCTAGATCTGTTGTGGCATGCCATATGTCAAGATGTGGTAGTCTTTATCTTTAAAGTTAAAATTTATGGCTCTATAATGGATGAATAAGAATTCATAACATAAAAGAAGTTCTTTGTTGCAAGGATCTAGCTATGCAAGCAAGTGGTCAAAGAACACCTCTAAGTAGTTGAAATGAGAAGTAGAATTTCCATGTGGAGATGGTCCAAAAGGGAGCAACTAATTTTCAAAGTAAATTAGAGGCTAAGGTGGGCCATTCCAGGAATATTTTAAAAATGACATGGGTCATTATTTACTTATATCACAAATGGAACATTTTAATGTAATCATCATAGGGTATTGGGATTTTTTTGGCATGCACAAGAGGAAGGTCAACTATCCAAGAGCTTTGAATTTTGAAAATGATTAATGAGAGATCTTGGCCAAGTAGTTGTACAAAATACAAATGGGTTATTTGGCCTCTACCATGAATATTCTCTTTCCAGCTCAATCAAAAGTCATCTCGAACCAAGAAATCAAAATTTTGTTTCAAATCTTCATCATTCCTTATAGAGGTAGTTAGAAGAATGATTTTTCATGTAAAAGGGTGAAGTTTTTAGGCATGGAAGAGGGAATATTCTAGCTAGGAGCATCTTGGCAAGACTTTGGGGTGTTAAATGTAATTTTTAAAATCTGCAAATTGCAACCCCCATTCCCAGATTGTAAATGAGCGTAAATGTTTTATAAATAGAGGGCTTATCCTCTATTTTAGGGGTTGGTTATTATTAGTCTTTATTTTTCCTAAATATATGCTCTTCAGAATTTTGGGATCACTATTGTGTGAATTGTATCTCTCTTGCTAAGGTGTTTATAGTTGTACAACCATTAGAAAGATCTGAGAGCATGTTTATATGTCTACCCTATCCAATGTGGAGTAAATCCACCATACTTGTCCCCATGGAACATTTAAACTTTGATATATATAAGATTTTATTTCAATTTAATGAAAATGCTTTTGGATTTTTCCTATTTCTTATTGATGAAGTGCAATACTATGTTTTGAAAGTTATATTGATTGGATATTTGGGTTTGTGTTCATTACTGGTTATCATTTTGAGCATAGATCTAAATTATAAATCCCTTTCTACAGTTATATTTGGAAATATGTTGTTGAATAACTTGTTAGGGAACCCTAGTTTCTTGGATTAAATAGTAAAAAGTATTTGAGACTCTAGCTTTAGTGTATGTTCTAGGGTTTTAGAAATAATTTGGGTGTTTGCATTGTATTGGCACCAATGGATGTAAATCACTCATGGTAGTTCCCATTAGCTTGTAAGTAGTTCTTATACATCTATGAAATAAGTGATGTCATGTACATTAAAATAATCCCTATTGTTTGAAAATCACCACCAAACCACCCCCTTTTTTATTACTATCTAACTTGTCCTACCCTGTCCTACCCTACACATAACACACTCTTTGCATACTATAAGTGTTATTTTCCTTACAGATGTATAAAATATTTCCTACGTATCATGTGTTTGCATTTTGTGCTTTAAAGACCTAGCACTACAATTTTTCATTTAGCCCATGTTGTTGAAAATTCTTTAGAATGAATATTGAAGTCACATTCACATCTATCTTTAGTAGCTTGTATGTGACCTAGTGCATTTGTTCACTCTGTGTGACAACCCTTCCTAGGTGGAGTGAACAAGTTTGGTTGTGCCTTGGTCATATTATTGTGTGCCAAAAATTTCCATGAGGTTGAATTATAAAATCACTCCATGTGATCAAGCTACCCCTTAGGTCCTCTCACCTTGGTTTAGGCAGAGCTAGAAGTAGCAGGGAGTTGACCATACCCTTTGTCAGTGCCTCTTAGTCATGTTCTCTATTGGGTCCATTCTTGATGCCAAACCCTTCCCTAGATATAATGACATACTAGCAAGTTTTTCATCTTTATTTTCCATTTTTTTCAAGTGTGTAAGACTAAGTGAGAGAGGTGTAAATTGGCTACCAACACTTCATCTAGTGCCATTGTTGGGTAAAATTCTTGTCACCCATGTTGGTAGGGACTCTTTCAAAGAGTTTCTATCATTTTTAAAGTTATCTACCTATCATTATGCTATAAGTGATCTCAGCTATATTTTTAAACTTTTTTTTATCCATATTAGCTTGTGTTTGAAATTTGGAATTATTTGAGTGTGTTTATACTATCTTGGCCATCACTATTGCATCATTCCACTAGGGACGTGCCAAGAATTGAGAGGTTTGACTAATTGACATTTACTAAATTTATTGCAAAGAGCTATGAATTTGTCATGTTTGAGGTGGTTTCCCCTTTCTGAACATGAGTCTGAAATGTTAATTATATTTGCTTTCATATATCATCACTAATTTCAGCAAGATATGGTTTTAGTATGTATCACTACAAGTTTATAAATGGTTATATTTTAGAAATTTGCTTCTAGTGGTAACTCTAAAATATCATCTAATTTCAAAGAAAGATCAGTACTTGCTTTGAATTCTTCAGTTTTGAGAATTATATTTCTTGCAAATATGGAAGGACTAAGATCATACTTCAAAGGTGACTCATCCAAATAACTTGTCTTTCCCTTAAGTATTCATCAAAGAAGAGGGAGACAAGTTTGGAAGCCTGTTGAAGAGCAAAGTGTAACTACAAAAGATTATTTGGATTATTAAGATTCTGGTAAATCTAAAATTATGTTTGTTAAACTTCTTATTACTAAATATTGTCATAACTCTCCTAGTGAGTCAGAATCATATAGTCCAATTTATTATCCTACTCCCTCTCAACTAACTAAATCCCCTCCTAAATTTGATCCACCAAGTCCACCTCATTCACCCCGTCACATCCCTTTACTAATTTCTCTTGAACCTCTAATTGAACCAATCATGAGGCACAGGGATCAAGATGCGAATGAGCATCTTGCATTCCACATTCCCATATTTAGACCTATTAATTTTGATGAAAAGGAAGGCTATCCTGATGAGGTCTTGAATGAAGTATGGAATTGCCTCCCTAAGTTTCAAGGGAATAATGCAGTGAATAGTGAGCAACACTTGAGGGCTTTTCACAATATCATTTAAGATTTTGAGGTTGAGCATGAGGATGTGTGCATTAATTTGTTTATTCATATGCTGGAAGAAGATGCTTGTGAATAGTTTAATTCTCTTCCTCATGGATGTATTGATTTGTGGGAAGAGATGAAAAATGTTTTCAAAATTTTAATATGGTGACATAATTGATCCTAGGTTCCTTCTTGATAAATTTGAAAACATCAAGAAGAACCCTAATGAGCGTGTGTATGACTTCAATACATGTTTTAACAAAGCTATGATTCAGTTGCATGAAAACATAAGGCCTAGTGATACAATGTGCTTGATCAAATACTATGATGCCTTTGACAAGAATGTTGAATAATAATTGAGTGGAAAGGCTATTACAAATTTGTGATTGGCATATAAAATGACCATTCAAATTGAAAATAACATAAAGGTTATGGGAAATCCCATAAACAAGTGGGCTGATGTAAAATTGGTCAATCCATAAAAGACATAGTCTGCTAAAAATTCTAACCTTGAGAAGACTATTAAGACTTTGGCCTCCACTATCAAAGAGATGTCCTAAAATATTGCTAGAGATGAAAAGGGGTTACCTCATGGGTCTACCAATAAAGAGAGAGATCTAAATCTGAATCTAACACTAAATAAGCCTACACATGGTGATATAAATCAGAATAAAGGAGTTGTGAAAGAAGTGTTTGATTCATTAAGTGCCAAATTAAATGCTATGAATTATGATTTTGAAATTGATTGGTGTGACAAGTGTTTCCTTCTACATCCTCCATGTAATACTACTAAACTAAGTGATGAAGATGCAAATGATTCTGAGTTTGATCCTAAATCTACGTCTGATGATGATGAGATTTTGATGGTTGATTATCAAGTCTCCCAGAGTAAGTTTTCTGCCTCCATAGAAATGATGAGTACTACTATTATTGATCAATTTTAGAGTGTGGTCAATAATGTATGTGTCTCAAATTATGAATTTTCTTATGATGTTAAAATGACACAAGTATATGAATTACCCAATCATGATGTAATTGAAGATCCAAATTATGCTCTAACTGAAGTATTACGCATGGATGTGGAACTAGCTAACCTCATTGGGAATATGGATGTTATTGAACAACTAGTTATTCTTGATGTTGGGATTGATAACAAAGTTATTATTTGGAAGATTTCATTTGATGAATATGGGGTTGTCTTTTATGCCCCTAAAGATGAATATTTTATGTTCTCTTTCAAGTAGTACTTAGAGAGCATGACTGAGATTGTGGATCATGAAGCACTCTTTCTTGGTGCTCACTTGATTACAGCTGAGAAATAGGTTTATTTATAACTATTAGAAAGGTACCAAGATATTTTGTCTTGGTCTTATCTAGATTTGAGATCACACAAGAAGGATTTATTTCAAATGTCATCCCATTAAATCCTAGCAGAATAACCTTCAGGCAAGTGTAGAGATTGGTTTACTTCATCTTGTATACCAAGCTATTAGAAAATTTCAAAAAATTAAGGGATGATGGGATGATAGAGCCTCCAGTTAATGGCAAAAATTTGAAACATTTCTAGACTGAGCCTATGACTATGTATATAATTGTATAGTTTATAGTTTTGTCATTTAATTTCTTTATTGCTCCTCTACTTTGGGCATTGTTTGTATAGTTCCTTTTGTTTTTTTGTTGTGTTCATTCTCAGATCCTCCTGATCTATTGATCCTTCATGGGTGTCTATTTCTATAAATTGACTAAGTGTTGACTCTGTGGCCTAATGTATTGACACTTGGTCTTGCATTCTAGGGTTCTTTACACACCTACATGAGGTATACATCCCTAGGCAAGAGATAGTGTTAGTGCCCAAAATTGCATTGAGTAATTGTGTCCTTTTTTATTATAAGTGCCTAAAATATTTAACATGTTTATTTTCAGTGAGTGCTCACCCAAGGTCAAAATATCCTATTTTCAACTCAGATGATTGCATGGAACATCAAAAATAGTAGCAAGAACCTAGCTATAACCCATGTTTCATCTTAGAAACCATCAAAACCTTCATCATATTTATTTATTGCTATATGGTGTAAAAGAGGTGGGTGAAAAAGAGGAGGCAAATCTTAGGGGAATATTTTTAGGAGATGGTTAGATTGATATTAAGTGGTAATATAGGGACAACAATCCTACAAGTCACCAATGGTCTATCCACCCCTTTCCTAGTGCATCCCTTAAGGTGTGCACTCAAAGACATTGAGACTTGGTAGGATCCTACAAGATATAAAGCATTAGTAATTGATAAAGTTTGAAAATATTATGTGTATACACAAACCATTGCATACATCAAACTACTAACAAAACGAGCATACATGATTAGAGATATGTCCTCAATTTCTTCATTTATTTTTGGACATTATTTAGTAGATACATTTTGACCAATAGTAAAAGGTATTCAGGAGTTGTCAATGATGCATCCGAGGTGGCCAACGATGTTGATGAGGTGTCATGTGAGCTAGAATGACAATGATAAAGTGTAATTTAGTGTGCATCAATGTTCTTTCATATTTATTTAGTGTTTAACGTAATGTGGAAAATGATGATGGTTATTGATGGTGTTATAGTGTTATAAAGACCCTATGGGGGTGTTATGGGTGTATGGAGTGATTTTGAAAGTGAAAGGAATTCATCAGAGCATTCATGTGAATGTCTAAGTTATCCTAGTCATCTCTATAGATAAGGTTGATAGACAGATTGATGGCATCAACATTCACATGTGTGAAGGTCTCAGGAGTATTTTGGTATATGGATGGATTCCCCTATGAGAGGAGGTCATATGGTCCATGTTTTAGGTCATGAGGTTGTGTGTATATAAATATATCAAGGTGAAAAGTTAACCTCCCAATAAAATTACAGTGCTTCCCATACTTATCCAAATTTTCAATATCAAGTGACCTTTATACAGGGATCCCAAGTGTTGAAATAGCATTCAATTAGATCAAGGATCTAACAATGAACATTCAATCAAGTAAATGAATATCTAATAGTGAGCATTCAATTGGATCAAGGATCTAAAAATGATCACAAGGTCAATAAGTCAAAGAATCTTGAGAATGAATGTATTGGTGATGTGTCAAAATCATAGAGTATTGGAAGTAGATCAATGACACATTGGTGATCATGCAGATGTAGATTGACAACACACATTCAATCATGCAGATGGAGATTGATAGTGTGAACTCAATCAATTAGACAATATGCCTAGAAGACATGTGGGGCTAACAAGTAGTGTAAAGTAAATGGATTAGGGTACATATAAGGTACATGGGGATACCAAGTGGTGTAAACATGTTAACTAAATAAATATTGATTACAGGGTTCATAAAAGGCATGCAGGGCTACCAAGTGTCACAATCTCAGAATTATGGATCAAATATAAATATCCAACATTGATAGTTAAAGGAAAAATACTCTTAAGGATATCGATATAGTGTATTTAATAAAATTACCAAGGGGCACAAGATGAAGCCACATGTCTAAATATTTTGCATTACATAGTGAATGTTGGAATTTAAATTAACACAGGAAAACTAGTATATATTATTTGAGCTATAAATTTTGATATATGGCAAATTTGATGGTGGTATAAAAAATAAAATTTTAAAGGACTCCAAGGGATATCTATAAAAATTGGTTATAAGGTTTGAATATTTATATAATTTTAGTTATTAATTTTTGAATTTGACTATTTATTCTTTAATGATGTTCTTGTGTACAAGACTAAAGTTCGAGTAGATTTTGCATATGTAAAGGAGTGTAGTGATGGATGTAATAACTTGAAGGTGTCTTAGGGGTCATATACAGTGGACCTATGCATTTTTAAATGGTCATGTGTTCTTAGTTTTCTCAATGAATTGATAAATCCATGAGACCTATAAGGCTACTTAGGCCTAATTTAAAGGTATAACTGCTTAAGAGTGACCCATGGATGCTATGGCTAACTTATGAAGAAGGTATTGAGATATGTATTAGTTTGATAGAATACTTGAGGGTTAATTCATGTCTAATAGCTTACTAATAAGATGATATTATTGAAGTATCTATAAAGAGTGAAATAAAATGTGATGGTTTCTAGAGGTATTGAGGATTGAAACCATTGAGAGTTGAGGAGCATAAGAAATAGAAGTGTGAAGGTGTCTAGTAGATGGAATTAAGAGTAGAGTAGGTTGAGGATTATGTGTATGACCTATAAGTCATAATTATGATGTCACAATAGTGATCATGTAGGCTTCAAGATTGAGGACGAGCAAAGAGGTCTAAGTTGATCTAAAAGGCTATTTTGGAAGCTTTGAGTGTGAGCAAAGGATAGGTGATGTATGTGTGAGCTTGGAAGATGAATTGAGAAGTAGATAATAGTGTGCACTATCTATATGACCATTTGGTTATGTTTTTGATGTTATGACAGAGTTGTTTTAGGTTTTATAATTGTGTATGTGTGAAGAAGTGTAGAGTAATCCAAAAGAGTGTTTTGGATGCATTAATTGTGTGTGCAATCTTGTGAGATTGTAAATAATAACAATTGAAAATAAAGGAGGCCATAATTAGTTGAAGAGTAGAAATAGGTGTTTAAGGTGATTTGAGTTTCAAGGTAGTTGAGTGGGTGTTTTGTTGCCTAGGTGTTTTTAGCCTCCTTGCTAGTTGGTGCTAGCTAAAGGTCAAGTGGGTGATTGATGAAATTAAGAGGTGGGTGCTCCTTGATCAATTACTGTTGATCTAAATGTTGGATATTTTTATTATAGGATTATAGTCCATATTATAGGGTTCAGTGGGTTTTATCCCCCAAGGTGGTTTCCCACATATGTCATGTGTTATATGCTTGGTCTTGCTTTATCATTTGTGTTCATTACAATGGTTAGTTTGTATGCTTCATGATTATATGTGTTGAATGGTTACAGATTTAGAATTGGAATTGAAATATATGTCATCACTAATTCACCCCCCTGTCAATGATTCTACCTCTAACAATTGGTATTAGAGGCACACCTTCTTTGTGATTCTAACCACTTTAAGGTGATCCACATTATAATACAAGTCAACATATGCAGGGTTTCTCTAAAAAAAAGGCACCATTGTTTAATGGGTCAAATTATGATTTTTGGAGTGCAAAGATGAGGACATACATCATGTCTCTATAATTTGATATTTAGAAATCTATTATGGATAGTTATACTCCACCAACTACTCTTCCAACTAGTGCAACTGATAAGAAGCTAATTCAAAATAATTCAAAGGCAATGAATGCCATAATTTTTGGTCTTTTAGAGATTGATTTCACCAAGGTTATCCATTGTAAGTCTACCAAGGAAATTTGGGTCAAATTGTAAACTATCTATGAGGGAGATTCAAAATTTAAGGTAGCCAAGTTATAGACTCATCAAAGACAATTTGAGAGTCCCAAGATGAAGGAAGAAGATTTTGTGGCATACTTTCTATAGAGATTTGATGAGATTGTGAACATTATTAGAGATCTTAGAGAGAATATTGAAGAATATATTGTATTAAAAAATGTATTAAGGTCTTTATCCCTCAATTTTAATTCAAAAATGTCTTCTATAGAAGAAATTCATGATCTTACTTAGATGAAAATGGATGAATTGCTTTGCATCCTTACTACTATGAGATGAGAGTCAATGAGGACAAAATACCAAAGAAGGAAGAAACATTCAAGACAAAAATGAAGCCATTGAAGAAAATAACTAAAGGTAAGGAAGTCAAGGAGTATGAAATCTAATATTGATGATGATGAACTAATTACTTTATTTACAAGAAAATTGAAATCAGGTTTAGGCAAGGGTAAACTACACTTCAAATGCTTCAATTGTGGAGAGATAGGACACTTTACCAATAAGTGCCATCATAAGAATAAGAAGAATGATGATGAAGAGCATGGTGAAATCCAAGATGAAAAGACATTCAGGTCTGATAAGAGGAAGAAAGGAGTTAGAAAGTATGACAAAAAAAAGAAGTCTCTTAAGGACAAGAAGAGTCTCTACACCAATGAAGATTATAGCTCATCAAATGAGAGTGAAGATAATGATTCTAAGTTTAATAATGAAGACAAAGTTATTTTCATGTAAAGAGAAAAAAATTACTCATATCAAGAAAATTCTACTTGGATAGATACAGATAATGAAGAAGATAAGAAGGATTTTGAGACTGAATTGAGGAATGCTCTTAAAGAATTGAAGATTGAGAAGAAGATTAACAAGAAGATGAAGTCACACATCAAGGAATATGAAGAGAAATTTAGTGTGTTTGAGGCAAGAATAAATTAATACACCAAGTGACTATTGAGATGTTTGACTATACCTAGGTTCTAGGACATTGTGGGTTAGGGTGTCTCTGCCTATTCTTCTTTAGAGACATATTTCCTGTGGAGAAGTACATATGTATGATCAAGGCATGTTCAAGGATTTTAGTCTTGAATTATTTAAAGCAAGGTGTGGAGGTTTCTAGATGTCAAAATATAATTGGTTAAGAAGACTTATTGAATATGTCATGATCCAAGTGGAGTATGGAGTTAGGGGGAGCTAACTTAGATAGTTTAGAAGGCTTGAAGAGCTATGCATAACATGAGGGGGAACATATTTAAGATGTTCCAATCATGGTGAAGATATGAAGATGTCTGATATAGATTTGAACTCAATCATGTTGATATGATGACTTGTTCAAACCAAGTCAGGTGCTTTGATAATGTATTGATTCCTTATGCATAAATAAAGGGGGTGTTAGGTTGTGGAGCTAAAAGCTTCACTGATGCAGACATAGAGGAGGTTGCTGAGGTTGTGAAGGAATTTTGAGTTGCAAAATGAGTTGCAGGGCAACTGACGTCGGTCTGATCAACTGACATCAGTCATATTACAGTGCAGAAGCAACCAACATCGGTTATGAGTTAGCCGACATCGGTTAAGAAGGAAATGACATCGGCAACCTGTGTGTGCATGTAGTTTGCATGCTGGTTCCGGACAGGTCTATTTTTGGACTGTCAGTTTGCATGTTAAAGGCTAATTATAGTCTTGGAGTTACATGTCTAATTATTTTAATTAAGAAAGTCTAATTATTGTATGCATGAGATCTATATAATAGACTCATAGGCTATATTTTAAAAGTGTGCTAGAAAGCCATTAAGCTTAAAGAGAGAGCTAGAGTAGCTCCTCCTAGTTCCAAAGGGGTGCTGAGTGTGTATGATCGGGGAGAGTTGCAGGTTGTGCAAGTTCTACTAGGAGATCCACCAGGGTACTGGTTGAAGAATCATAAGGACTTGGTGAGGCAAGGACAAGGGTTCTTCAGGGTGTAGAGACATCTACATGGTAAGTAAGGTATGTTTATTTGCAGGTGGCAGCAAGGAAAGGGATATCTACTTGGATTATGATTGTGTACTTGGTGTACTGGCAGCGTTGTTACTGATTGGTGGAGGTGAACAACAACTCTATATTTGAGTTGTGTGTTGGGACTGTAAGAGAGAGAGGGAAGAAGTCTTTGAGGTGTGGCAAACCTTAGAGGTGGAAGAAGAAGTGGCATCTTCTTTATTGTATTTTATTCTGAGTGATTATTAATACAATTGTGTATTATCTCTCATATCCTGTGTTTTTTCATATTTCTAGTTTCTTATCATTCTAGTTAAATTATGTGTTTAGTTGCTTATACAAGAGGTAATCATATTGTGCTCTAATTGAGGAGCAAGATCCTAACAAGTTGGTATCAGAGCATGTTTGTTATTCTAGGTGTCTGACAAGTGGTATCAGAGCATGTTTGTTGTTTTAGGTGCCTAAAAAGTGGTATCAGAGCATGTTTGTTGTTCTAGGTGCCTGACAGGGGGAGCTTTGTAAATGGTTAGGTCTTAAGATCATAGGAGTGTGTATCTAAGAGAGAAGGTATGAAGGTTATTGTATTATTTTTTCAAGGTTGGATACAGTCTAAAGGTGATCAAAGGGTTCCTAAGCTTAGATGACTTAGGGGGAGTCCCTCTTAATGTTTTCAAGGTAAGTTCAATTAATATATGGTGTTCATGTGTGCTTTGTCTACATAGAGTTGTGTATGGTCAAGAAGAATGTTGTGTTTAGAGCATGTTTGAGAAATTAAAGGTAAGCAGAAGTATGCATAATTTTAAGGGGAATTTGTATCATCTCTCAGATATGGTCCTTTCCTATTGTTGGTTCTTGAAGTCTTTTTAGGTCCTCAAGATTAGAAGAAGAGCCCACTTTGTCATTATGTCAAAGGGGAAGAAATATCTTGATTAAAGAGAAAGAGTTTATGTATAAGCTTTATGATTGGTTTTAACATCAATACAAAGGGGGATATTGTTGAGGATTTATCAGTGATGTATCCAAGGTGGTTAAGAATGTTGATGGTGTAATGTGAGTTATAATGACAATGACAAAGTGTGCTTCCATGTTTTTCAGTATTCTTGCATAGTTCTTCATTGTTTAACTTAGTGTAGTAGATGATGATTGTTATTAATGGTGTGATCATGTTGCAAAGACCCTATAGGTGTTATGAGTGTAAGGAGTGCTTTTATAAGTGGAAGGAATTCATCATAATAGTGATATGGATGTCTAGGTTCTCCTAATCATCTTGATAGATAAGGTTGAGTAGGAAAGTTAATGGCATTATAATTCACATGTGTGAATGTCTCGAGAGATATTTGGTATATGGCTGGATTTCCCTATGAGAGGGAATCATATGGTCCAAGTTTTAGGTCATGATTTTGCATGTATAAAAATATATCAAGGTACAAAGTTATCCTCCTAGGAAAATAGTAGTGTATCCCATACTTAGCCAAATTTTCAATATTGAGTGACCTTTATATAGGGCTGCCAAGTGTCAAAACAACAATCAATCAGATCAAGGATATAATGATGAGTGTTTAATCAATAAAATGAATATCTAACAACAAGGGTTCAATCATATCAATGATCTAATGGTGAGCACAAGAGCATAAGGAAAATAAGTCAAAGGATCCTAAGAATGAATGCATTGGTGAGATGTGTCACAATTATAGAGTATTGGACGTGTATCAATGACATAAGGATGATCATGTAGATGCAAATCAACGACACACATTCAATCATATAGATGGAGATCAATGGTGTGAATTGAGTTAAAAAGTTAATATGCTCAAAAGGCATGTAGGACTACCAAGTGGGGTAAATTAAATGGAGTAAGGTACTTAGAAGGTATGCAAGGTTACCAAGTGGTGTAAGCACATTAACTAAATAAAATCTGACTGTAGGGTTCATAAAAGGCATGTAGGGCTACCAAGTGGTACAATCTTGGAAGACTAGATCAACGATCAATGACCAACATTGATAGTTAAAGGTAGAAAACTCCCAAGGAGATTGATGGAGTGTATTTTATCAAATTACTAGGGGGCATGAGATGAAGACACGTGTCTAAAGATTTTGAATTACATAGTGAACAATAAAAAAAACTAGTATGTATTTTTTAAGCTATAACTTTTGGATATATGAAGAATTTGATGGTGATATAAAAATCAAAGTTATAAAAGACTCCAAAGGATATCCATAAAAATTAGTTATAAGGTTTGAATATCTACACATTTGTATTTATTGATCTCTGAAATTGACTATTTGTTCCTTAATGTTGTTGTTGTTGTGTATAAGACTAATTTTTTAGTAGATTATCTATATGTAGATGAGTGTAGTGATGGATGTAATCACTTGTTGATGTTTTAGTGGTCGTATAGAGTGGACCTATGCATTTAGAAATGGTCATGTGTTCCTAATTTTTTGATGAGGTGCTAAAGGGGTAAATAGGTCTCCATGAGACCTATAAGGGATACTAAGGCCTAATTGAAAGGTTTAGTTTCTTAAGAGTGACCCATGGATGCTATGGCCAACCTATGAAGAATGTATTGAGTTATGTCTTAGTGTGATAGAATACTTAAGGGTTCACGCATGTGTAATGGTTGACTAAGAAGATGATATTCTTGAAGGATCTATACAAATTGACATAAAAGGTGATAGTTTCTAGAGGTGTTGAGGATTGAAAGAGTTGAGAGTTAAGGAGTGGAAGAAAGAGAAGTGTGTATGATCTATAGTAGAGTAGGTTAAGGAGTGGAAGAAAGAGAGTTGAGAGTTGAGGATTGAATAGTAGAGTAGGTTAAGGATTGTGTGTATGACCTATAGTTTATAAATAATGATGTCATAATAGTGATCATGTAGGTTTGAATATTGAGGATGATCAAAGAGGTCTAGGTTGATCCAAAAGACTATTTTGGAAGCTTTGAGTGTGAGCTAAGTATAGGTGATGTATGTGTGATCTTGGAAGATGAATTGAAAAGAAGATCAAAGTGTGGACTATGTGTATGACCATTTGGTTATGTTGATGATATTATGATAGGGTTTTTTTAGGTTTTCTAATTGTGCATGTGCAAATAAGTGTAGAGTGATCCAAAAGAGTTCTTTAGATTCATTACTTATGTGTGCAATATTGTGAGAGTGTAAAGAAGAATGAGTGAAAACAAAGGAGTTCATCATCAGTTGAAGAGTAGCAATAGGTGTTCAAGGTGATCTAAGTTTCAAGGTAGCTGAGTGGGTGCTTGGTTTCTTAGGGGGTTATATCCTCCATGCTAGTTGGTGCTAGTTAAAGGTCAAGTGGGTGTTTGATTAAATTAAGGGGTTGGTTCTCTTTGATCAGCTGGTGCTAGTCTAAACATTAGATTTTGTTATTATAAGATTATAGTCCATCTTAAAAGATTTAGTGGGTTTTATTATTCAAGAGGGTTTCTCATGTATGTCATATGTTATGTGCTTGATCTTGCTTTATCTTTTGTGTTCATTTCAATGGTTAGTTTGTATAATTCATGATTGTATGTGTTGAATGGTTAAGGATTTGGAATTAGAATTGGAATATCTAGCATCACTAATTCACCCCCTCCCTCTCAATGGCTGTAACTCTAAATTAAAGAGTTTTGTTAGGATGAATTTCCTACATATTAAACCTTTGAATTATCATCTCAACATACTTCATTTGATTTAACCACAATTTCTTGTTTAGCTGATCCATTTTAATTTCCATGCCAAAATATATTTTTTGGCACCAAGATCTTTCATATAAAATTGATATGATATTTGATACTTATCTTAGTTGATCATTTCATTATTATTATAAATTAATAGCATGTCATCCACATATAATACTATGATAATAATTTTTTTACCTTTTGATTTAAAATAAACACAGGAATCAACTTGAATTTTTCCAAACCTATGCCCCAACACATACTTGTCAAATTTTTGATTCCAATTTTTTGGTGATTGCTTCAAGTCATGAAAAAAAGTCATTCTCCACACTAAATCCTCCTTTCCCTTTATCTTAAATTTTTTTTTTGCATCATGTATATTTCCTCATCAATATAACCATGTATAAAATTTGTCTTTACATGCATCGGTTCTATTTCCAAATAAAAAACAACAATAGTAGCTAGATAGAATATAATTGAATATAATTTCGTAAAAAGAGAAAAATTATCACCAAAATTAATTTCTTCTACCTAAGATAATCCATTTAATTATAGGAAAGATTTATACTTCTACATTCTCTAATCTATATTTTACTTATTAAATACCCATTTTTAGACAATAGATTTTCTTCAAGGAGGTAGTTTCACTAAGTCCAATGTTTGATTGTTATCTAAAGAATACATTTATTCCTTCATAATCTTCCTCAAAGACTTAGTTTCTTTCAAGGTGAAATCCTTCGTTATAGTCTTGGGGTATTCATCAATAACAAAAAAAATTATAAAATTAATGAATAATGAAAATAGGGAGGAATATACTTATCATGTGTCCTTCTCACCCAATTTTATATTCTCAAAATTGGATTTTTTGATTCTGCATCTTCTTGTTCCTCCTTAATTTCATCTCAGTCTTCCTCTTACAGATCCCATTTTGGTTCATATTTTGTTGTTTCTTTGATTTTAAACACTACTTCTCCCTCTTCTTATTTAAACTGAATCTATTTGGGTACATCCTTCTTATTTTATATCTCATTCAATCTCTTTCTAGATAACATTTCAAATGTAAATAATATTATTAATTTTAGAGATCCATAAAGTATATCCCTTCACACAAATATCATATCCACTAAATATAAATTTTTTTGATTTATTTTCTACCTCAGCCCTTTTTTTCCTTTAGAATATACATAAAGGCATCATAATGAGAGGGTTTCTTACTGGTACATTCTTATTATGAAGTTTTATTGACTAAGGCTAAGGTGGGTGATGTATTGTTCAAATAGAAAGTAGTCATGACTACTTCTACCCAAAAACTTATTTCCAATCCTACACCACTAAGCATGGTTCTCACCTTATCCTTAAGATTCCTATTAATTATTTATGAAAATCCATTCTACTATGGTATATATGGAGTTGTCTTTTTCCTTTCTATTCTACATTCATGATTGAAAAACTCAAAATAATTTGAGCAATATTCTCTGCCATTGTCACTCCTCAAGATCTTAATGTTCTTCTCTATCTAGTTCAAAAAAGAGCCTTAAATTTGATAAACTTACTAGAAACCTCAGATTTAGCCTTTATATAATAGACCCAAGTTTTTAAGGAGTGGTCATCGATAAAAAAACAAAAGATAGAGACTTATTTAGTGATAAGACCTTCATAGTTCTAAACGCATCACTATGCACTAAATGAAAAATGCCTTATGATATTTTAGAGCTACTAAGAAACTTCACTTAATTTTTATTACCAAACACACAATACTAATATATATATATATATATATATATATATATATATATATATATATATATATATATAATGGATAGTCATGAATTACTTTATCCATATCTTTATATTTTAATTCTTGAAGGAATTTCTCTCCAATACACCTCATCCTCTGATGCCATAACATTGTCTTTTCAATAGGATATTTAGGAGCTCGATCATAAATATTTTTCACCGCAGGACCTACATATCTATTACATTCATCACTTATAATGTTTTCTTCAAGATTGAATGAATTTCATGTATAAACTCCTCTTTCTAGTAACATTTATCCATGAACCTTCTTTCAATTATCTTTATTAAATACTATATGCACACCTTCATCATTTATCTTACTTACAGATATTAAATTTAAAGTCAACACTAGAATGTACATAACATAAGGGAGGGATTTAACCCTTCCATATTTAAACCTCAACTTTAATCTCCCTTAAATTATGATCTTATAGGTTGATTTGTCTCCTAATAATATATCATCTCCATCTATCTTTTCATATTCACATAACCACTCTTTGTGAGGGGTCATATGAAAAGAATAACATGGGTCAATTAACCATTCACTATCATATGCATGTGAGATTAAATTTACCAATTATAAATCCACCAAGTATTCACTCAAGGGATTTTATTCTATAAACTAGTGCGAATCATCACCATAGTTACAACATTTTCTCTTATATTTTTTTACAGTCTTATACTTACCTATATACTTTGACTATCCTAAATTTATTTTATTTCTTTCTTGGGAATGACCTATTATAGACAAAGCTTCCTTTGTTTGATATTTTTTAACAAATTTCCATCTTATTTTTTATGATAATAAGGGTCTCACTATGTTCTCAATTTATAATGTCAATGCAATAAGTTATTTCTATAAATAAATTATCCCAAGAGTCAAGTAGAAAAAAATATCAAAAAAAGGAAGCTTTGTCTATAAGACTATGTTCTCAATTTATAATGTCGATGCAATTAATTATTTCTATAAATAAATTATCCCAAGAGTCAGGTAGAAAAAAATAAAATTAATAAACTTTTCTTATTCACCCATTTTAATTTCAACATAATGTAATTTACTTACCAAAGTATTAAAAGCATTTAGATGTTTAGCTATAGATTTACCATCATTCATTCTCAATGAAAATAATTTATTTTGGAGAAACAATTTCTTCACTAGATACTTTGTCTAATAAAAAGTCCTTAAATTTTCTCATAGATCTTTATAAGTTTTCTCCATCTAGACATTCAACAAAACTGAATCTAATAGACGCACTCTGATTAAACACTTTGCCTTCTTATTTGTCTTTTCCCATTCTTCTAACTTCATACCCACATGTTTCATTCCTAATACAACAACCCAATAATGTTTGTATATAATAAGATATTCCATATTGAGCTTCCAAAAATAAAAATTCTTACCATTGAATTTTTTGATCTACATCCTTGTGCTTCCCATCATTCTCCTTTACTTGAAATAAATATCCATGCAAAGCTCCCACTCAAACAATAGTTTATCACAAGTTAAGGAAACCTAAACTCCTCACACAAAACTAAGAATCATCTATGATACCAAATGAAGATAAAAATAGACTTTATATACTAAAATGAGATAAAAATACTAATATAATCATTAATCTAACATAATACAAAAAACATTGCATACACGCATACACACAAGATTACATAGTATACAAAATTTCACTTAGGAAAACCCTTTCAGTTAAAAAACCTAAAAATTAACTCATTTATATTATTAAATCAACCATATAAAATACAATAATTCACTATCAAGTTATAAGTTTTCCCTATTGTATGTGTGAGTATATATATGCACATCAATAGGTAACCATAAAAGTCGTGTTAGGATACCGTGGGTACCAAAACCATGGTCTATATAAAACATGGGATAAAACCACCCATTCCAACTATAAAATCTATTTTATTGTAAATCATGGAAAATATAAAATATATTTCCAATATTATATGGATTAGGAACTAATGAGTAGATTATACTTAAGCACTTCACTCATACCCTACAGGTCGAGGCGTTAGTTTGGTTCAAAAATCTATTTCTAGATTATATATTTAGTTTTCAACTTATTTGGGATGATTTTTCATAACTATACATATTTATAGACCATTAAATTTTAACATCTAGTCACTTAAATCAATGAAACAATATAAGGGTGAGTCAAACCTTAACTTTGGTCATAAATGTATTGCATCTATCCACTCTTGCAAAGCAATATTCATCAATGATTATCTCTTTGAAATGTTCACCTGGGCATTAAGGTGAGAGGTTCACCTTGAGGTGCTCAAATGTGAAACCACCTATTATGAATATGTTTTTAATGAGTGTTAGAATATAGAAATTTATTATGTTCAACCTAGTCTCTAACCATCTTCTAGGGAGAATTCATTCTCCCTTAGTAATCACAACTTAGTGCAACTAATGATGATGGAACTAATTATTCATTGGAGGATAAGGAAAAAAAGTATGGCTAAGAGGTCAATGCCATAGGTATGAATGCTTTTCAAAATGGGAAAAAAAGGAAGATGATCTAATAACCTTATATCCAACTAAGAAATGAAATAGGCATTAGATGAGGTGTCATCCTCATAAGATATATGTCACTTATAAAGTTGTTGATAAGACATCTCATGCTCAAGACTCTCTTTTTTCTACTCATAAAAATATGTTTCATGTATTCAATGAGACTTTTAATAACAAATATAAGGAAAATAATTATAAAAATAAGAATGATAAGAAATAAAAGGGAAATTCCTATCTCTCACCTTCTCATTCTTCAACCTATTATGATCATTCTTCTTCATCTTCATCTAAAAACAAAGTCAAGTGCCATGGGGGTAAGCTCATTTCATTTATTAACATAAAAAACTCTAGTTATGAGTGTTTTGTCGACACACACTAGAGTCATGTTATAATACACAATAGAGATGTTAGTGATTTTGGACCTTCTAGTCAAGCCTTGAATGTATCAGATCCTATAGTCAAGTTTTAATTTTAGTGAAACATTTCCCCCTTGACCAGGCTTCAACCCTACTTTGTTATTTATAAGTTACAACATCTTTGTGTTAGGATTTCCATATGGGTACTTACTCACCTTTTTTAGTCAAAGTTCACTCATCTTCATTGATATCGGTCTCTCCTAACAAGCTTCCATTATAATAGTGAGGTTGAATATATTTTCACTTCACCCACTATAGAACACACTTTATCCTCAACTTTGAACATTATTCCATGTTTTATGCTTGAGGTTTCAAAAATAATCTCATTTCATTCTCTATATCGCAAAACTTTAATTATTTTCATCACATGATGTGATGCATTGTTGATGAGTGTGTCACACCAAGCATCATTATTTTTTTAAGTGTTCTATGTAAAATGTATTAGTCACATGAATATTTATGAGTATCACCATAACTATGTTGATTTCAATAATGACATCATTTCTCTGGTGAGAAATGTAAATATTCAAGTTAAGTTTAGACCCAAAATACTTTAGATAATTTTTTGTGTGTCAAAATTGTATTTATCATATACCATGATCCTTGGCCATCATTGAAAAACTACTATGCAAGATTGGGATTTAGTTACTTTTCAAGTAGTTGAGTTTCAACATGAGGTGAGATTAAATGGAGGATAACCATTACCATTGGTACTGGCAATATGCCAAGATGAATCCGTATGATAAGGCCTTATTTGTCTCCACATGATTTGAGTTCCTATCGATGAATATTGCATTTTCAAGCAAGATATATTTATTCAGACCAATTACAGAGACACTTTCAATCCTCTTATGATTCATCATTGTTCTCAATATTTCCAAGAGAAGAATGCAACTAATTTTATTTACTCTCCTTGTACCTCATCAGTTTCTTAACTCTTTGGGGTCATATTCACTAATATTTCATCCCTTTCTTAATGGTTATAATATAATAGGTTTAGAATAACCTTGAAGTCTTTAAATTCAATGAATGGCTCTTGCGATGAGTGCACTACCTATGATGAACCTTTTTGGTGACTTTTGATTCACTTGGAATATAAAAACATCATTGATGAGAAAATGTATTACATGAAGCTGGTTAAAGTTCCCCAAAAGGGGTACCTTCCTCCTCATTGATGATTTTGGATTTTTATTCTTTTCCTCTCTCTTAGTAGTCTCTCTTATTTATTTCACCTCCCATTTACATGGAGTTTAATCTAGATGAATATTTGATCCCTCTCAGCCCTTTTGGTGTCATGGTTGTCACACTTAAGGTGATGCATGGTGCCTCACCCCTAAGACACCATAAATCTACCCTTTGGGTGATAAATCTCTTGTAGTAATAATGATATGAGGTTTATTTCCCTTGTAATGACACCATGGTCAATGTAGTTCATGTGATCACCCCTAGGGTGTAGGGTTCCTTTTCTATACAATTTTCAATAATACATATGTTTTTTATTGGCTCTATAGATTTAGATCTTTAGTCCAACCAATAAATTATGTCTCTTTTTTATTTTTTTCCTCTCTTATGGTCCCCCACTCACTCTGAATCCATTTCTCATCTTATAACCATGAAACTCTTATCCATGTGTTTTGGCTCATTCTACATGCAATGGTAGAGTCAATTTTTGTCCTTTGAGGCCATGGGTGACCCTTTTAGCAAATTTCACGCTTTGCATACCTATTTTAATTTTTTTCTCTTTTGGATATTTTTATGTCACCCATTGATGGGTTAATATTTTTATGAAATCACCTTGGTTGACAATTGGTCATACCTCACTGGTCCCTACTCTTTTTATATGACAATGGCCTAAGTTTCCTACTTTGGTCTACCTTAAGTGTTGACAAACTCTATTTTTCATGCATTAAAATTTGATTATATCTCTACCTAAACAACATTGATTCCTTGTTGTTTTTAGGGTCCATCCCATCTAGGGGTTCTTTGTGAAACTAGTGCTTGAGTTTCTCAGCCTATCTCAACCTATGCAACATTAAGGGAACCTTCAAGTAAAGGTAGTTTTTATCCTTTTTTGTATTATCAATCTCATTCATTTTTTGTAGTTGATCCTTTGTGATTTTATATCAATCTTACATTTTATTTTACTCTTGTAGGTGATGGCATGGTGGTTGTTAGTCCTTGGGATATTAGTCTCACTTTTCTTAGTTGACATCATTTTATTATGTTTCCAACTACCTCTTCATGATTTTTTTAATGCCTAAATTTTGTGTTAGTTTTCTCCTTATGATTTTTATTTTTATCATTATTGGTATCCCATAATGAAACTTTACCTCTAGCCCCCACTTCTAAGATAATATTTAATTATCCACCTCTCATGTCCTTGAACTTCATCATTTTTCATCATTGAATGGTCATTTATATCGATGGTGGAAATTGACACAACTTAAGATATATAATTTCCTTTTGGAGCATTGGTGATTCTTGAGGTCATGAAATCAATGAGGCTGGTGTCTTTCTAACCAAGGATATGAATAATGTTGTTGAGTATCATGGAATTATTGAAGTTTTAGCTAATGCCTATATTTTTGGCACATATTATGTGCATTTTTTTTGACTCGCTCTTGGTAATTTCTAATCTCACCAGCTTATGAAATGTCCTAGCATTGATTTTATCACCTTTTCTAGGTAGCACATGATTTTATTTCTCACTTCAAGGACTTCCCTATTTCCCACTTCCCTTAATTCAATAACACCAAATTTGATGCTTTAGTAAATGCTATATTGGACCATTTTGGGTCTTAATCCTTATTTATTATTATGTATATATTTGATTAGGATCATGGCCAAGTTTCATTTTTCATATAGAGATCATCGAAACTTCATCCATTATTGATCATCATAAGTGTAAGCATGATCTTTTTTCCTTTCGCATTAAGTTTAGTTTATATGTTATTTTTAACATCATGTTTTTTAGTAACACAATTTTATTGTACCTTATAGGTATATATAATTCTGATTTTTCCAAGTTCCTTTATATGATTATAGTGCATCTCCCTAATCCACCTACTACACCTCTAGATGATAGGTACATCCATGAATGATACCCAAATAGAGAATAATATAATTATCCCTCTTTTTTTAACCATATGCATCAAGGCCATGAATTTATTATAGTACATGTTACCATGCTACACATTTTAAAAAAATTGCAACTTGAAAACCAATTTTTCTCAACCTTATATTTTTTGACTGTTTGAGCCTAAAAATGGTCATAAACAATTCTTTTTTTCCTTGGGATTTGCATTGGTAATTTATAATTGGATTCCTAAGGCCTTGATTACCCATTATTAGTTCATTTTTACATGATTTCATAGCCCCTAACTTATCTCTTACTCTCTTGATCATCCTCATATGATCTCATAGATCTAAAGTTAGTTTTACTTCTTGGTCATTTTAATACCTGCATGCTATCAGAATGATCATTTGATTTTTCTATTATTTTTTTATTACCCTATCTATTTCTATATTTTTGTACTTTATTATTGTACTCATTACTATTTATTCTCTCATCCACCATATTTACCTTCCATGATGCCATGGTACTACTCATTTGATATATAGTCATCACTTTTACCATGATTCTCTCTTCTCTCTTTATGTCCTTGTCCATAATGGACTACAAAGGGATTTATTCTAATAACTATTTGTCACCTACTTCAGGTTATAAATACTTAGCCATTTATTCCTCAATGACCTCATTATAGACCTGAGATCCAATGGGATGTAGTAGGCTAGTAAACTAGGGTATGAGGTCTCATTACATCATTATATATTCTTACATTCTAGAGGTTGATGAATTTGTAAGGGGTCCTGAGGAGTGGGTAACACATTATGGGAAGATAGGATCCATTCATTTTTCACTTATATATCCTTACTAGGATGATCCATATATTTCAATTGTTACCCCAATCTTATGCTTTCTAGGTGGGATTATCTAGATCCTTGATGTCAATAGTTCTTGGCCTTTCCTGCTTGATTAGACTATTTTTGTTCTACTAAGGATTTATACATCACACTCATGTCACCTTTCATTAATTTAATCTCCATAACATCTTTTCTATTATCCACTTGATGGATATCACTTTTAGGTGATCATGTCCCTCTTATTTACTTTCCCATTTCCTATTTATTTGCTTCATAAATGACTTTTGTATTTTTATTTTGTGAGTTATAGTGTAATAACTTTGGGGATATAACTAAGTATTCCTCATAAATTCCCATCACCATTCATATCCACAACATCTACACCATCATAGTTATGTGGCATGTCTTTAGAGGAGTGGGGAACACATTGTAGAAACATAGGATCTATTCATTTTGATTGTATATATCGTTACTAGGATGATCTATATACTTTAGTTGTTACCCCAATATTATGATTTTTAGGTGAGATTATCTAGGTCCTTGATGTCAATAATTTTTAGCCTTTCCCACTTGATTAGAGTGTCTTTGTTCTATTAGGGATTTATACATCACACTCATGTCACCTTACTTTAATTTAATCTTTATAACATCTTTTATGGTATCCACTTTATGGATGTTATTTTTAAGTGATCATGTCCCTCTTATTTACTTTCCTATTTACTTCACATATGACTTTTAGCTTCCATTGATAATGCCTATTGGATTTTTAATTTGTGAGTTACATTGTAATACCTTGGGGAATATAACTAGGCATTCTTCATAAATTCCCATCAACCTTCATACCATAACATATACATCATAATAGTTATATCTCTAGATGGTTGTGTTTTGTTATATCTTGATTTAGTACATACGTTGATTTTAAGTTTTTTTAAATTGAAAAGCGCCTATATATTTATAAAACAAGATATGGTACTTCACTCACTAAGGTGTTTTTATTATATTTATACATTTCCTTATTATATTAGACTCGTTCCCTATCTTAAATGGATGTATCGTATGATTATTTTTATTATCACTTGTATTGGATTGAACTTTGCTTTATTTGTCTTACATGAGATGATTTTCCAAGCATATTTTCACATATCATCATTTGTTATCTATTGCATTTTCTTACACTGGATATATTTTTTCACAATTATTTTTCATGTCTTATGATTATATTTGTCTTAAATGTTGATTTGATTTTTAACTTTAAATTTGTAATGTTTTTCATATCTTATGTTTTACTTCTTACTTACATTGGGTACATTTTATATTAATTTTATTCATATTATTTCTACACCTTTTGTTAGTTGATCTTTATATCTACTTACTTAAAATATCATTTTTTATTTTATTTTAACCGTGAATTTTCTCACATTTTGTTATAAAATAATCAAACATACATCACATTTTCTTGTAACATGACATGAAAACCATAGTACATGCTAGAAATTACATAATACATAGAAAATTTGTACACATGTAAATAAAAAATGATCTAGAAACTAACTAACTAACTATATATATCTGTGTGTGTGTGTGTGTGTGTGTGTGTGTGTGTGTGTGTGTGTGTGTGTGTGTGTGTGTGTGTGTGTGTGTGTATATATATATATGTATATATATATATATATATATATATATATGTATATATATCTATATATATATATATGTATATATATATACATATATATATATATATATATATACATATATATACATATATATATATATACATATATATACATATATATATATATGTATATATATATACATATATATATATATATATATGTGTATTACGATGTAGAAAATTAAGAGACTCATGTATATGTATATGTGTGTCTATACACACACACACACACACACACACACACACACACACACACACACACACACACACACACATATATATATACACATGTGTCTCTTAGTGTTCTACATCGTAATACACCATAATACATCAAAGGACAAATTCTAGGCTCTTTAAGCCTATTAATCATGTTCATCCCCAAGGGTGAGGTACCAAACATGCCATATATGGTCCAAAATGTGCATCTTGTAAATTCTACCATAGTGATTAAGTCTAAGATAACATGCCATGAACCTACCCTTATAGACCTTAGATTGAAGCTCTACCACTCATATTTTAGTCACCATGTGTGCAACTTGATATGTGGCTTATTCTTACCAAATATTTGTTGTATTTCCTCCCCCATCCACTAGTGATATTTCATGAGTTTTAGCCTATTATTGGTGTTGAATATCTCTAGTAGCCACCCTAACCAATCTAAAAAAACAACATAAAACCTTGTTGAGGGTTTTATAAGATATGGCATCACATTAGTGTCATAATCCAATAGAATGACATCCAAAATATCATGGTGTGTTGTCTCCACAAGATTTTATCTCCATTCCACCTTCATCACTATGTCTACAAAATAAAAATAAATAAAACATCAAATCTTACATATATATATAAAAAATATAATATCTATCACTAAAACCTAGTATGTATATCTCTACTTATAGGAAAATTATAGTAATAACATGAATTATATACAATTATCATATCTACTAGATCCTAAACATATCTCCCACATAGCATGCCCCCTACATCATGGATTTGAGCTAGGGTGAATCATCTCCATATCCCTTGATGGACTACATGGACTACCATAACCTATCTATTTTATCTCCACATCTAGCCATATATAGTCTATCTCACCTATAGATCTTCCTATGGGTCCACCTATCTCTAAGGAGTGGATATTGCCTACCCACCTCCACCATATCCTCTTTTCACTACTCATAATCCTTGTCTTTGGTTGTCTATCTATCAAAGGATGATGATGTCTCCCTTTTAGGATTTTAGTTTTAATTACTCATCCTCTTATCCCCCATGGCTTCCTATCATGACTTGCCTAGAATAGTGGGAAAATTAAAGGCACTACTAAGTGTGGCAATCCAAACTACCTAGATACACAATCAAAAAAATATGTATTAACCCACCAATAATACTACCATGTGATCCTAATTTATTCCTCACCTACATTATAGTTGGCCAAGATGCCCATGCATCCTCCATGCCCCTATATGGCCTTCATACTATCTGATCTCCAAAAAGGATACATGAGGAATCACTCACACAATATGACCCTGCACCCATCTCCTAACCCCTAGGGAGATATTAATCTATCACATGAGTTGATCCTAAATATATTTACATGGGTAAACTCTCATATATCTAACAAATTAAAAAAATTACAGGACTCATATCATGTTGGGCCTAACTCAATACATCTTAAAACTCATGTATGAGTTACACCCACTATAGCTCCAATGTTGTATAAAGTATCATGCTCCATTTTAGACTAACACATAGCTATAATATACATTGGGATAACCCCATATTAATTATGACATAGAACATACATATTTCTAAGTTTGATAGGGTCCTTCTAGATATCTATAATGCCTAACACATGCACCTAAAAAAATTATATGATGACCTTACACTGATCATATCCCATAGCCCATCAAGATAGCTTCCACCTATCATCCACCAACTATGGTATATCACATACCATCAGAGTGCCTATAATAGGTAGACCTAGTGTGCCATGGAAATCCTCTAAGGTGATCACCACATGTATGGTATACCCCTCCACTAGTGATCTAAATGTGGCATTGATCCTTAAACATGACCTAAAAAATATGGTGATTAAATCCATGATTAGAGGAACATGGCACCTATTCATAATTTTCACAAACTTGAGAGTCACTAGTTTTGATTTTTCCACTACTAGTAGTCTCTCCAACAAATATAGTAGCCAGTTGGTGTTAATGCTCCTCCATAATGGTCTCTACATGTGAATAATATTAAATAATAAAACCTAATCATATTTTGATCCAAAAATATGAAATCAAATAAAAAATTACAAAAAAAATAGCAACTAAAATTATAAAGTTCCCTATGTTTTATGGTATTGACCATTTTCCTAATTTTATACTATGTTGATAACCTATAATTTACACTATACTATCCATGTTTACATTTTATAACATACCAACTACTATTATATTATATAGGCCATCCTTGTCATTTTTACTATATCAGTGATACCCTAAGGTATCGACCAACACATATTTATACTATATCAACCATACCCTATGGTATTGGACAACATTTGTGCCCTACTACATTGGCCATAGCCTATGGTATCGACCCTGATTGACTCTCTGTATTATATTGACCAACACATAAATGAATTAGTAGAGAAAAAATTATTCAACAATATTAACCATACCTTATGATATAGGCCATCTTAAATTTTTTGTATTACACCAACAATATCCTATGGTATAATTCAACCTATTTTCCAACTATACCATCCATATCCCATGGTATCAAATAGGATTTGAAATTGCCCCTTAAAAATTACATCTACCTAGCTAATATAGTTGTCCTAGGGTAGAGATTTCTTTTCTTGGCTATAGTAAATTATTTTGGTCCTATTTTTTACTTTTTTCATCTATCAATTATCCTTCCTATTTTTTTCTTCATTTTTATACTTTCTAGGGAAAATTCCACTATATAGATTTTCCCTTCTGCCTAGATTTCCTAAATCTAGTTCATTTTATTAAAAATGAAAAAATAGAACATTAATTACACCACCTACCTATAGGGATAAAGTGTATAATATTATGCGACCTCTTGAAAATTTTCCTCTTCATCCATGAGCCATCATCTATCATAGCACTTTTATTGGACACTCAGAGCTTTAGATTTTGGAAAAATAACAAATGCATAAAAGAAAATGTTTTAACCTATTTAAAAATTTGAAGACTTTTAGTTATTTACTGCAAGATTTCATACTTCCCCAAAAAACTATTTCTATAGTTCATTTTCACAAACCATAATAATCCTTAGAATCCTATGAGATAGAGAAGTATTAGATGCTAACATATTTTGTTTAAAAAAAATAGATTTTCTATTATTTCACATGCCCACCTTTCATTATTTTGACGGGTGCCTTATATGAGATACAACAAACATAAAATCACATCTAAAAATAGGATGTTAAGTGAATATATATATTTTAATTTATCTACTTTTAGTCACTTTGATTTCTTTCAACATTTAATTTTAGTTATGGTCTTTTTTGTTGCTATTTTTCTATCCCAAAACACCATCCCGTGTTACACTATTATGAGACATGATGATATTTGGGTGGGGCATATGTATACACATTATATTTTTCACTTTATCACTTTACTGATGGTTTTTATTGTAGAGTATTTTTGGAACATCAATCTCATTGAGTGCACACATTAAAGGTTGCATTGTAAATGGGGTATGATCTGTTCATGGTACTTTAAAAGATAAGTTTGCATATTTTTATGTCATACCATCATTACTATGAATCTAACCTCTTTATATTGTATTTTTGTCTTACCTCTATAATTACTTTCTATTATGTTATTTTAATTAATTCCAACCCCAGCACTGAAGTCTATCCCAACAAGCTAGTGCACTGGCCCTATCACATGAGAGTTAGGTCTCATGCACTCACCCAAAGTGCATAGTGCAAGACCAATTCCTAGAGGTTTTATAACATAGGAATGTAATTTGTTTCATCATTACTTAAACAACTCTAAAGGATTATTTAATAACATAAATATACTACTAATATCCTTCTAGTCCTAGATGTAACTACCACTATTACTAGGATCACCATTATTATCTTAATAGTAGCGAGTCATAAAAAAAAGATGCCAATAATAAGACAAAGAAATAAAATAAATCCATCTCTATCACTTAGTTTATTTCATCATTCATAACATAATCTAGTAAAAACTAATCTCCCATTAGATGCTTAATGAATTACAAGGCAAATCTCTATTATCTATTATCCAAAAAGACCATTCATGCAAATGATTACAACAGGGGTATTTATACATGTTTCCTCCTACCCAAGTGCTACTTATCATTAATGTAAAATAAAATGACACATAGACTCCCAATAGACTAAAATTCATGGTAATTTACAATAGGTTATGTCTAAGGACTTATGGCCCTATGCCCCTAGATCCTCACTCTATGCAATATACTGGTGGCCATGTGTTTCACTCCTTACAAGCTAGTATAAAACCTCTGATCAAAATGGCTAAAATGTCCCATATAAATCATTCTTTTAACTGATCTTACTTCCCATGTGTTCCCCTACTCTTTCACTTTTGTTTCAAGTCCTATGTTCTCAAGTTCCTCATGACTTTCTCTTTTGATTGGATCCTCTCGCATTGGTTCTCCTATGCCATTGTCCTCTCACACCCAACAAGTCTCACACCACAATGCTTCTATGTCTATCAGCTACATACCATGGTCCTAATGTGACATGGTCCTTCTACATCATGTCAATCTTGTGCCAAAATGGGATAATGGTCCTTCTATACCATGATATTCCTATGAATTAAAATGGGACACTACTTATTCAAAATTTAGGGGCTAATAGATGAGGTGTCACAAAATCCATCTTCCAGTTTTTTAATGGAGGGATTGAGGGCATGATTATTTATTTTTATTATTTGTCAAATTTTTTTGGCAATGATTTTATTTTTACTTGGATTACTTCTATAGTAAGAGTTTAGGGAGTGTAAAATTCATTATTATCATGAAAACAAAATTGTGGAAAAATACTACCTATTATTACTATTAGATTGGATCTTGAATCTTAATCTCTCTTTTACCTTTACAAACATCACATAGGTCACCTAATGTGTTAATTTTAATAAAATAAAGTTCATACTATATATAAATGTGTACATAAAATTCATTTCTAAAATTTTAATTTGTGCAATGTGAGGGATGGAAAGTTGTATGGTCATGTGTATAAAAATCCCCTATAACTTCATGCCTCCCCCATTCATAGTTCTATTTTTTGTAACACAAAATCAATGCCTTACTATTATAGAGTAATCCTTATGCCATTTTGAAACAAGGTATCAATTTTGGTATTGTATTTGGGATGTTTATGAAAAAATTGTAAGGAGGCCTTGCATTCCATTAAAAATTTAATTGTGGGGAAGTAATTATTGATAGGTTATAGTTGGTGAAGTAAATCAAGAAAATTATAAATACACAAGTAAAGAAATATTGTGATGATTGTGACATAATTTATAAATGAACATCATCTAAATGAGTGTTGAGTGAATATGAATCAAGTAAAAATTTATCTATATTATTAAAGATCAAATCAATCTAGAATAAACTACTAGCATCCAAGATATATTTAACTATAATTTCCATTAATCACACTAAATGTTTTGACAATCCAATGCTAATTTATAACATTAATACTACATTATTCATTAAATATTATTTTAAACATTTGTTCCATAATAATTAAATATCATATAAAATCAAATAATTTAGAGGAAATTTTTAAATATACCAAAAAAACCATAAAATATGCATTCATATATAGATCCTAGATCACCCAAAGAGGATTTGCAGATAAATGAACTTGATGATTGATTAACATTGTATATTATTTAAGGTGTAATTTTAAATATCAAAAAATGTATACACTTACAATTTATTTGTACATGAAATGAAGAAATCTAATATAAAGACCTACCTTAAAAAATTGTATGGCCATGTATAGAAACTTCACTATTGTCCAACCTTAAACTTGACCATTTTAAAACCTATGTAAAGTTAATTTAATATATGGAGAGAAAAATTATTTTATAAATGTATCTTCAATACCTAAAAGATATATTGGAAAACAAAACCTATACAAGTCCAACCATGCATTTGCATTATTTGGGATGACATTTTAAACATGGGTTTGTATTTGATTCCAAACTAGAAGTGGAGCTTTCAAGAAAATCATTGAGTTATTTTTTTATTAAGATATCAAACAATCCTTCCTAAAATTTAATCTCAACAAAAAAAAACATTTAAAATTAATATATATTTATGCCAACATTTAGACTAGTTTTTGGTGATCGCCTTGCCTCCAATACACATGACTATAGCTAATATAATTCATTTACTTCAAATTTTAATTTGGTTTAGGACTATTTGTTTTGAATTTTTACTACTAGTATTGTAACCCATTGTGTTTACCATATAACCTACATTACCAACATAATTTTATTGAATAAATATTACATAACAAATCACAACACAAAAAAACATAATAAAATAATAACTTTATTCCACATGGTAGTGTTTGATACAATTTCTTAATATAGGGAGGAACTATCACAATAGCCTCCTTTCACCAACATTTAGATTTCTATTTATAAGACAAAAACCCTAGCATTTTATAGTTAGGATACCAATTTTGACTTCAACCATTCATAAGTAAAGACACATTAATACACTACACAAAGTTACCAAGATAATAATAACATAACAAAGTTGGATACGTAACAAAAGTACACAGTTGATTTGTAAAAAAATTACCTAGTTGATCCAATGATTGTATGAAATAGTTTTGATTTCATTGAGGATCTAAACACTACATGACAACATTACATTATTGAAAATAGTATGTTGTAAAAGCTAGCATATGTTGGTAATATGGAATTATGTATCAAATATCATGACTTGAACATTATCCTCCTCAAGCATATATTTAACATATAACATCCTTAACCATGTTTGAAACATGAACATTATCATGCATGCAACACAAATTATTGGCATATAACATCAAACATTTATTCTCCTCTTTTAATCCTTATTTTTTGCTAAACCACCCTTATCTTGGTATTATAAAAATTGAATACAATTACTTCCATACATAAAAAAGAAAAACCATAGTAAATTTATTCAATAACAAGTTTGATTTATAATCCAAGAGAAACAAATATATTCACCATCAAATCTCATTTTATCCCCTTCACATTATTGGGTGGATTCACAAATTTGGGGGATAGAAAAGGTGACATTCATGGGGAAATTTTTTATTTTTATTTTTTGCAAAGGGACCCTTTTTTTCAAAATTTATGTGACTAGAAGTGCTTGGCATGATGCGAAAGTAAAAGGGCATATGCCATTTTCAAAAGGGAATATTCAATTTTCAAAAGGAAGTACACCATTTTTAAAAGGGTGTATGCCATTTTCAAAAGGGCATACACCATTTTCAAAACAATGTACACCCTTTGTGGGCCAAAGGGTTATGCCCTTTTTATTTTCATTATTTTTTTCCTACCTTTGCTCAAACCCATGAACTTCCTTTTTTTGCCTTGAAGGAGCTCTCATGTTTTGAATAGGACATGTGTACTTTGGCTTTACATCCTACTAGTGTGATTCAACATTTTGATCATGGTCTCAGGTATGTTGATTATTAAATTTTATTTTCAAGATTTCAATTTATATGTTTTTATGTATAGGGTTTTTAAATTACATTTTCATGAACTCTCTCACATTGCCTATTTTTTTTTATTTTTATAAATGTAGATACAAAATTTAATTGACCCAATGCTTGAAGAAAATGTAGAGCTAAATTGTGATCAAAACCCTCAAAATTTTGACCTCATAGAAGAAGCTAGATTGTATGAATAATATAATGAAAAAATCCAAAAACTATAAATTATTATCAATAATTTTCATCACTCCTCAAGTCATAGTGGGAACTATTCACTTGTAATTAGATTGTAGATCATGTTTAATGAAGTGGGAAATGTCACTTCACAACTTGATGCAATGGTGCATCAAAGAGAGATCCTAAAATAATATTATTATGATAAATTATCATATGATGATGTTAAATAAAATAAAAAATAATAATATGTGTGTGATTTGTTTATTAAGCCTATATATAACCAACCAACCACCACCAATGAGTTGAAAACATATTAACATTTATTGATGTGTTAATTTAGAGATAAAAAATAACTTTTGGGATTGGTGGTGGATGGTGTTTGATGAGCCTTCATGCAATAAAAATGATGTTCCGTTATATTTTTTGAGAAAAAAATATTATGAATTTATGTTTTAATAAATCCCAAATTATTTTGACATGAAGGCTTCCCATGGTAGGGGAGGTGGGTCTTCATTTAAAAGAACCAGTGCTAGGTAGGACCAAAACCACCCTAACCAAGTTTATAGAAATAGAAGGATAATAATGCATGCTTCTATCCATAAAATTTTGGATCGTACCACACAGATCGACACCCTTGAGGTACCTACTAGTCTCACACAGGTTATGATTGACCATGGGATACATACACTGAGGACTTATAGACATGATTTAGGTGGTGGGAAATTTATTAGTTTTCATCTTACTATTGGTTCTAGTAGTATTAGTACTATTGTCCCTCCTACTATAGGTACTAGTGGTATTTATGTTAGTGTGTCTCCTAATATAAATCATCTTATAGTTCTTGTACATCATTTCAAATTATGTAGGAGGAAGTGTACTAGACCTCCTATTTAGGTGAGACATACACAAGATACATTTATGGATACTATACCTACATTTGTGCAACACATTAGTACTCAATAGTCTATACCATTCACGGTGTCTTTAACATCTCTAGACAATAATACATAACATTATATTCCATCTATAGTTTCTTCAGTATCTTAGGACACTAGCACTATTGAGTATATGCCATCTAGAGTTGCTTTAGGAGTTCAGAATACTAACATGATAGAGTTTACGTCACTTGTAAATGATTCAAATCTTCATTACACTAGCATGCCAAAATTTATGCCATATGTATTTAATTCACCACCTCCCCTTAGCACATGTTAGCCTATTATGAAGGGCATATCTACTTCACTATATATATTTGACACAGGTGTTTAATTTTAATTAAAGTTTGTTTGCATATATAACAAATATTATGTTTATTTTATAGTATGTGTTTACCTAATTAACTAATATTTATCTAAAATTTTCATTTATTTCTTATATAGATGATCACTGATATCTTAGGTACCTTGGTTACCTTATATTTTGTTATTGAGGCTACATTCATCATTACAGTACCCTAAACTCAGGTTTGAAAAGTTAAAAATTACATAATTTTTTTTATTTCATGTTAAATCATAACTTGGTGTATTATTCTTAAATTTTAATTTTTTAGTGATATATATTTGTCTAATTAATTTAGTTCTTTAATATTATTATTTTTTATAGCTACATATTTGTCATAAGCATAGTATCCTAGATAGATTTGAAACAATATAATAAGTGTAGCATATTTATGTTTCATTTTCAAGAAGTGTTTCCTTAAAATCTTGTAACTCTGTAAGATGTTGCATTTGATCTACATTTAAAATTGTGCATATGTTTCTTTATTCACTGACATTGTTATCTCACATTCTTATCTTGAGACAAAACAAATATGAGCTAGGTCATGGTGATTTTATATTTATGACAACAAAAAACCTATGATGCCAATAATAATGATAATCAAAAAAATACTAACTACTTAGTCCAAGGTACATATCTCATTCTCAACTACATAAGATGATCTCAGTTTAATGTATCAAAAATTATATCAACACAATCTTACTTTGATGTAATTTGATCACAAACAAATTCTTTATAGTGAATCTTGTGTTACCATCCACATCTCTATGATTTATATCTAAATGTATTCATATAAATAATTCATGTAGTTGTTATTACTGGTTGGTTAGTTCATTATGTTATTAGGAACTTGTTTAGTTCTAGGTATCTTAAAAATTCATGCATGGTTAGTGAATCATAAGGTCACTTATTGGTGTTAAGTAAGACCATCTAAAAGACTTATATTAGAATTTTAATATCCTTAGAGGTTGTTGAAACTTATGTATCAAAAGCTTACATGATCATGTTCTTGTTTGCTTTAAATAGAATCAATCAAAACAAATTTGAGCCATTGTCCACAATTTTCCTACCCATAATAAACTCTAGAAGAGAAATTACATAATATTTGGCATCATATTTCTCATTAAGACTTAATGTTATTTCACATTCATGGTTAATTTAACTAACTATTCCCATAACATAAGTATAGGTGTAGTTTTAGACCGAATAAATGTGCTTGGAAATTTCAAACTTTGAGAAATGAAATTTAAAATTATCATGTAAGATAATGTTAGAAAGTCCTATATTTGTGATGAAGATATTGTACAAAGGTGATGTAATAGAAAATATTCTCCAACATTGAGGCACCTTATAGAAAATCTTACTATGAAAGTTCAAGGTGATCTTTCTTAATGATAAATGGTAGCTAAGCATACAATGTTTTTGATGTGATGTTCGTTTTGTTGTGTATACTTGCTAAATGGAATTAGGAGGGTATTGGATTGAATTCAAGGTATGGGGAATAAGACATAGGGAATTAACTAGTTGTTTCCCTCATTTTAACTTATGCCACTCAGTATAAATACCATTTTTCTATAGAAAATAATGATATGATATATAAATGGCTAGATTTTCCTTAGAATATTTTAATTTGGTTCAAATGTGACTAATTCCAACAAAAGGTGGTCAATAAAAAAGGACTTTGAATGCATAAGTAAAGTAAAAAGTGTTGAATGATACTTTTATTTAGAAAATAAACTAACAATATAAAAAATATGAGCATCCTCTTGTTTAAAAAATAAATTAATAATTAAAAATATGAGATAAAGGAAGGAAATGTAAATTTTTTGACTCACTACTTCGTTATTTTTTATCTAGTCCATGCAAATTTGTATTTATGTCTCTTCTAGTCATTTATCCATTTTTGAATATGTAGACACTAAAAATGAATATTATTATTTAAATATTTTTTATACACCATATTTTTTCTACATGAAGGAATATTTTTTCTCCCTTTCTATCCCTCTCTCACTTTCTCTTTATGTACAAAACAAAATATTAATTTCAATTTATCTTAAATTAAGTTTAGTTTTATTTGATTCATAATTGACCTATTTCATTTTTTAGTTTTATAGATGATAAGATATGATATGGTTACCCCACATGTATAAGAACAACATCCATTATCTCCCTCATAACACCTAATTCAAAGACATAGACTGGTGAGAATACATAGTAAAGCTATTTTTTAAATAACTTCAAGAAATGATACTCTATGTCATATATATTTGTTTTCACATCTATAGATGATGATATATGTATACTCCATATTATTATCCATTACGAATATATTCATAGTCATACAACCCAAGGCAACCACTTAGGTGGCATATGGTGAGTCCAAAATCACCTTATTTAAAAATTTTGTTCATGGCAATTATATCATTTTAATGCATTAAAATTTATATTTCATATGTTGCATAAATGCCACCATTTTATGAGGTTGTAAAAGATAAATTCAATGCTTCACATATTGAGAGGATATTTTATCCCCATAATGATTCATGAAATTGTTACACCCTTAATCTATAGTGTGTCTAGAGATATGTGTGGCCAAAGTGTGGCTTACACACCTTTATATTATCTTGTTGCATTTCTCTATGTTCTTAGTATGGTCAGAGTATGAAATAAACTTGGCTAAATAGATTATTTATAAGAGGTAGTGGTTCATATTTGATCATCATATTATGAATTCTATTCTTATTGTATTTTTGTGGAGGTTTCCCCCTCAAAGTGGCCTAGTCATAATATTCAAGTATCCTACTCTTTCACCAAATATTGTTGTGGATCTATTATTATACTATTACTTACGTGATATATAATTATATAATTAAAAATCATCTAAGTAATTTCATAAAAATTGGTATTAGATATTTGATTTGGGAAAGTTTGTACAATGCAATTTTTTTCAAGTATAGTGTCCTAAGAACTAGAAGGATGACAAAACATAACCTATGATCTAAGAGGAATTTATTTTTTTCATCATCGTAGTTTTCTTTGTGAGGGTTTTTTTACAAAAAATGAAAAAGAGTGAAAAAAGTCTAAAACTTTTTACCTTGTGTAAATTAGTAGTCATTGGATTCATATCTGCAAGATGATCACAATGGTATATTCTATTAGGACACCTTTTTAGTCTAAATGTTTTCACCCTTTTTCACATTAGTAGTTTCTATATTCATCTTATTGAGGTGATTACAAATGTATCATATATTGATACATTTATTTGAGTCACAACCCTCTTAGGGTTTGTGCATGGTAGGGCCTAACACTCTTGGTCCTATAAAAGGGTAAGAAATGTCTAAAAATCCTCACAAAGAGGAAATGGAGTCATAAACTTCTAATCCAAGTATTTTGGAGATAGTTCGGTAACTTAAGTCATTGTTTCAAGGAATGGAAAAAAAATATGATCATGATGCAGTTAAAGGGGACCTCATAGGGATGAGAAGGGACCTTAATAGTTTTTGCGATCAATTATAACAAATCACTGGGCAATTGGCCAACTTTTTAACTCATCAATCTTAACATAAAACTCCACCACTATAGTGTGGTTCTTTTCCTCCAAACATTAAAAACACCAACCATGGTAAAAATATGTTGTTGCCAAACGTGGACCTACACAAGTTTGATTGTAATAATCCACTCACATAGATTACTCAAATTGAAAATTTATTTGATCTACAGCAAAGTTTTTATTCATAAAAAGGTGGTCATAACCTCTATGTATCTATAACCTAAGAAATTTATTTGGTATTGGTGGTTGTGTGATCAAAATAAAAATAAGTTTATCTTTGTTTCCTAATCTATATTTTCTAAAGAGATCTAGCTCCACTATTACATCGATGTCTCATAAAACTACTTTAGCCAACTAGCCAAGGTACTCTAAACTGGAACGATAAAGGAGTATACTCATCAATTTTAGAGTCTCTCTTTATGTGTGAAAGACATCAATAATAAAAATATGACTAACCTATTTTTGGGTGGCCTCAAAGATAGTATCCAATTGGAGGTTCGCATGTTTCATCCCAATAATGTATTTGAATCCATACCAAGGGTAGGCTTGGCTAAGGAAAAATATTTGATCAAATGAAGACCTTTTACTAATATGCATGAATTCACCTTCCCAACACCATCATTTCCATAGCCTACTAGATTAACACAAATAATTTGAATAAAATTGTGTAAAAGTTGTTTTTTGGATGCAATAATAAATGCAAAAAAGGACATAAATGTGTTGAAAATAAGTTGGTTTACATTGAAGGCACCAATGAGTAAGAAGAATATGATGAGGCTTTAGGGGTAGGTTGAAAAGAACCCGAGGATGAATTTAAATATTCTTAATCTAATATTTCATGGCATGCACTTTCATTCATTAGTACTCAAAATCTTAAGGTGGTGGGTTTCCTAAATAAATAAAAGGTGACTATTTAAATTGAATCTAGGAGTACACATAACTTGATCAATGGTAAGTTGGGTATTCATTTAAGCTATTTCATATACCTAGCTCCAAAATTTTAGGTCTTGATTTTAGATGGTGGTATAATCAATTATTCTATAAAATTTCATCATTAAGCCTGTTTTGGGAGACTACTTGCTAGATTTCCCTATGTTTTCTATTATTATGGGAGGAGATGACATTATTTTGGGAGTGTAGTAGATCACCACTTTGGGACCTATTGAGATGAATTTATAAGAATTGTTCATGAGGTACCATTTATAAGGTAGGACCTTTAAACTACATGGATTATGGGCTAATCTTCATAACTAGACAGTTCCCATCATATAATGAAGGTTCTTAGAAATGGCGTAGAAGGATTTGTGGCACACTTGTTTTCCATAAACATTCAACCAACCAAGGAGTCTACACATCCTGATTTGTAAAGGATGCTAGATGACCATTCTATTATTTTTGGTGACATGTAAAAATGACTTCCTCCAATTCATTCACATGATCATGCCATTAGGATCATTACAATAAGTACACTACCCAACAGTAAACCCTATAGGTATCCCTATGCCCAAAAGAGTGAAATTGAAAATGTGGTATAGCAGATGTTGGAGGTAGGAATCATTTGACATAGTTAAAGTGAATATTCCTCCCCAGTGGTCATGGTACAGAAGAAGGGTGATAGTTGGAGGATGTGCCCAGGTTATAGAGAGATTAACAATTACACCATCAAATATAAGTTTACTATTCTATAAATTAATGATTTTCTAGATGAATTACATGGTGTTGTTTATTTTACCAAGTTAGACCTTGGATCTATTTATCATCATATTTGCATCTGTGATGAGGACATACCTAAAATAAATTTTAGAACTCATGAAGGCCATTGTGACATTATGGTCATGCCATTTGGCCTCATAAATGCACCACCTACATTTTAGAGTTTGATGAATACTATTTTTATCCCATTTTTTATAGAGGTTGTATTAGTTTTTTTGATGATATCCTCATTTGCATCAAAAATTAGGAAGACCATTTGAAGCATGTGAAACATGTACTTTTAATTCTAGAACAACATCAACTTTATGCCAAATCTTCCAAATGTGATTTTGGTTTCCAAGATGTGGAGTAATTGGGTCATATTATTTCACATAAAGGAGTGAAATTTTATCCTAAAAACATCTAAGTGATAATGGAGTGGTAGGTTCCTAAGACCCTCAAGGACCTCCAAGGATTTCTAGGGATAACCGATTACTATCACAAGTTTGTCAAATATTATGGTAGCATTACATCCTCATTCACCTCTTCATTGAATAAAGACTCCTTTTAGTGGACTGATTCAACTACCAAGACATTTGAATAGTTAAAAATGGCTATGTGCAAAACTCTAGTTTTGACTACTCCTAATTTGTCAAAAACAATTATTGTGGAGTGTGACACATTAGGATATGGCATGAGGGATGCAATCCTGAAATAAGGTAGACCAATGTAAAGTGAAAGTGGCCAATTAAAGGTAAAAAAATAGGATCAAACCAATCTATGATAAAGAGATGATGGTTATTATGCATATATTGAAATAATGAAGACATTATCTAATAGGTTGTTACTTTCTAGTAAATATTGATCATGATAACCTCAAATATTTTTTGGAACAATGATTTTCATCTTAAGCAAAATAGAAATGGGTGACTAAAATGTTAAGATATATTTTTTTAATAATGTGTAAGAAATTGAAATACAATGTGGTGGTAGATGCCCTCTCTCAATATGATGAATCAATTGAGGCATTTTTATGTGACATGACTATATGACATGTAAATTGGTTAGAGGAAGCAAGATCTAAATGGGAGAATGATATTGCTACCATGATTTGATTTAAATTATTTAATAGGGTTGTGATGAATCTAAAAAAATTACATGGAATGGGAACAAATTAATGTATAAATATATTTTATAGCTCTATAAATAGTCTCTCTTCAAACATAAAATTATTCAGGAACTTCATGCCTCTCCACTTAGAGGTCACTCTAGATTTTTGAAAACATATCATAGAATCGAGTAGGACTTATTTTGGTAAGGACTCAAGGGGTATGTCTATAAATATGTGGTTGAATTCATGGTATGTCAATAAAACAAATGTGAAACCATTAAGACCCTAGGTCTTTTGTAGCATTTATCCATCCCTAACTGATATTGGTATGAGGTTTCCATGGATTTCATTATGGGGTTACCATAGTCTGAAGGTAAAGATGTTATCATGGTAGTTGTGGATCATCTCAGAATGTATACTCATTTTTTTGATTGTAATATCTATTTATTTCTAGTACAATAGATTATGTCTTTCTTAATACAATTCAAAAATTTCATGGAACACCAAAGATCATTGCAAGTGATTGAGATCCCATATTTACTAGTAATTTTTGGACTAAATTATTTGCATGTTTGGGTACCCAATTGGCTCATATCTCATCCTATTATCCTCAATATTATGGATAAATAGAAGTAGTCAACAAATGTCTATAAGGTTATCTTCATTTTTTTTGTTTCTAACAAATAGAATAAATGGGTTTATTGGATGCCACTTGCATAAAATTGGTAGTGTGGCTTACAAGCTAGAATTACCTCCATCCAATCATATACATTCGATATTATATGTATCTTACCTAAATAAGGTAAGTGTACATAGAGTATCTAATAAAATTGAGTTAATTGAATTGAATGATTAATTATAAGTAATTATGAATCCAAAAGAGATACTTCACACATGCACTAAGCAACTACAAACTAGAGCCATTAAGGAGTATTTGATAAAATGGAAGAACCTGCATTTTGAAGATGCAACATGGGAGGATGAATCATTGTTGTAGCAGATCTTGGTTTGATTTAAGATTGAGGAAAACATTTTTTTGAATGGGAGGGACATGTTACATCCTTAACCTACAATATGTATAGGGGTATGTGTGGCCAACTTGTGGCTTACGCACCATATTTTCTTATTGAATTTCTCTATGTTATTAGTATCATTGGCCTATGGAATAATCTTAGATAAGTAGAGTATATATAGGTGGTAGTGGTTAGTCTTTGATCATCATATTATGAATTTTATTCTTATTTCAATGTTGTGGAGGTTGTCCCCTCGAAGTGGCTCAATCATAATATTCAAGTATTTTAATATTTTACCAATTATTGTTGTGGATTTGTTATTATGATCTTAATTCTATGATATATAATTATCTTGTTATGAATCATATAAGTAATTTATTTGGAATCAAAATTATTGAGAGGGGGTGAACTATTATTTAAAACCTTTATTATCAATTACACTTAAGCAATCATGAACCATTCAAATAAGAATATAGATCTAACAAGAACAAACACCTATCTACCTAGGCATGAAACATAAAAATAAATCACATATGTGGGAAAACCTTAAGGGGAAGAAAACCCACTGATATTTTCATGCCCTTAACCATTGGTGTGTCTAGGGATATGTGTGGCCGACTTGTGGCTTACATACCTCTTTTATTTACTTGTTACATTTCTCTATGTTCTTAGATAGGCTGGCCTATGAAATAACCATGGATAAGTATAATATATATAGGAGGTAGTGGTTAGTCTTTAATCATCATGTGAATTATTCTACTATTAGTGCATTATTATGGAGGTTTCCCTCTCAAAGTGGCTTTGCTATATTTTCTAGTATTTTGTTCTACTGTCAATTATCGTTGTGTAATCTGTCATATTTTATTATTATATGCAATATAAAATCATTTAGTGTGAATATATAAGTGAGTTCATTACAAGTGGTATCAAATCTTTGATTTTGGCAAGTTTCCTATAGCATTTTTTTTAGATCTGGCAAGGCATGGCTTTTAGGAGTAGTGAAAGCAAAAAAACATAACTTGCAATTCGAGAAGAATTTTTTTTTTTGCCAATGCAGTATTGCTCAAAATGCTTTTTTGATTTTTTTTTAAAAAAAAAGTATATAATTGTTTTCCCTTTCACACTTGTAGTCATTGAATTCATCTCAATGAGATGATCACAATGGTATATTCTATCAGTACACTTTTTTGGTATCAAAAATTTTACTCTAGTACACAAAGGTAATCATTAGATTCATCTTGACAAGGTGATCACAATGGTACCATTTCTTAGTACACTTTTTTTGGGGGGTCAAAACCCTCTTAGGGTTTGTTTATGGTAGGTACTTCAACTTAGGGAAGAAAAGGGGCACCAAAAATCCTAAGACTCCTTTAGCCAATGACATGGAATCTAGAACTTTAGATCTGGTGATTTTTCAGCTTCAAGAGGACATAAAAAACCTTATGAGGCATGATGAATTTGTTGTAGTCCAAGATAATGTTTTATGGATGCACAAAGATATTAATGGAGTTCAAAGTGAATTTTAGTATATCACTATGCAATTGGCTACCCTCACATCTCAGTTTCAACCTAACAACCATCCACTTCAGCATTCAAATCCTCCTCTCAACAACTCCCATGTTGTTATGAAAGTGATGTTTCCAAAAGTAGACATGCATAATTTTGATGGTAAAGATCATCTCACTTAGATTAACCAAATTGAGAATTTATTTTAGTTACATCAAACCCCTTATTTTTAGAGGGTGATTGTGGCATCCCTATAAATGGGACCTGAGTAATTCATTTATTATCATTGGTTATGTGCTCAAAATAAAAATAATGGTGCTCCTGTTATATGGACTATTTTTACTGAGGATTTGATAGCTCATTATCAAAATAATGTCTCTAAGAACTATTTTAACCAATTATCCAAGCTGGGGTAAATAGGACATGTGAAGGATTATACTCATCGATTTCAAAATCTCTCTTTATAGGTGGAAAATATCATTGAGAGAAATTTGATGGATCTATTTTTGGGTGGCCTCAAATATAGAATCCAATACGAGGTTAAAATGTTTATCCCAACATTTGTATCATAATCTATCCCTAAGGCGTGCATGATAGAAGAAAAAGAGATGGTCAAAAGGAAAACTTTCACTACTGGTTGTGATCACAACTTTCTAACACCATCATTTCCACATCCCACTAGATTAACACAATGACAAATTGAGGAGAAGTGAGCCAAAGGGTTGTGGTATGGTTGTGATATAAAATGGAGTAATGACCATCATTGTGCTAAAAAGAATCTATTTTACATTGAAGGTGCCAATGATGATGAAGATGATGCAAAAGTACATGATGTGGAGGCAAAAGTTCCTGAGGAATTTGAAGACTCTCAACCTAATATTTCATGCCATGCCCTATCAGGTATTAGTACTCACCAAACTCTTAATTTGATGGGTTTTCTTAAGAAATAAAAATTCACTATCTTGATTGATTCTAGGAGTACACACAACTTCATCCATAGTAAGTTGGTTGCTTGTTTGAAATATTTCATTTATCTAGATCCAAAATTTTAGGTTATGATTGTATATAGTGGTACTATCATCTATTCAAGAAAATTCCATAGCATTAATTTGGCCATGGGAGACTACTTATTTTCAAGAATTATTAATGCATTTTCATTTTGAAGAAAGGGCATTTGAGCTAAGAGGATTAAATGCTAAATATCCCCAACTTGTTATCTCCCATCAAATGACAAAGATTCTCTATAAGGGTGTTGAGGGATTTGTAGCTCACTTATTTTATATGGAAGTACAACCAACTCATCCATCTCCACCTCTTGATCCACAAAAAATAATCAATGCTCATTTCATTATTTTTAGAGACATGCCAAAAGGACTTCCACCTAGCCGCACACATGAGCATGCTATCACACTTATTCCTAGTAGTAAACCACCCAACATTAGGCCACACAAGTATCCCTATACCTAAAAAAATGAAATTGAAAATATGGTACAAGAGATGTTGGATGTAGGAATCATTCACCATAGCTAAAACGAATACTCTTCACCAGTTGTCATGGTGAGAAAGAAAGATGAAACTTAGAGGATGTGCCCTAACTATAGAGAACTCAACAAGTATACTATCAAAGATAAGTTTTCAATTCCTGTCATTGATGATTTTCTAGATGAATTGAATTGTGCTCTTTATTTTACCAAGTTAGATTTACATTTTGGGTATCATCAAATCAGGATCTGTGATGAAGACATACCCAAAACCACTTTCAGGACTCATGAGGGCCATTATGAGTTTTTTTTATGCCTTTTGGCCTAAAAATGCACCATATACTTTTCATAGTTTGATGAATACTATTTTTAAGCCATTTTTGAGGAAATGTTTTGGTATTCTTTGATGATATCCTCATTTATAGTGAAAATTGGGTAGACCATTTAAAATATGTGAAATAGATACTCTCCATTTTGGAGCAAAATAAATTATATGAAAAACCATCCAAATGTACCTTTGGGGCTGGTGAGGTTGAATATTTGGGTCATTTGGTGTCTTATGAAGGAGTGAAAGTAGATCTTAAAAAAATCCAAGCAATGGTGGACTGGCCAATTCCTAAGACACTCAAGCAACTTCAGGGATTTTTGGGACTTACTAGTTACTATCGTAGATTTGTCAAAAATTATGGTAGTATTGTACCCCCACTTACCTCTTTGTTAAATAAATAGTCCTTTCATTGGACTAATGCAGCTACCTAGGCATTTGAACAATTGAAATTGGCTATGTACACTACTCTAATATTGGCCACTCTTGATTTTTATAAGACTTTTGTGGTTGAATGTGATGCATTTAGGTATGGTATGGGTGTTATAATCATGCAATAAGTCATACCATTGGCATTTTAAAGTCATCAAATCAAGGGTAAAAATCATCACAAGCCCATCTATGAGAAGGAAATGATGTCCATTTTGCATGCAGTCAAACAATGGAGACCTTATTTGATGGGTCATCACTTTTAGGTAAAAACTAATCATGATAGTCTTAAATATATTTTATAACAAAAGTTATCATCTAAAGAATAAAAAAATGGGTAACTAAGATTCTAGGCTATGATTTTGAAATAGTCTACAAAGAAGGCAAGGATAATGTGGTGGCAGATGTACTATCTATAAAAGATGAATCAATTAAAACATTACTATGTGCCATAACCATTTTGTAGGTAGATTGGCTAGAGGAAGCATGATCAGAATGGGAACATGATAATACTACTCATGATTTGATTCAAAATCTTTAGCAAGGTTTAGAAGGATTTGAAAAATTCACATGGAAAGGTAATGCATTATGGTACAAAAATAGATTGTACCTATGTAAGAATTCTCTTCTTAAACAAAAAATCCTTCAAGAACTTCATGCAACTCCAATTGGGGGTCATTCAAGATTTTTTAAAACCTATCACAGGATCAAGTACGATTTTTTTTGGGAAGGTCTCAAGGGGGATTTCCAAAAATATGTGGCTAAATGTATGATTTATCAACAAAAAAAGCTGAAACCATCAAAACTCTATGTCTTTTATAGGCTTTATCTATCCCTAGATAGCATGGGAAGAGGTATATATGGATTTCATTATAGGGTTACGAAGATATGATGGTAAAAATGTTATCATGGTTGTTGTATATCATATTAGTAAGTATGCTCATTTTTTTTCATTATCCCAACCATTTGTTGCTAGTACAGTATCTTCTGCTTTTCTCAATACTGTTTAGAAACTCCATGGGATCCCTAAGATCATTGTCAGTGATAGAGGTCCCATTTTTACTAGTAATTTTTAGACTAAGTTATTTACATGTTTAGGAAATCAATTGTCTCATAGTTCATCCTATAATCATAAATATTATGGACCAACTAAGGTAGTCAACAAATGTCTAGAAGGATATCTTTGTTGTTTTGTTTCTGATAAACAAGATAAATGGGTTCATTAGTTACTAGCATGGTGGTATAATACTTCTATTCATAGTTATTCCAAAATGTCTCTTCTTGTGGCACTATATAGATACCACCCTTAATCCATCACTTCAACCTTGAATTTCCATCCTAAGGTTTGTGTAATTGAAGAACATATTCACCATCAATAGGAGGTCTTTGAAATTTTGCATGAAAATTTATCTATGGCCTAGAATCGCATGAAGCAACAAGTAGATCAACATAAAATTGAGAGGAATTTGGGCATTAGTGATTGGGTTTTGTTCACTTAAATCCATAAAAACAAATGTTGTTGAAGTAAAAGAAATGATAACAAGCTATCCCCTAAGTATTATATGCCTTATCAAATCTTGCAAAAAATTGGCAGTGTGACCTACAAGTTATATTTTCCTTTATCCACTCATATACATCTAGTATTTAATGTATCATGCCTAAAGAAAGTAATTAGACATAGAGTTTAGATTAAAAATAATTACTAGAATTAGATGAGGAAGGTATAGTTACTCTTGATTCTGAGGTGATCCTTCAACAACGCACCAAACAACTATGTTCTAGAGCAATTACAGAATACTTGATCAAATAGAAGAATACACCATGTGAAGATGCTACTTGGGAGGATGAAGTATTTATGCAGTAACATCTAGAGTTTCCATAATGTTGAGGACAACATTTTTTTTAAGTAGAAGGGCTTGTTATGCCCTTAACTATTGGAGTGTTTAGGGATATTTGTGGCTGACTTGTGGCTTACATACGTCTTTTATTTACTTATCACATTTCTATATGTTCTTAGATAGGTCGGCCTATGGAATAACCTTGGATAAGTAGAATATTTATAAGATTTATTGGTTAGTCTTTAATCATCATGTTAAGTATTTTTATATTATTTTAGTTTTGTGGAGGTTTCCCCCTCGAAGTGGCTTTTCTATATTATCCAGTATTCTATTCTACTGTCAATTATCACTATGTAATCTCTCATATTTTCTTATTCTGTGCAATATAAAATAATTCTTTATGAATATATAAATAATTTAATTATAAATATATATAAATGGATGAATTATATAATATTAAAACCAAATTTAGTGAATCACCAACTCCACATGGAGCACTAACCCCAACTAGCCAAGCACCCAATTGACTAGGCTTTAACAAACACCCACTTACAAGGAGGCATCAACCCATTAGATGACTCAGCAAAAATCAACCACATAATTTATTTTTTAACCTTAATAACACTATGTTTCTCAACCAATATATGATGACCACCTCTTTATCTCTTCTCACTTTTATCCCTCTCAAACTACCTTCTAGGCCTCTTCACTTAACTAGGTCTCTTTATGACTGATTATGTCATATGACCTTGATATTCATATTCAAACACACTATAAGATCTTCATTATATATCCTTTAAACTTATATGATGGTATAAAACACCTCATTCTAATCAACAATGTGCTATTTTATTTACTTACACTCAACATACTAAATAGGCCTAAAAACTACCTTTTATAAATACCATTCCTTGTTCACATACCACTTAGTTAGCCATAAATCTTTAAAATACTAGGTTAGACATATAATATGTCTTAAAAAATATTGTTAACATTATTCAATCATAATTTTTATCCATCTTGGTCTTCCATAACTCAATTAGTCCTGATTTCTTTACTAGGACTCATGGAGACCTAATTGTATTAGGTCTATCTGTTAATGCCAAAACTTGATTCTCTTAGGCCCAAATGGATTTATCCAACACTTTAAAAAAATTCAAAAACTTATTAAATTAAAATTTATAACCTCATCCATGTTTTTTTATATCTTCATCCTTCATTCATACCTTGAAACCTTTTTTAGAACAAATTGCCCTGTTAGGCTCGTGTGCCTTAGAAAACTGTCTTATAAGAATGAAGCTCAAACATACTCAATCCACTCAAATATGATCAATAAAGTATATATATAGGGTATAAATAACTTAAAAAATATCACTATATTAATTATACACTTCCACTTAGGAGATAAGGCTTCAAGAACACCTCTATAACACACTTACTTAGAACTACCAGATTACCTCAAAACACAATCATGGTGACTTAGACCAACAACACATGTATAGACAATTTAAATGAATTATTATTTATTAAAATTATCATATGTGATCATTATAACATTATAATATATAAATATCATATGTTCAAATGGAAAATATTTGTCTTTTAGACCAATCTAATGACCTTATATCTCAGTGTCTCATCTGAACCAAACAGGTCAACTTGCAGGTAACCTTTTCACTATACTCATTGACCTCTAAAAATTATATCAAACATTAAAATGTATTAAAATTTATTAAAAACATATTTATGTAATTTTTTTCATCATTATATCATGAAAACAGATTCCTAATCATCTTCTCACTATTGTCTAGATTTTTCATTGTTTACACCATTAAGCCTGTTAGTGCTTGGCTAACTTGGATGATTGGTTTAAAACACTTGAGGATTATAAAATGTCCAAAAACCTTAATGTAAATAAAAAATGATTCTCTAAATTATTCCTTCATCCATTTTATTACTATGTCTAATGCAACTTTTGACTTCCATAGCAAGTTATTCAGAAACAATCCTGTAACTCAATATTTTTTCTCTCAAGGAAAGAATAGGATTTAGTATGGATCCACTATGATAATTAGATACTATCATTGAAATGGTGATATAATCACTAGTATATCTATCCTGGTCTACCCGATGTCCCTTTTTTCTGTTCTAATGGGGTGGGGACCGAGAGAAGAATTGATCAATTTATTGGACCGAGACTGATGGGGCTCAAACCCGCAACTTCCATCTTGACAGGGTGGTACTCAGGGTCGATAAATTTTGACTCCTATTACTTTAACATTGAAGAAAATTTCAATCCAATTTTTTATCTTTGTTTTAGTCTATCCTGAATCGACATTTAAAATATATTTATTTTTTTCAAATAGACAAATAATTTTTCCTGTAAATACTAAATCTAGATATTGAACCTCATCCATAAATATTTACTCCCTTACTATATTTTAAAAAGGAAATAAAAATGCCTATATCCACCAATCCATATTTAATTATAGATAAATATACATAAACTATATTGTATGAATATATCATACTTAAGCTTATATCAATAAGTTAGGAATAAAAAACTAGTACAGACCTAATGTACTCTCGATATTTAATTAATTAATTGAATATAAATAGTCTCGATGTTTGTAAAATAATGATATAATAACTTACTTGATCATACCAAGCTATTATGGGCACTTTTGATCAACATATTCAACATTGGGTCCTTATTGGGGTTCTAGGAGGGTTTAAACCTATTTTCACTCTTAACAATCATTCATAAAGCATATCCCCTCAATCAAAAAACTAATGCCTAAAATTTTGAGCTAGGACCCTTACCAATATACCATGAATATCTTAGGTTCCCATGAAATTTTTTGATGAGATAATGACCACAATAAATTCTTTCTCAGGTTGAGAACTCTTCATTATGAGCACTTGAGAAACCTCTAAATGACTTTTCATGCCTTGTCCTTCACACTATGACCTCAAACTGCATGAAAATACTTAAAACAACATGCATCACCTCTAAAAATGATTTTATGAGATAAAACACCTTGAAATATTACCATGAACCTTCATTAGGCCACACTCTCTCTCTTTTCTCTCTAGACCTTGACTTCCAAACCACATTAGGCCTTAAAACTGACCTTCATGCCTCTTTCCATGCATTGTCCACCTTACTCACACACTCATGAAACCTCATATAACCATTCATGCCTATGTGTTGTCATCTCACCAATTCATCATGATCATACCTTCTCACAAGGTCTCTTCATGTCATGATTAGGCTTAGGCTACTTAAGCACTTAACCTCAAAGACCTTCTACCTATGCATTTTTAAACAATGGAAACACGATAACAACATTCATAACCACTAAAATACTCTCTTTCACACTACATACCTCTATCCATTATTACATATGCAAAATTACCTTTAAAACTGATCTTCATGCCTCATTATGTTAGGCAGGGTTTAAGAGAGGTCTAGATGCAAACATAGACTAAAGATCCTATCCCTATAGGCTCACTTTGAAACACTTATAAGTACATCCACACCTCATAGTCATTCTCATACAACATTCATAGTATCTTACATGCCTAAGATCACTCACCTCATCATGCCACTAGCTCATACTTTCACTATTCTATGATTAGGCTCAAGCTTCCAATGCACTTGACACCTTGACTTACTCCTTCCATGTAACCATAGGACATTAATTTCCTTAAAATTCTCTTTTGTCACCTAGATCACCCTGAAACTCTTCATGTCATGTTTATGCCACACTATGCACATGCATTCATGACAACTCTCATGACCAGACTCTTCTCTCTCGTGGAAACACTCATGGCAACTTCAATCTAACCCTAACCTTGACATCAACCAATAAAAAAGATAATGCTCAATAATCTCACCTTTTCATATCATGCACATACCTCAATGACCATTTACCATGTACCTTTACTAGATGTATCTTGAAATTAATGATAAAAACATGTCAAAATTTTCATTACAATGGCATCCATGGTTATACATATATGGTGAAGAAGCATAATTTATTTGGAGGCAATGAAAATCAAGAGAGCTATTGTGCTAGGGGTCTAGTAATAGGTACAATCTATTTTTTTAATTGAAACCCTACTTTTTAAATAAAATATGTGTACATAATGTTTCTTTGGCTTAATACGAAGGATTGGGGGTATTCATTCCACCAGAAAAAATTGAGGAATGATCTTGACCTCATCCTTTTTTGGTATCTCTTGGGATTTATACCTTGATGAATGGTTAGACAACACCATGTACACCATCATACTCACCATTGGACTATAACACACTTGATACAACCTATTTTATATATCGATATGTCCCATATTGTCTACCTATATGGTGCATTTTTTATATTTACATGTTATGGCCTAGATTATATCTTGATATATGTCTTATTTTTTATGTAATTATGATATAATTTGCATATGCATATACAATATTTGACATATTTATAGGTGAATCATGCATTTTTATAATTCATGTACACATATTTAATTCTTATATATGTCATTATTATTTGTTGAACATGTTCACAAATAGTTAAAATGTTTAACTTTCAAGAAATTGATTTACTAATGTTATAATGAATATTTTTGACTTTTCAAGTCCCCTTGATCTCTCAATATCTCATATGATGGAAACAAGACTTCTTCTACCAAAACTAGCTAAGTATGAGTTTATAATGCCCCCATGGGGTTAAATTTTAGATCGATTAGGTTATTTGATGAACTAGTAATGATTTGTTATAAATTTACATGTTTCATCAGCCTTATTAAGCAATTTTGAGATCATATGGTCATAATTAGGCTTGTAGAGACCTATTTGGTGACTAAGGATATTTAAATGTGTTCTACAATGTAAAAATAAATCAAATAAGGTCTTTAAGAGTATTAATTTAGTCATGAAAAGGTGTGGAAAATTATAAAAAGAAGATAAAGGTCATTTTGGAGGCTTAAAACTCCTTCACAATACCTTTAAATCTGTCCATGGTGTTCAAAGAGTGTTTTGACTTTTTTTTCACCCTTTATATCTCCTTGTGAATTCTTCCAAGATTCCAATGTGTGGAACCCAGTCAAGATTATGTTTTAATTGTTTCTAAGTTTTCATTGTAGGTTTCATGAAGGTTTTTGAAATATTCATTCTCTCATTTATCTAAAGGTATCATTTCAAGATAAGTTGCAAGCCAAAAAACTATAAAATGAAGATTTAGAGAACCATCCATTGATGGGTTAAAGCCTTTTAAAATATTCCTAAAATCCTATAAACTAAAATAATGAAAGTTTTAGGTCTTTATTTCACGATTGTATAGCTTCCAAACTTCAACTAGGACTATTATACAAAGATCTGAGCATGGTTCTAAGGTCTTCTAAAGAGGAAACAACATATGCAACCTTTGAAATAACCAAAATAGTTCATTCTAAGGTCTTGAAAGTGGAGGAACAATCCAAAAGACTAGGAAAATAGAGTTTTACAAGTCTATTGAAAGTTGTAGGCTCCTATTGAATATTCAAAACCTTGCCACATGGATCAAAGGTTTTCAATATCTCTAGAAGCTTCAAAACAAGGACTACAACATATTTTCAAATACCTTCATGATGATTTATAGAGATATACATGTTTAAACTAGTATAAAGAGCATAAAAACAAGCTCCAAATCCTACACTTTCTATTCTAAGGTCTTTTAAGTAGTTTTCAAGCCATATTACAAGCCATTAACCAGGGAAAATGAAGACTTGTAAGCTGAACAAGTTTCCAGGTCCTTGTAATAGATCTCAATCATGGATCAAGGGTTGAGGAGGACAAAAACTATATTAAATATCATAATTGATGAGTTACAGGCCCTTGAAGAGGAGAAAATGAAGTTTAAAATTAGAAAACAAGCTAAAATACAAATGTTTATAGGGGATTTATATAAGAAATAGTCACATCCCATTTCTCTTCCCCTTTTACATGGTACATGTTGAATCTTGGATGGGTTTGTTGAGTCATAAGGCACATCATGGTGGTATTAAAAATTCAAAATAATGGAAAAATATGTGGATCAACTAAAGAGACCCTATAAACAACCAAAACCTCTAAAACCCTAAACTCATGAAGCTATATTTTCATGGTTTTTCAAGATTAAAGAGACATCAAAATGAAATTATAGGCCTATTTTTACACATTATCAAGAGACTTGAAGTGATTTTAAGGTTTGAGAAAATAAAACATGCAAAGATTAGGATGTTGTAGGTCTTAAAGGGTTTCTTAGATGTTTCACAAGATTCAGAGTGACATAGTCTTAAGCATCATTTATAAACATATAGATTTATACATCAAGCATAATTATTTCACAATCTTGACTATGTCCTAAATCATGTTTCTAATATGGGTTAAAATCATGGTCAAGATTACCTATAGTATTGAAACTAAGAATACAAGATTCTCAAGCTCCAAAACCTTCATGAAAGATTGTAAGAAAGAGTTAGATAGTTTATATGACTAATCAAGAGGTCATATTGATCTAAAATCCATCATGCAAGGTAAAGAGACAAAGATATGAAGTTTACATAATCAAAATACTTTCATTCAAGCCTTGAAAGAGAGTTGAAGCAATAAATCAAGCATATCAAGATCTTTTTAGGTTTGTGAAAAAGAAAGCAGGGTTTCAAGCACTATTAAGAGTAAGTTGTAGGCCTGAAGACTTATAAAAGGTTTTCCATGATTAATTAAGGAGAAACATGGTCTTAAAGCTCATAAACATGCCTAAAAGTAATGGTTTCATGGTTTTGAGCTCCTTCCAGAGTAATTAGGACTACATGTAGATTTTGAAAAGATCTCATGTGGACATAATGTTAATGCCATGATTAAGAGATCTACAAAATACCTATAAATCTTGATACAAGGTTTTTTAACATATTTCCAAAGTGCCTTAAAAAATTTATGTCTCAAACCAAGTTTTTACAAGACAAAACATGACTATAATCCTATGAGGTATGTAGGCAATGTATTATATGACCCAAAAGGACAGTGAAACATACAAAGTTGTAATATTATAGACAATTTTAGACATCATCAAAGCTTATATGCATGTCTCCAAGTTATCCAAGGTACAAAAATCATAAGCAAGGTATTTTAGATTAATTTTTCAAGTTTATGGACAATATCAAGACAAAAATAAAGATTTTTTTAGGTTTTTAGGGAACAAGAAATTCAAGCATGTTTCAAGGGATATCATGCTCTTGAAAGGTTAAAAAAATGGTTTCAAGTAAAAAAATAGTTATCAAGTTTTTATCATGGTTTCTAAAGTCCCATGAAGAAGATACAGTGAGAAACATTGTTATAAGTTATAATAACTCACCTACAGGTTGGATAATTTTAAAAATAGGTTTCAGGCACCAAAAGGCCTCTTACAATACCAAATATAGTGTCTTTTGGTTTCCATCATGGTATAGTAGGTTTCTAAGGTTTTAAAACAATGTTTTGAAGGTTTTACCTCTCATGGAGGACTGTAGGTGTAGTAGGATTTTGAGATCTATATGAATTAACTGAACTAATTAAACCCAAAACTCAAACTACCTATTAGGAAGGATTCTAGAAACAAGTCAGAATGATATGAAACTTAAAAAATTCCTTGTTTCTTCATACCTCCTTCCAGGACTTGTAAATGGATTTATGATTGCATTTTAGACTCAAATTTGACATATTAATGGCATGAATAGGATGATTTATTATTTATTCAATAGAGAATTTGGCATGGAATCATTACTTGATTCATAGTTAGATTGACATGGATTTGATATGAAAATTATAGATTATTTTGATATGAGCTTTCAAGTTAGCCTTCCATGGAAGAGGAGGTTGGTTATCTAGATTATGGAGGGAAGATCAAGGGTCTAAATAAAAATTTGGATGAGGAGATATAATGGATAGGAATTACACAAGCAAAATTAAATTCTTTGAAAGACTTTAGACTTAGAGGCTTCTATAGAGGAGAGGGAGGTTTGGAGAAGGTTCTAGATTTAGAGGAGTCTAGAAACCTTCTTAGGAGTTAATTGGGATTAGAAGGGGTTTATTTGGGGATTATTTGAGGATTAATAACTAGGGGTGTAGGATAGCATAGGGATAGGATAGTATAGGTGGTTAGGTGGGGTCATCGGAATTTACAATTCTTAAATAATAGGTAAGTAGGATTAGAATGGGATAATGGGGATTTAGGATAGATTAATTTATTGGTGAGGATGAGATAAGGTTAGTATATGAATTATAATATAAGGGGGACATTAGATAAATTATTAGGAATGGGGATAAATTAGTGAGATAAATTAGATTAGATGGAATTAGTGTCGACTAATAAGAATATTAGTGATCATAATGAAGTGATTAATTTTAGGTGCATATATTGTTCACCTATTTGAAAGGGAATTATGAGTGAAGTGAATTGAAATGATTAATGGTATTTCAAATAAAAACCATGTCATAAATTAATGTTAGTAGATGATGTTAGGGGATGTGATGCCCCCTCGAGGGGACATGTGGGGAAGAATGAGATGGATGGCCACTCAAAAGAAGAAAGGATGGGTGGGATGATATGAATAGACAATGGGATGGGATGAAATATGTGAGGTAGAGGATGAATAAGATGAGTTTTAATCAACCGATGAGTTAAAAATTATGAGGATGCCCTTGACAAGGACACATATGCATGGATTAGAAGTGATGGTTGTCATGGTTGTTGACACATCCCAAGGGGAATCAACTATAACATAATAATGATTGGATTAAGAGGTATTATCCCAAGAAAATATAAATGAAATGGAGAGCTATAGGATATTATAAGATTATGCTTTGATAATAATGATGATAGGTGTGGCTCAAAGCTAAATTCGATCAATATGATGAAGGTGATGATAGAAAAGGAAATATATGATTGAGTGACCAAAATAATGCATTGCATCAACTCAATTATCTATAATTTGATGATTCCCATAGAAAGAACACATGAAAGGGAGAAATAATAAATAAATTATTTATGGAATAAAATATGGATGTGGTGATTTTATCAAGCTCAATCGACAGGTGTGGGAGATTAATAAAAAAGATTAAGGAGATGATGATGGTGATTGATCAATAGATTTAATGATTATAGCTAAAGGATTTGACTAATACAGGACCAAAGGATGATGATGGTGGTGATGATGATGATGATGATGGTGATGGTGATGGTGATGGTGATGGTGATGGTGATGGTGATGGTGATGGTGATGGTGATGGTGATGGTGATGGTGATGGTGATGGTGATGGTGATGGTGATGGTGATGGTGGTGGTGGTGGTGGTGGTGGCGGTGCTGATGATGATGATGATGATGATGATGATGATGATTAGTGATTAGATAGTGATGATGATGATGATGATGATGATGATGATGATGATGATGATGATGATTAGTGATTGAAGGATGTGATTCATATTATGAGATGAAGATGATAAAAATAAAATATGGGATGTTAGTTGGATGAGTCAAGAGGATTAGATTAGTGATGGTTATAAGGATGATTAGATGAATGAGGAGGGTGGGTGATCAAGCCATCAAAAATGTCATAAATATCATCATATTCTAGGCAATCCATTAAATATGGCACTTGGAAGTATGCCCCATGATAGAGATATGACTAAGAGGACATTGTATAAAAGTTCATGGGCAAGTATAAAACACTTCATCCTCGAGGGTGATTTTGGTTTCCTCATAGCATCCTTATTCAATTATAAATAGACAAAAATTCATGATACAAATAAAACATAATACAAACAAGATATACACATGATAAAAGACATGCAAACAAGACAAATAAGTAACACACACATGTATCTACATGTAGTGTCGTTATGTCTTGTCTAATGATGGGATGAATGATTAGGTGATGGGTTGGATTAGGATTTGATTATAGATGTGGATTGAGTATAGACTAGTGATGATTATGAGGATTGACTAGTGGTTTGGATAAAGTTATGGACTTGGATGAGAGACTAGGATTAGGATAAGAATGTGGATGAGGATATGGATGTGAAGATGACCAAGGATTACCAAAATACAAAACCCTATAATATTTTAATCAATAAAATGATTAGGAGATGATGGGATAAAATACCTTCCATAACAGTAAAATAGTGACTGGATGGGTGCTAGGTATGGAGAGGCATTGATAGAGAGGTGATGGGATCATATAACTTTCATACTATAAAATAGGGATTGGATGGGTAATATATATGAATAGGTAATGATAAAGAAGTGGTGGTTACTGGACTAAATTCTTTGACAAGGTTGTGTATGTTGATAATATCTTTGTCAAAAAATATGAGGATGAAGATATGGATGGGTGACCACTAGGAGTGTAGAATGGGAGATGGATATTAGATGGTTATTTGGGATGGTGATAAAGAAAATAGGATTTATGGGGTGGGTATTGGATGTGGTGTAGGATGGTAAAGTGGATGGTATAATGTGACTAGTGTTTTATGCATAAGCTAAGACATCATGGACTATTTTTGGATTTTTTAGATTTTATGATTTTTAGGGGTTTTTTGACATATTTCACTTTTTAGTGGTTTTTAAGATATGCATATACACTGTATAAACAAGGTTACTAGAAAAGGGAATACCAAGCCTAGCAACTAGGATATGGATGGATGGAATGATGGATAGGATTATAGAAGGGTGATGTCAATGTGGAAAAGGTGATGGGGATGAAGGAAGAAGTAACTAGGTATTTCCAATGACCACATCATGAAAGAACTAGATGTATAGCTTCTTGAGTGTTCATTGGATAATATGCCAAGACGGTTTGAGAAAATTCCATAAGACTCCTTCCACTTCCTTACAAAGGTCAAGAGAATAAAGATAGGATGGGGGACATGATGTGGATGGAGGGATATGGATAACAGACTAAGGGATAAGATGGAGAAGGATGGATAATATGGATAAGGCTGACAAGGGATGTGACAAATAGGATGGATTTTCCCCTAAGTGTTTAGTTATAATGTAGACAATAGATTATTTTACTATGGTATCAAAAACTAGTTTTCATCATGGTACTTTCCCAAGGTGCCAAAATACTAGTTTTCACCATTGGATGAGTGATTTTTTATTTTTATTTTTCTGACTTATTAATGGCATCTCGATTTATTGGATGTGAGGATGAGATGCAAGATGTAGACATTTCCTAGATTATTTATCTAATACTTGTTATGGGGATATGTGATGTTAGGATCATGTCATTGTTATTTTATGTATTGGGGTCCATGTGACCTTTGATGATTCTTGACTATGACCCCTCTAGATATTTATACCAGGTGTCTTCATTGCCCCTAGGAAAGACAATGTTGCCCAAGAGGGTGATATGAGGTATGGATGTGATTAGGATATGATGGTATGATGGGTGATGGAGGATTAAGACTAAAAATAATGATAGGATTATGATAAGATGGGGTGATGGGTGATGGAGGATTAGGATTAGCAGTCGCATACATCATTGGAGATGTGGGACATGCTTCATTTGATTGGTGCCATATGATAAAAGACTATAAGAGATCCAAGACACTCTATCTTTAGAATTCATCTCTAACTCAATTATTTATAGGATGAGAAACCATATTAATAATTATTTTGATGTCATTTTGATTTGTGTATGGGATTTGTCTTTGACTACCCACTGGTGCCTAATCTTGGGCTTCATCAGGGGAAATTGATTCTTGACTTGATAAATGATTATGATTTAGATGGTCCCCTAGTGCCTAATATTGGGCTTCACTAGGGGAATACTCTTTTCTATTAGGTTGATGATTTTATACTTCTTGATTTTGACTAATAGGATCAAGGATGAATTGCTTATGATTTATGACTTTTGAGTGATTGTCTTAGACCTTGGTACTTGTGGCATGTAATCTACTACTTGAGGAAGGCTCCAATGATATATGTTCCTATTCATCCTTATAGAGGGAGGTTATTAAATGATCATTGATGGGAAGAAAGGGATCTATGATGGATGGAGGTCAATGAGGGGTGATAGGGTAACATAGTCTTCATAGGGGTTCCTAGGAGATCTGGTTTCAACATTCTAAAAAATCTCCTCAAGATTAGCAAAAGGATCACTAGGAATATCTGTAGTATATGCAACCAAAGGAGGATCATATTCATTCTGATAATATTCAATAGATAAATCTTGTATGAACTTTGTTATGACATCATCATCTGTATCAGGATCTAAAGGTATGCCTAGTAATAGATTGGAGGTATCTTGAACAAGACATACATTATTATAATTTGCTATAATGTCAATGGGGGATGATGTTTCTAATGAGGAATTTGATTTGGATTGTGGCATTGAACATGATCCTATTGAAGATAAGATTTCTAATGCTAAATTTGATGTACAAGATGTAATGTTGCTAGTAGAAGGTTTATTGTCCATGATTGAGCTGATGGGTGAGACGGAGATGATGGATGAATGATGGGTTTGAGAATGATAGGACCATGGAAGGACTCATGGAAAATGGGGGAACTAGGCTCATGTGAAATGGATTTGTGTTTGATGGAGGATTTGTCAGAGATGGGAGTGGTGTCTTGACCTTGATGTGTAATGGAAATAGCTTGATCTTAATGGGAAATGGAATCTTGGCATGCCTCTTCTTATTTCTAGGGATATAGATTTATCTGGTTTATCCTCAATTATGATGTCACCATAGTTGATGAGGTCTTAGACATAATCTTAAAAAGTTAGACATTGATTAGTGGTATGCCCCTAGGTTCAATGATATACACAATATTATTTATCTGCACTAGTATAAAAATAACAATAATGACTAAAAAAAACTACTAAACATTGCATATAAATGACTAAGCTTGTTTACATGACCATTAGTAGTTTATTACCGTCATTTATAATGTGACCAAATTTATGAGTTAACCATGTTTAGTCATTTATTGGTTGTTTTGATTGATCAATTTGGTAGTATATTTCACCATTAATTTAGTCATTGATTCTTGTTAACTGATCATTTATTTAGTCATGGTAGTCATTTATTTAGTCATTGTAATCATTAATTTACATCAATTGGTAGTATATTTAGTCATTTTTATTCACTAATTTTCATCCATTGGTAGTATATTTAGTCATTTGTATTAATTAATTTTCGTTCATTAGTAGCATATTTATTCATTTTAATCATTATTTTACCATCAACTGGTCATATATTTAGTCATATTTATTCATTGATTTATGTCAATTGGTAGTATATTTAGTCAATTTAATTATTTATTGACGTCAATTAGTAGTATTTTAGTCATTTTAATTGACTGATTTCCATTAATTTGTAGTAAATTTAGTCATTTTAATTTTTAATTACCATCATTTGGTAGTTTATTTAATTTTTTTAGTCACTGATTTTTGTCAACTGGTAGTATATTGATACGTTGTTTATTAATTACATATTCATTATATTTACTACTAATTTAGTATTAAATTTCCATTTATATGATATGAATAATTTTTTAAATATCATAAATTGTATAATGCAAATAAAAATATATTATTAAACTTGAATTAAAACATAAAAGTAAATAAAATTATAGAAATAAACATATTTTTAAACCTGAATTAAAACATAAAAGCAAATAATAGTATTACATATACGAACAAGCGACAACATGCTAGAAGTTAAAAGATTGATTCAACATCATGATAAAAAAAGGTAATCTGCGATAGAAAAAATATAATGCAATTTTGATGAACTGTAAGATGTTCATATATATATATATATATATATATATATATATATATATATATATATATATATATATATATATATATATATATATATATATATATAATGTCAAAGTCTAAGAGTTTTCAACTCTTACAAAGAGACCATGATAAATATCCATGAACAACACATTCAAACTATTGCATAAATTAGTAGGCCAAGCTGTCTAACAATGAGTACATGATAAACATCAACTATGTCATTTTTTACAAATATTTTAGTGGCCATGTACCATGTGAAGGTTCCTTCTTTCTCATTTATATGGATAACTTCATCTATTTTGTCTTCATAAGCAAGGGGTATTTATGACCTTTAAAATATTTACATTTGCATCTCTTGTTCCTTTAAATTTGACTCCATGTATAATAGAAAGTGAGTGAATCTACCCAATGCCCATAACAACACCATCAAATGGATCCAACACCCCAACTTTATCCCTTTCTTAGATTTTATCAATGCATTTTTTCAAAAATAAAAAAATACACATTATATTGAGATATAAAACATTCGATAACACACAAATAAACATTCGATAAATATTTATAAGCAAGTAAAAAATGATGATAGGAAACTTGAAACCATGCACCTGACATATTAAACAAAAATTATCTTCCTACTATTTGATACAAAATGGATGTTAGATACAGAATGTGTCAATATGTTAGTAGTCATGTGCCATGAAGATGTGGATGCTACAAGGACAACAAGTACCTTCCTCACCACTAGGTACCACTTTATAGTGGCTACAGGCTCAACCTTTAGTTGTTGTAGGTACATCCTAACCCCTATATACAACTTTCTAGTAGCTTTAGGTTAATTCCAAACAAAAGATGAACTATGGCTTTGGCTATGGACTATTGAGAAATTCATGAAAGACACTAGATAAGCTAGAGGAGGAGTGAAGGAAGATTAGAGCAAAAAATTCAAACATTGCTAAGGAATGACCATACCCCTAAATAACAAAGTAAGTTCTAAAACAAAGGCATACACTTTCAATCTCCATTTGGAGTGTTGTAAACCAAAATTTATGACTATAGGGATATAAAATAACCATTTGTAGCTTCTAGTCATTTGATGGAAAATAATTTCACTCTACTAATAAGAGAGATATGGGATATTTTCTAGAGCATAGGTTCCAAGTTTGATAAACCAGCTGATTGCCAAATTAAAAGTTCAATAAACAAAGAATCCATCAACAAACATCCTCATTTATTGGGAGTGAGACAAAAGAGAAACAAGTCATCAGCAGGCTCATATAGAGGAGATCAAGAGATGCAAATGCCAGCACACACCCTCCTCCATGATTATAAAGGATCTAACTTGGATAAAAAACAAAGATATTTAGCAACCACTTTATGAAAGGATGGCAATAGTTTCTCATACCACTACAAGACCACTGCTCTAGTACTTTTTAGGTCATCATGATTGCATACAAGTTACTGAGGGAATAATTAAAGGATAGGACACTGTAATCACATAATTACCCAAGGGTAATAATAAAACAAAATTATGACTACTAGGGTAATAATTTCATGAGTAAACAACAAGCTAAGTTCCATTTCAGAAAACACTCACATATAAATTTCCTATGCCACAACCCTAAGAACAAATAATTATAAGGGTATAGTGTATATTTTAGTCATAGAAAAGCAATTTATTTTTTTATTATAGCATGCATTATATTAAAAATAATATTTAATCATTAAAACATCACTCATAAATTCATGTCATGAGTTATGATAACTCACCACTCAAAACCCTCATTATGACTCCATTCTATCTTTTTTCATCCTACATGTACCACATCACTTGGGGACAAGCGATAATTCATGTGGGGGGGGGGGGGGGGGGGGGCGAAGAATACTGTGGGAAATCAATCACATGATAATTTATGAATGTGGATTGAAACCCCATGATTACGCCATAAGTACATCCATATTTGATTAGGGAAAATAATCAATTTTAGTATTTTCCACTTTGAGATCAAAGCTCATTCACAAAAATACCTAATCAATATGTTGCTGCAAACTGTAACCAAAACTACCATTATTGAAGAAATTTGATTTGCTACAAGCAACAATCTAGAGGTAAAATTGGGTGTTTTTAAGAGATATATGTTTTAAAAATTTTATAGGAAGATAAACTAGCCAAAAGGGGAGGTTCAATAGTGAGAAGGGAACCCTTAGACCATAGGTAGTTGCAAGGAGACCCAGACAGCTAGGCCATCTTTAGTAGGGTTGGATGGGCTAACTCTTTTGAGAAACTATAACATTTTTTAGAACTTCTCACTAAATAATTTATAGGGTATTTTATAGGAGAATATATGATATTATTTGGCATCACATTTTTAGTTACAGAATAAATGGTAAGTCAACTTATTGGGTTGCCAAGAACAAGGGAAAAATGGGAAGAGAAACTTATTAGCCAACTAGCTAGACAATAGTTTTGTCAAGACAATGAAAGGCTAATGATTAAGAAAAGAGTTGTGGAGAGACTGAGTCTACCCCCATATTGGAGAGAAGTGGTCTCATATATCATCAAATATTAGACATGTAAAGGTAGGTTCTCCTTGATCTATAATCTCCAATTCAAATTTTTGAGTCATTTAAGGCATGGTAGGACTATTAATGTACTAAACCACCTATAGAATATCCTTAATAAAATGTCTAAATAATATCAAAGTGGGGTAGAGAAATATTTGTCTCGTCATTATCTAATTTGGTTGCTGGTTAAACAAGGAATAAGAGATACTAGACCTGACCTTAACTAAGAATAGTTTCTAACCTTAAGGATTAGTGAAACTGAATAAGAGGAGGGATAGAATGAGGGGGAATCTCCCAAGGGATAGGTCTAAAAAATAACACAAGAGGATATTGCAAGCACTAGTGCAACTAATCATCCTGTAGCTATTAAAATCTCACCTGTAGTTTGTTGGGTGAATATTTTATCGCTCAGCTAACTGATAGGAAAAATAGTTGTGTTCACCATAGCATAAAGAGATTGGTTGGCCAGATGTGCAGGTTTACCACATCAAAAAGAGACTAATCTCTCCTCTCATCAAGGGGAGGTTCCCTATTGAATATAAAGGAGCTATATACTATAAATATAAACAGAAAGTAAGACACAGGGGTAGGATAAAGCATCCATCTATCTTTTTTTAGAGATGATGTCCAAGGATTAAGGTAAAAACCTTATTAGTAATGGCAGAAAGCACTCCTCTTCTTTCAGAAGTACTATTCATCAAACAACAAGAATCTTCCTAGTAGTAATGCAATAGGTAACAGTAACACAACAAAATGAAGTGTAGCACAAAGTATTCACTTCAGCTGCCAAAGATTAAGATATGAAGGATAATGAGGGCACAAAGTCATCCCAAGATCCTTTACGCAGAAAATGAAAAGACAAACACAATAAAGGCAATTATGGGGGCACAAAGTCTCTCCATAATTGACCTCAGGACACCTTCCTGGCTATTTTCACTAATTTTGCTTGTTTAATTAAAGGGACAAAAAACATATTAAGGAAACAGACATAAGTACAATTCCCTCAACAACCAAGTTATCACAGTTCAAAGTCTAAAAAATTGCTTGCTTCCTTATTCCAATAACAAAATATAATTAACAATCTGAGCTCAAAGTCTCAATAATGCCTTTCAATTTGGGCAGAGTATAGTTTCTGATAACAAAAAGATCTCCTCAAACAATGGAAGAGAGTTCAATATATAGCCCTCCAAGAAAGACTTGGGAGCAGTAACACATCGTGATGCATTCAATGCATTTTAAATCCTATAAAAAAGATATGCTGGAAATAGGCGTAGTTGCCCTTTTGCTTGTCTCAATGCAGGGAAACAGGTCACACCATTGAATGTTCATAATCCCCAATGTCCACCTAATGGACTGCTTCACTTTCTAGAATTGTATATCATGCATGGATATTTCTAGTCTTTATCTTCCTCATTCCTCCTTTTTTGGTTATTGAATCGAGTCCTTAATTCAATCGCTTTTCTATTCTTTGGTCACTTTTTGCTAAAAAAATTTACACGTGGAAACATCTGCTACTATTAGAGGCTTTAAAAACATTTTTTATGAGTCTGGTAGAAGATGACATGTGGCAGTCTCTGCTACATTTTAATTGCCTTTGTAAACATTCAGGACTTATTTTAGGTTTATGCAGATGATGACACATGGTGGTCTCCGCTGTGCTCTAAAAAATGCTTAGGATAAGCTTAGAAACTTGTTCAAAACTTGGACGTAGACACGTGGAGGCTTCTGCTTTGTTCTAGCTACCTTTGGAAAGTCCAATGGAAGATGACACGTGGCATCTTTCACATGTACTAAGAGAAGCTAAGAAGAAATTGTGGATGCAGACATGTGTCATGCTCTGTTTACTTTAGAAATTTACCTGGGGCTCACTACAGTCCTCACTCAAAAATGAAGAGAAAAGAAGAAACGGCAGATGTAGACACTTGGTGGCTTTCATTGAGTTTTAGCAGGGACATGTGGCATCTTCCACTATTACTAGAAACAAAATAAAATGGGGCTCGGGAGATGACACTTGGCAGTATCCTCTTAAACCTTTTAAAAATCAATAGCTATTTCATTATCTTAAATTTGACGTTCGCGGGGATGTCAATGGTTGTTGATCGTTTGAACTATATTGAACCATTAACCTTTGAACCTTTGAAAGTTCATTGGTTCAATAATTCAATTGATTTAGATGGTCTTTATCAGTTCTCTAGTTTAATCACTTCCTTGTTTCAGTCACTTTCTTGATTGAATCACTTTTTTGGCTTTGATTGAACCATCCCTTTGAACTTAACATTTTCTGCCCTCTGCAAGGGCACCTGCCCTTAGTTCATCACTCTCCAAAAGGGCACTTTTTATTCCGGCTTTGGGACACTCCTTTGAACCATCCTCATTAAAACTTTAAACCTTTGAACCATTTTAGTTCAATAGTTCAATATAGTTCAATGGTTCAATGGTTTCTCTTGTTCTTTGGTTGAACCATCCCTTTGAACTAGTCTCTGGAATCATCTGCTTCCTTCTTTTGTCTGGCACTTCCTTTAAACCATTGATCCTGTGAAACTTTGAACTTTGAACTCTTTTGGTTCAAGGTTCAATCGATTCATTGGTTCATATTTTGTTCTATCGCTTCTCAATTTTTCTATGTCCCTTGATCTCTTCGAATCCATTAAACTCGTTGATCTCATTGAACCCGTTGAACTCGTTGAACCCATTGAACTCGTTGAACCAATTTGGTTCAAGGTTCAATGGTTCAATGGTTCAACAGTTCATTCCTTTGTTCTTTGAAGCCTTCTTTTCTTCATTGTCCTCCACAAGAGCTCTTGGTCTCTTCACTTTGGGGCACTCCTTTAAACCTGTCGCTTGAGCTAATCGATTGAACCAACTTTGGTTCAATGGTTCAATGTCTTTGTTTCGGCTAAGTTTTAACCATTTAAAATAGTTTCTAAACTGCATTTAACCTATTACTTTGAACTAACTGTGTTGAACCTTTGTACCTTTAAACTCTTTTGGTTCAAGGTTCAATGATTCAACGGTTCATTCCTTTGTTCTTCAAAGCCTAGTCTTTTGAAGCCATTGAACTTGCTGAAGCGATTAAACTTTGAAATTTTGCTGAAGTGCTTAACTTTTTAAAGCTAACTGATGTCATTAAACTGTTGAACCTGTTGAACTTTGAACCTATTTGTAAGCAGGGTTCAATGGTTCAATCCTTCTTTGAAGTTTGCCGATGAACATTTTTGATTGAACCAAGGCATTGAACTTGTCTTGAAAGCATCTGAGCATTGAGAGCTTGTTTCTTTCCTATATAGCCCATAGATTCCTGCTGCAAAGTCCGTAGATTCCTGAAAAAGCTTGAGAAATGAGGAGTTTGAAAGCTCAGAACAAATTTTGAAAAGGGGAGAGACAATTTTTGGCATGAGTACCAAAATAGCTCATATGTTGTCCCAAAAATGAGTGAACATTTTTAGGATACAACAGCTGGCTACAGTTGGGGAACTTCCATCGATTGTAAAAAGAATTAGAGGGAGTAAAATTCAGAATCTCTAGTGCCTTGAAGTGTGCCATTGGGCTACAGAGTCATGTTACTCAGAAATGAAAGACATAAAAAAAATAACAAATAAAACAAAATGAAACTAAAAACTATACAAATATACATATGTATAAATGAAATGATCTAGTACTTCAAGAATTGAAGTGTTTCAGATGCTACCCATTATGAGGCAGAGAAAAGAGCATGCCATCTTGATACTTTAGTAGGAAGTTGTTTTTGCCATTGTGCTGATGGATAATGAAAGGGCCCCTCCAAAGGGAGTCAAACTTCCCATGCATCCCCTTTGGTTCTCTCCTTTTGTCCCATAACATGACTTGATCTCCAATGTGGAAATCATATTTTTTTGCCTTCTGGTCGAAGAGTTTCTTCACCAGACTTTGATGGGCAGTAATTTTGTCCACCACCATAGTTCTATGCTCATCCAACTCAATCAGGCACATGATCCTCTTATCAAGGGAGCTTTCATATGTCTAATCTTCAATTACCTTAGCCAATTTTAATGCTGGCAATTCTAAGCTAATTGGTATCTCAGCATTAATACCATAAAGGAGTTGGAAAGGAGACATACCAATTGCCCTCTTGGGTGTAATTCTATCTACCCACAAAGCATCCACCAAATCCTTATGGCATGTACTTTGGTTGTCATCTACCAGCTTCTTGATGATAGTCACCTAGTTCTTATTTCTTGATTCAGCTTGTCAGCTCCCTTGTGGAAAGTAATCAGAAGAGTGGGAGAGTGTAATCTCCTAGTAGAAATAGAATTGTGTAATCTCTTTTATTTCAAAAATGGAGAGATCCACCTAGATCACTTAGAGACCCAATATATTTGTAAAATAAGTTTCATGAATGATGAAGAAGTGAATGCAAGGTTTTAATGATATAAAGTTTATAGAAAGTCTTTGAAATATTTCAAGATGACAAATCACAAGACAAGGCTTTCTTTAACATGTTACAGGTCTGAAAGGTGAAGAGTCTTAAAGGTTTCAAGAATGATTGATAATATAAAGAGGTTTTTATGATCTCTAAGCCTATTTATAGGCCTAAAATTAGTGTGACCAAGTTTTTTATGATCTCAAAGACAATTGTAGGTATATATAAAGGTTTTTACATGATCAAATCCAATATAAAGAGGATTTTTAGCATCTAAAAGCATGTAAACAGGTCTCCAATGACTGAAACAAGTCATCTTTAGGTTAATGAATGGTTCAAGTTAATTAAGAGAGTGAACAAAGAATGGAAACTATTGGAAATATGCTCCTTATGAAGTGAAACCTCATTTAAGGTGTAGAGAGGAGATATTAACTCCTATAGTTTCATAGGTGAGTCTTCTTAATGTTTGTTAGAGGATTTTATAGCACTTAGGATGAGAGAGACATGAGGACAAGTATTTTATCACTATGAAATGTCTCTTAGAAGAACAAAATTTGGTCTATGGGAGGTGTATATTATGAATTTTTATCCCAATCAATGAACCATTTATGCATATGCATCTAAAAGGGAATTTTAATGATATAATGTCCATCTTCCACTCTCCATTAGGCCTTGGGACCAAAAGTTATAGTTGGTCAAACACATCCCTTAAGAGAAGATTCTCATCTTTGAGTGTGAAAACTAAGTGAACTTTTATCACATGTTGTATGAGAACCATGATGGGTAGAGAGGATATATCAACACCTAAAGTTTCATAGGCAATTCTTCTTAGCATCCCCTAGATGATTTTATGTCACTTAGGATGAACAAGACATGATAATGAGTTTTATCTCATAGCCAAATGTATCTTAAGAGACCAAAATTTAGTTAGTAAGAGGTGCATATTGTGACTCATTATCCTAATATATGAACCATCATCTCCAAAACATTTAGATGTGTTTATAAAAACTAGAATGGTCACCCTCCACTCTTTATCAATCCATGGAAATGAAAATTGTAGTTGGTTGGATGCATCCCTTAAGAGAAGTGTCTCATCCCTGAGTAATAAAATAAAGTGAACTTTGATCACATGTTGAAAGAGAAATGTGAGGTGTAGGGATTAATAATTAGTGCCTAAAATTTTATGCATGAGTCTTATTAGCACCCCCAAAGGATTCTATTCCACTTAGGAGGAGAGAGACACAACAACATGTTTTGTCTCATAGCCAAATGTCTCTTAAGAGACAAACATTTGGTCAGTGTGAGTTGTATCTTATGAATCATTAGCCCAATTGAAGAACCATATTTTTTAAATCATATTTATGGACATATAAAAACTATAATGGTCACCCTCCACTTTTTTTCAAGACCAAAGAATAAAAGTTGTAGTTAGGCAGAAAAATCCATTAAGAGAAGATTCTTGTCCCTAAGTGGGAAAATGAAGTGAAATTTTGTCACATGTTGTAGGTGAACTGTGAGGGGTAGAAATGATACATCAAGACCTAAATTTTCATGGGTGAGTCCTATTATCACTCCATGAAATATTATATGCAATTTACGATGATAGAGACATGTGAACAAGTTTTCTCTCATAGCCAAATGTCTCTTATGAGACCAAAAGTTGGTCAGTGGGAGGTGTATCTTGTTATGCATTAGCCCAATTGATGAACCATATTTATATATGCATCTAAATAAACATATAAATTTTTTAATGGTCACCTTCCACTCTCTATTAGGCCCTAGGAATGAAAGTTACAGTTGGCTAGACACATTCCTCAAGAGAATTTTCTCAACCCTAAGTTAGAAAAATGACCAAATGTTTGTCTCATATTGTGAGAGAAATGTGAGGGGTAGAGACAAACCTTGAAATCCATGAGTTTCATGGGTGGTTACTATTAACATCCCCTATAGTATTTCATTCCACTTAGGATAAGAAAGACACCATAATGATTTTTTTCTTGTAGCTAAATGTTTCTTAAGATACCAAAAGTTGGTCTTTGGAAGGCGTATCTTATGACACATTATCCCAATTGATGAACCATCTACATAGATGCATATATATGGGATTTTTAACACTAGAATGACCAATATCAACTATTTTTCTAGCCTTGGGACCAAAATTTATAGTTGGTTGGACACATCCCTTAAGAGAAGCTTCTTGTCCCTAAGGGAGAAAATGGAACAAACTTCCATTGTAAGTTGCAAAAGAACCATGAGGTTTAGAGATGAGTCATTAGCACCTATAACTACATGGGAAAATACTATTATCATCCCCAAAATGATTTTATGCCACTTGATATAAGAGAAACATGACAATGATTTTTATCTCATAGCCAAATGTCTCTTAAGAGACCAAAAGTTTGTTAGTGGGAGGTGTATCTTATGGTTCCTTATCCCAATCAATGATTCATCATAAATGATGCATCTAGATTGATGTATAAACACTATAATGGTAACCATCCACTCTCTATTGGGCCCTAACAGGTTGGGTAAAGTCTAAAAACAAATTACAAGTACCAAAATTCCTCATACAATATCAAATATAGTGATTTTTGTTTTCCATCATGGTCTAGTAGGGTTTTAAGGTTTTAAAATAATGTTTTAAAGGTTTTAGGTCTCATGGAGGATTGTAAGGTTGAACAAAGGTCTTAAAGAGAGAAATATGAAAGTTGTAGGCCTAGAAAACAAAGAACACAAGGTTTCCAAGCACCCTCTTAAAGCATGAATAGATTTGTCAAATAAGTTTCATGAATGATGAAGAAGAGAATGCAAGGTTTTGATGATATACATTTTATAGGAATTATTTGAAATATTTCAAAATGACAAATCACAAGACATGGCTTTTGTGAACATGTTACAGGTATGAAAGGTGAAGAGTCTTAAAGGTTTCAAGCATGATTAAGAATATAAAGAGGTTTTTATGATCTCTAATCCTACTTATATGCCTAAAAATAGTGTGTCCAAGTTTTTTATGATCTCAAAGACACTTTTAGGTCTATAGAAGGGTTTTCATGTGATGGAATCCAATACAAGGAGGTTTTTGAGCATCTAAAAGCATGTACATAGGTCTCCAAGGGTTGAAACAATTCATCTTCAGGTTAATGAATGGTTCAATCTATTTAAGAGAGTGAACAAAGCATGAAAACAATTGGAAACATGTTCCTTAAGAAGTGAAATGATGTAGAAAGGTCAACAACTTGTCTCACTTAACCTTGTTTCTAATTTAACAATTTTGGGAATATTAGAGTCTTATTCCTAATTTAGTTAAGGGTCTGGAATAAATAAATTAGTAAATAATATTGTAATAATTAAAGTACTAATTTATATAATTTACTGTGCCTTTTAAACCTTTCTAAAAATAGCAATAAATAAGGAGAAATGCAATTTAGCTTAAAACTAGACTAAGATGACTGAGATAGGCTAAAATTGGTTGTGCAAGACTAGGATAGTGTCATGAACATGGATCTAGATTTTTTTGGGTGAAAGTATAAGAGTGCCAAACTCAAGAAACTTCAAGGTCTAGTGTTATATTCTAGGTCTTGCCATTATTGTCCAACTTAATCACAAATATCTAGGTTTTTTGGGTTTTATTCATTGTCCCTGTGTGAGCCTACTTATGAAATTTTAAATCTTAAATGTTGAAAAATATCCTTATATATCTAATTTAATATCTAACCCTAGACCTCCATTATGCTTGAATAAAACTAGATAAGGGGGTTTAGTGTGTCTAAGATGCACTGAACATGTATCCACACCCCTTGTGTGGGCATGTTGCCTACATACCAAGACTCTAAAGAGGAATCAAGCCATATTTAGTTCTCCCACTTGATTTGCTTTGTGAAATAATATTATGTAGATGAAAAAATGTCAAATTTAGAGTGCTTAAGGTGTCTAGGGACTAGTGTCAGGGTTTGAATATGCTATTAGCAGTATTAGATGGCTATATGTAGAGAATAAGGAAATTTACCTCAGTGGTTTTGCTTGTATTCTTGCTTTCTTTTGAAATATTTTCTAACCCTTTCTAAATGAACTTTGAATGGAATTTTATAGAGATATATTGGTCATGGGTTAAATGTATTCATGCTAGGCCGACATAATTAAGAATATGTATCAAAAGGAAATGGTCATTTGGGCTCAAAATTTGATTAGATAGGAGTGTTGAAAATAGGACACCTTAGGGTTTCTCACTATATTCCAACCCTAGTGCTCCTATTCTATAGGCTCAGGACCTAGGGGGATGGAATTATCATGGTAAATGCATCTTGGTTGAGTTAGAATAAGGTCTTAAAATTCTATGGATGATTGATTATAAGCAAAAAGGTATATAGAAGGGTTATAAGAGCATTCAAAAAGGTCATATGGATTAGGTGTCACAAGCCACACTCAAGCTACTAATTTGGACATTTTATATGACTACATTTCACCCCCTTTATTCTATTGATGTAGTAAATTGAAATACTAGGATAAAGGAAAGTATAAAGTGTACCTAAACTTACCTACAAGGGTGAAGCCTATAAAGCTATGTGATATTGAGTGTGCATAGAGAGAGCACATTGTGAAGTGTAAATCTATAAGATAAAAACAAAGAGTAGATCAATTCTCACTAGATACACTATATATAAAATAAGAATGTATAAAATCTAGGTAAGAAAAGTAAGAGAAAGGAATGAATACACCTCATCAGCTACGTAGACCAATACAAAACCTATTATGTTGTTGAGTGATTTTGAGTGATGTTGGGTATGTTCTATACCAAGAGTAATATCACAAATGAAACTAAATGCTCAATTCCCCGAGAGTGGCTCAAGAATGCAAAGGCTAACCCTTCAACTCCATCATTTCCTAATAAGTGAATCTATATGATCATACATGTGTTAATAGATGTTTGGACTATATGTTTAATCCCTTTGAGTAGGTGTCTCAAGAATACAAAGGATAACTAGACCTTTGGCTCCATCATTACCTACTAAGTGAAGTTATGAACTAATACTAGTATGAATGTGCATCATATGAGATGGCTCCTAAATCCCATGAATGCTATAAAATCTAACAATGTGGTTTGGATAGGTGAATGTGTACTAAAAACTAGGCCAATCTTGGCCACTCTGAAAGGAGGAAATTAGGCTTGTATGAAAGCCACTCTGAAATGATCCCAACCACCTGCATATAGAATAAGGCACACAACTATTGAGAATGCTTGGTTAATATACTAAACTTGAGAAGAAAAGAAGCCAAATGTGTCTTGCACATTACCCCCAATCACTAGTGTCCATAACATGGATTCTAATCTAGAAATTATACTAACTTCCCAATGTGAAACTAGAAGTGAGAGCCATCATGCTATGCATGATACCCCTTATATTTGGATTCTATAAGAAAACTATACTAAAACCACTAAATTTGAACTAATATATATCTAAAAAAACTATAGCTGAGCTTATCTTTCTACCTATTTCTAGAAAATATAGGTTTTTTATTGTTTAGATAGGAGTGCCAAAAATATGACACCATACTATTTGATATTATTGTCCATGTTTGGCACTTTTGTCCTTTTCTAAATTTGATGATTGTTTAATAATCAAAACTATTTTTTTGATCTATTATACCTAGTTTGACCTCTAATTATTGTTTTGAGTGTTCTAAAAACTAATTTTTTGACTGATAGGAGCTCTGATCTTTATGACAAAACACCTTTTTATTTCCCCCTCTTCTAAAGGTAGGAACGAAGACCTTGAAATGACTTCCCTTAGAATAAAGAGCCTTGTAAGTATGTTATGCTATGAAATACATGATATAGCAATGATAGTCAAAAAGATGTCTCAAGATATAGCATAGTTTATATTGGAGATTGTTAGATTAATAGGGGTATGCCTAGATAGATATAATTGTGTAATAGCATGTGCAATATGCTGAATTTAAATTAAAAATGTTATTTTTTAGTTTTCAAGGAGAGATGGAGCATGATGTCTATCATGGTATCCAAGATAGCAAAAAAATGCATGATGTGGATCATGACATTGCAAACAATGAGAATCAAACAAGTAATAATCACACAAAGAAAGAAGCAAGAAGCATATAAGAGTGGCCAAGGGGACAATAAAACAAGGGACATGGGCACATGTCACTCAAAATGGAAAGAAAACATACAAGGCATGTTCAAATGCCATATACACATAAAATTGGAAACAAGCAAGGTTGGCACAAAGGTCACAATCACATAGAAGAGTACAAGCAAAGGGCATTGTAAAATGTCCTAAAACACACACAAGAGATAGAACAAAAATTAATAAATGTAATCATATCTAGATACACAATTTAAGAAAGGAAATCATGTAATATGTCAGAAGTACAATTGCATCTAAATAATCAAAGCAAGAAGTGAAAGTATGCAAGACATGGAATACAAGACTAGGTATATGCTAAGAAATACACAAGTGTTATATACTAGTGAATGTCAATAGAGTAATCTATGTACGCTATTAAATAATGTACATCATCATGATAACTAGATTTTGTGGTGTAGGAATGACATAACTTGGATGGTGTAGTCATGTAGAAGATGCCCCCAATGGATAGATAAGTTGATGTATGCCTCAAATGTAGAAGTAGGATGCCCCCTCAATGGGTTAAGTGAAGCAATCAAGGATCTAGATGTTACTACACATGCTCAAAGAAGATCAAGTGAAGCATGGCAATGTAGATAAATTGAAAAACAATAGTATATAACAATAAAATGTAAGTCTAGCATGGTAGTATAAATGTAAAACATGGATAATGCATACAATTGAAATGTTTTTGTATTTTTTAATTATTTAAATGTTTTTAGATTTTGAAATTTTGTATTATTTTTATATTTTGAATTGTTTGAATGTTTTTTTAATTTTGAAATAAGTTATGTACAATCAATCATAAGGAGACTATGTACAAGAAATAATAACAAAATATGTACAAGTAAGCAAAAATAAACTGTGTACAATTAATTGAAAAGAAATGATACTAACCGATGAGTCTTATGGGAGACTCCCTATCATGATGTATTGTATCAAGGAGAGGGATTGTGCATGATCATGAAGCATGATGGAAGGGATAAGACTATGGATTTGAAAGCTATATTTATTGTAAATGCTCTGAAATATCTAAAGAATAAACCAACTATGGGGTCCCCCTGTAACTCTGATAAGTGGATGTAACTATAGGGTTCTTAGGGACCCATCTGGTAGTAAGAGATCTCTAAACATGTTCTCTATTAGTAGAGGCATGAGACCTCAATGATACTACCCTATATGTGAAAACTATGGCTAGAAACTATCTAGAGTCATGAAACTATGGTTACTCTAAAAGAGGCCTCTGTGGAAATATATGAACTCTCTGTGCTAGCAAGGAAGGTCTTGACTGTGTCTGAATCTGAATTGGAGGAAGAACTGTAATTGGTGGAGAAGTTGAAACTGGTGAATACACAGTAAAATATGGATCTTAAGTGGGTAGTACTAACTCATATGGAACTCCACTAGCTGTAACAACCTAATTAGTGTGAATGAATTTCATGCATCTATGAACTATATAAGCTACTACTCAAAGTTTTTAAATTCATGGTCAACCAAGTAATAATAAAAAAATATTACACTGGGAAATATAGTAAATGGTGTGGCCACATGTGTTGGACCAAGATGTAGAGGAAGTCCAATCTCACCCAATGAACTATGTGTGTGCTCATTGAATCCATTGATAAATGTGTCTATCAGAGTAATATCCTACTCTAAATATCTCAAATGCTAAAATAATGTCATAGTGTACATGTTCACACTAGTTCCATTTTCTATAAGAACACTATGAATGGGATGATGATTAAAGTAAGCTATGATAAAGAGTGCATGGTAATCCTAATCATCCTCAACTATCTCCTACTCTAAGAAAGAATATGGAAGGTTTAGTTGGAACTCTACAAAAATACACACCAATCATGTTACGCAAAGGATGTGATTCCACTAAAGGTGCCTGATATGTAGCTAGTGGAGGATGTACATGATATGCATGATGAACACCTAATGTATCCCCTATCTCTTATTTAGAAATTTGTGGGAAAGGATCTAAGAATATTTTCAAAGCTTTTTCTTGTGTTTGCATTGCCTGAGAAGGCTCAACTACAGTGCCAAGATCAATAACATTTCCATCTATCAAGTCATGTATCTTGTGTTACAAACTCATGCATCTATTTGTTGTGTGGCTTGGTGCCTTTTGAAAATTTCAAAATAAATTTTGATCATATCCTCATGGAAGAGGCTTTGTTGGATCAAATTCTCAAATAGGAGGGAGAGATATGATGTAACATTCTAATAGCTATTGTAAGACTTTGGCTGGAGATACTAGTAGATTGGTAAAATTTCATCAAGGAGGTGTTGATAAAACCACTCATTAAGGGGGGGATCTGAAGCCACATTAATTGTAGGTTGATTTTAACTTTTACTATCATTGGCCTTTACCTTTTATGGGACTTTGTTGTTACTCTTGTTTGTTGTTTCAGATATTCTCATGTACTTGAGTTTGCCCATTGAAATTAGTTTGAATTCCCTTTCCTTTAGTGTATGACATAACTCAATTAAAGATGAGAATCTTTTGAACATTATTGATTCATGAAAAAATGGTAGAAGACTCTAGTTGAAGAGATTTTGTAACTAGTCATCTTAGCCAAGATAGTCTTATATCGAAGAACATAATTTGTGAGATGCTCATTTGACCTTTATTTCTATTGTGAAACTTGGGCATAAGAAACCTTATCACTAATATTAATGCTGAAATGAGCTAGAAACATGTTGGATAAAGGATTGAATGCATTGACCAACTAATTCAATAGACTATAAAACCATTATAAGGCATAATCCTTTAAACTATGTGGAAATAACTTGGTTAGTAACCAGTCAATTGGCACATATTCCAAGCATGCTACATGAAAATCTCTCAAGTGTGTCTCTGAATCACCCTTACCATCATATAGAGTGAGCTTGGGTTGAACAAAACCTGGTGGCAAGGGTGTAGAAGCAATATGATGTGCCAATGGTGTATGAAGTAGAGCAAAAGAATTCAAATCCTATGTTGGTCTAGATGCACCTTGCTCAAGATGTATCACCTTGGATTGAAGATATTTTATCTCTTGCACAAGGGTAGCCAAATCAAGAGATAGAGATGTATTAGCCATAACTGGTGGTTCCTAATAGGAAGCTTGGGCTATTATAGGGAGTTGTTGAGACATAGTTTCCCCTGTAGTGTCATGTACAACTAGTTGCTCTATGCTTTGAGAAGATTGACCATTGTTTAATTTTTGTTGTTTTTCTTATAATATTTTAAGTATATTATCTTGGATATTAGGATGTTTAGTTAAAAGGTCTTGAAGTTCCCTCTTATAAGTTTCATCAAAACTAGTATATTGGGTCATTGTTAAAGTAGGAAAACAAATTGAAAATGGATTGATTTTTTTGCAATAAGTTGTAATAAGTAAATTGCGATGAAAGGAAAGTACTGAATATAGGAAATGTAAAGTCCTAAAAATAACAAACTAGAGAATGCATAAAAAGGATATGAAGCTCACAAATATGTAAAGTGATACCTCAAAAGCAATGGGACCTAGTATATGCAACTAGGGTTTTGAAAATTGATTATTTTTATAATTACTATGGAATTAAAAAAATTAATGTGAATTTCTAAGTTAAATATTTAGGTAAAAAATTTTAAAAAAAATTGGAAAATTCTTGATTTAAAGGGACCTAGTATATGCAACTAGGTTTTGGAAGAAAATTGATTTTTTTAAATTACTATGAAATTTTAAAAATTAATGTGAATTTTTTATTTAAATGTGCAGGTAAAAAATCATATTTTTTTCTAAAATTAACAAGAAATTTTCCCTAGAGTCTTTAGGGTTTTAGTGCACAAAAGGATCTAGTAAATTCAACTAGGGTTTGGAATAAATGATTATTTAAAATTACTAAGGTAAATTTAAAAATTAAATGTGAATTTTTTATTTAAAATATGCAAGAAAAATCAAAAAATTATTAGAAAAATTTAGCAAGGAATTTACCCTAGGGTTTTTATGCACAAACAAAGTAACTTCAGTTCACCAAATGATTTAACAATTTTTGGAATATTAGAGTCTTATTAATAATTTAGTTGAGGCTCTATAATAAATGAATTAGTAAATAATATTACAATAATTATATTACTAATTCGTATAATTTACTGTGCCTTTTAAACCTTTCTTAAAATAGCAATAAATAAGGATAAATACAACTTAGCTTAAAACTGGACTGAGATGACTGAAATAGATGTTGAAACCAACTATGCAAGATTAGGTCAATGTCATGAAATTCGATCTAGATTTAATTTAGAGAAAGGATAGGAGCACCAAAAATTAGACACTTCGAGGTCTACCACTATAGTCTAGGTCCTATCATTATTATCCAAACTAGTCAAAGAAATTTGAGTTTTTTAGGTTTTGTTTGCTATCCCTATATGAGTCTGCCTATGAAATTTTGAATCCTAAATGTTGATAGAGATCCTTATAGATATGATTTAATCTCAAACCCTAGACCTTCATTGTGATTGAATAAAACTTGAGTAAGAGGGGGGGTTATTGTGTGTAATATGCACTAAACGTGTATCCATGCCATTTGTGTGGGTACACTACTTAAATAACGATTATCTAAAGAGGTATCAATCCATATGTAGTTCTCCCACTTGATGTGCTTTGTGTAACAGTGTTATGTGGATGTAAAAATTCCAATCTGAGAGTGCTTGAGGTGGTCGACATATGTTGGTACATGTATTGGATGGTTGTATGTAAAGAATAGGTAAATTTTCCTCAGTGGTTTTTCTTGTAATCTTGTTTTCTTTTGTAATATTTTCTAACCCCTTCTAAATAAACTTTGAATGGGATTTTATTGAGATATATAGGTCATGGGTTAAATTTATTCATGCTAGGATGACATAATGAATAATAGTAATAAAAAAGAAATGGTCATTTGGGCTCAAATGTGATTGGATAGGAGCACCATAAATGGGGCACCTTAGGGTCTAGTTCTATAATCCAACCCTAGTGCTAGGATTGAGACATGGGGGGATGGAATTAACATGAGAAATGTAGCTTGACTGATCTAGAATCAAGTCTCATAAGTCTACAGATGATCAGTTATAAGAAAAAAGGTGTCTAGAAGGGTTATGAGAGCATGAAAGAAGGTCCTATGGATTAGGTGTCGCAAGCTACACTCATGATACCAATTTGAACATTTTATATGACTACAGTTTCTATATCCACTTTCTTGATGATGGCTCATTCTTTCACTATACAAATTTTGGTTCTTGAAATCAATGGATTAGTTTACAGTGTCTAAAAAACTTATACATGCTTATTACAATCATTAAGTACCCTTATACCATTATACAAAGCAATAATTCATTACTACACCATTCTGCCTACATAACACATAAGTTTTATAGCCTATTTTTTTTTTAATTTAAACTTGTATGATGATGTGAAAACACAATTAAATAAACCAATGCATTATTTAGATACCCTTTTTCGATCTTAAATTTTCTATAAATTTTTGCATCCTATCTCTTCCATTTGATCTCTTTTCTAGCTCAATCTAAGCCATTGTTTACCCATATTAGGTCTCTTCCATACAAATTCACACACAGTCCTCTAGTATGGTATGGAGATGTACAAAAATCCACCAAAAACTCTAAAATATATTTACACACATTGTGACCTAGCTTTTCATAGGTTTTTATCACTTTTTGATGGTGGTATTTCCTCATATACTCATTTTAGCATTCAAACCCTAACCACAAGGTTTTAGAAGGGTTACAGACCTAAGAGTAGGTATTTTAATCAATTTTTTTTAAAAACACATTCCAAAACCACTCAAAATATTTATAAGCTCTGTAAAAACCTTTTACACTTTACCAAATTATTACTCAATGCTTATGTCACCTCTACTTAGCATTTTAATGCCATTTCTTATCTTTCCTAAATGCATAGTTCATAAAAATAGATTCTACTAATACTTTCTCAAGGTTTTTAGATCTAAATTATGGTTTTCAAACTTTTTACAAGGTTTATATAGTATATGACAAATCAAATCACCTATTTCCACCACTAATCCATCTATGAACATCTATGTTCAAATTAATGCTCTTCACATGGTCTTGTTCCTAGGTGGAAATATAGTTTGCTAGTTTTGATAACTATATAATAGGTTTGATAGGCCCCATTGTGGCCTTACACACTTGGTGAATCCAATGACAAATCCCCTAGTTGTCTTTTCTTGACAACCTTACAACATTCAATGAAATTAATAGACTATGCAAATCTAATCTTAACAGGCTACATAACTTGGTTTATAAAAGGGAATGGAACCAACATTTTAAATACACAATAAGATTATGGGATGAAATGAAGATTCATAATTATACTTCAAATCTCAGTACAATTATGCCTTCCTTCAATGATCTCAGCCAGTCTATATGGTAATGTAAGGAAATTAGGGTTCAAAAATACCTTCTCTACAAAATTTGAGACTCCTTTTTAAGTCATAGAATAATCACATTTATTCATTAAGGTTAAGGTTTAAACATAACTTACAATATCCTTTTACAAACATGCTTTCTCTAAGTCAGATTCTTAAATCACTCTGTTCAATTTCATCTCTATTAGGAACCTGTGTTACCCCTTCTCTTTACTGTGTTAGTATAATAGTTTCTATGGATGCATATGCTTTATAAATCATCCTATGAGCATTTTATTCTATCCTACATTCATGGGAAGTAGTATTTTCTTATATTATACTTGGTATATAAGTAAGTGTTGAGGCCAATGAAGGCATTCATGAGTTTATTGTATTGAGCTTGCTCAAAGGAGGTTGCCCCTTCAAAGAGGCCAACAATTCTGCAATTCAACCATTATAATTTAGTTTTAATTAATTGAGTTAAAATATTGCTAAATTTTTTTCATGTATTTATGATTATCTGATAATTTGTTCAGGAAGGATCCTCTCATCTGGTATCATAGCACTTTCTAGGGCCAATTTTTTTCCAAAAGTGTTTTTCTATTCCACTGCATAGTTCATTTAAGTATTTTTGTATCACAATAATCTATTTTGGACCAAGGTAAAAACCTATTTGCATAACTATGGGAAGTGCTTGGGTGAAAACCCTAAAATGCATTGTGAGGAGTACCATAGGAACCCCAAAGTAACTAGCCCATTGAGAGGACTTGCCAGTGAAATGGGCAATGGCCCTATCCTGATTGAATAGTTCTCATCCATGAGGAAAACCAAGAGATGTTATTTAGAGGTAAATCCATGGATAATTTTTGTTTTGAGAGTATTACTCAATTAGATGAAATTGGTGGCCAGAGAGATATATTTAAATCCTTAGGTAGCCATTACAACTTGGGGCCCATTTCTATTAGTTTTAGAATATTTATAGCAGACTATCAAAAAAATCAACCAACAACAGAGTATCTGAAGACTACCAAAGGACTTATAGCCAGATATTTGATAGAAACCAAAAACTAGAATTTTTTTATCCTATCAATTTCAATACAATATGTGTAGAGTATAAGACAACTCTTAGAGGACTTGCATCTAGACAAAAAATAGAAAATAGAATCCAAAAAAAAAAAAAGTTTTTTTTTTTGTTTTTTGCCATATTTCTCCATTTGTAGCCTTGTTGATCCTCAAACTTTATTTGGACAGCTAAAATTTCATTCTCCACATTTTCTTCTTTGAGGTCCCATATCTTGATTTCATTCCTAATTCTCACAAATCTCAATGTTCTCTTTTTTAGGTTTTACCATAACTTCTTATGTTTTTGTTCATTTGCCTTAAATATTTTCCACAATGTTCATCTCCTTTTTTTGCTCCTTTATTCCTATTTGATAAATTTTCTATTTTTTCTATTTTTACTCTTGTAATTACCCTATCCTTCATCAATCATACTCCAACTACAAAAAAATTAGTAAAATTACCTTTACCCCTTCCAATTTTGCCTAAATCATAAAATTCCATTACCAAACATGTCTTAAATCTAGTTTTCCTACCCATTATATATATATATATATATATATATATATATATATATATATATATATATATATATATATATATATATATATATATATATATATATATATAATTTGGGTCATGGTAGTAACCCAAATAGGGTAAAAAACCATGGAGGATGAAATTGTTGCCCTCAAGACACACATCAAATATCTTGATGAAAAAATTCTTGACCTCAGTCTTCAACATACCACCTTGAACAATAGACAACATCTAGAGTCCTTTTTTGACATTGTATTTTATTCTTCCAATAATTTTCATGGGTCGAAGCTTGATTTTTATTGATTCCATGGTGTAGATCTGATTGGATGGATCTATCAGGAAGAACAATATTTTAGTATACATAATAATTTTGATGCCAACAAGGCTCCACTTGCATCTTTTCACTTAGAACTTGAAACCCTTCAATGGTATCATTGGTATACCAAGGCTCATGATGAGCCAAGATGGACTGATTTTTTCACCCTCATTTTTCAATGGTTTGGCCTTAGTTCATTTGATGACTTCATGAGAGCACTCACTAAACTTTCCCAAATAGGAACCATAAGAGAATATCAAACATAATTTGAAAAACTAGTTAATCACATATAGGGATTATTCGATGAATTCTTAAAGAATTTCTTTGTCAATGGAATAAAGGATGCAATTCAATCTAAGGTCAAAATTTTTTGACCCAAAATAATGATGGAATCCCTAGGGTTGGCTAAGTTGGTAGAGAACAAGATGACATCTTAGTAGCAATTGAAATCTAATTTTGCTCTATTCAGAACTACAACTCCACAATGATCTCAAATAATGCCATCCCTAGAACCACTCCTATCAAGCATTTGATAGAATTAGAGATGCAAGCCCATAAATAAAAAAGACTATGTTATAATTATGATGACAAATTCACTCAAGGACATCGATGTATCAAGTAAAATTTCTACCTATTAGATGTGGAATCTCTACCTAAAACTAAACATTAGGAAGATGTTTAAGATACAACAAATGATCTAGAAGAAGTTCAATCAATTTTAGAACCTAATTCTTAGGAAGACCAACTAGAGATCTCTCTCCATGCCTTATTAGGAGTCATCACCCCAAAAACATTATGATTTAGCGGTTACTTCAAGAATTTTCCTCTCACAATACTCATTGATTCTAGTAGCACTCATAACTTCATTGACCCTTAGATTTCCAAATATGTTGATTATTTTATCTATCCTTACTCCATCCTTAAAGTCATGATTGCTAATGGGGGAACATTACCTTGTTAAGGGAAGTGTCATAATGTACATATCTCTATTAGAGATTATAACTTGTGCTCTGACATGTTTTCCTTGCGCTTAGGTCAATGTGATGTTTTTTAGGAGCCCAATGGTTACATACACTTAGACCTATATTATGGGATTTTGATGAACTTTGGATGTAATTTTTAGACAATAGGTGAAAACACACATTGAAAGGCTTAAAACTAGGGTCTCTTAGCATCATCAGTTCACATCATATAGAAAATATTATTAAAAATAATTCACATGATGCCATTTCCCAACTCCATTCCATTCTAATGCAACCATAAATGGTCTCCACTCCTCCTAATCTACAAACCATTCTGCATAGTTATGCATGTGTCTTTACCAAACCAGTGGGATTTTCACCTTCATGACTAGAGGACCATTGTACTCAGATCCTTCCTAGAAGTGTTCCTCCAAACATTAGGTCCTACCAGTACCCATTTCAACAAAAGACTGAAATTGTGATGATCATTTGAGACTTACTGAAGAAAGGCATTATTTTCCCCAGTACCAACCCATATTATTCCCTATGTATTAAAAAAAAGATGGATCATGGTGGTTTTCATCATAATCAAGGATAAGATCTTGATCCCTATTGTTGATGAGCTTCATGGTTCTCATTTTTTCTCCAAGTTGGATCTCTACTCTGGATATCCCTAGATGTGACTTCATGAGGATGATATCCCTAAGATAACTTTTTGCATGCATAATGGCCACTATGAGTTTTTTGTCATGCCCTTTGGCCTCATTAATGTTCCTTCATCATTCTAGGCATGATGAATAAAATATTCTGGCCCTACTTGTGAAAATTCATTTTGGTCTTCTTCAATGACATCCTCATCTGTAGTAAAACATGGTATGAACATCCCCAACATTTGGATCTCCCACTAAAACTTCTCTCTAACCATTATCTTTGTTCAAAATAGTCCAAATGTGCTTTTGGCTAGGATTAAGTGGAGTATCTCAGGCATATTGTTTCAACCCAAGGGGTTCAAGTGGATCCTAAAAAAATAGCTACCATGACAAATTGGCCTCATCCTTAGACACTTAAGAGCCTTCATGGTTTTTTAGGGCTGACTAGATAATATCATAACTTTTTCAAAGATTACAGGAAGATTTTAGCTTTGATAATAGCTATGTTGAAAAAAGATGCTTTTACATGGACATAAGTTGTTGAGTGTGCATTTGAATAATTGAAACAAGCTATGTGTACTACACTTATTCTAGCTATGTTAGATTTTGCCAAGATCTTCACTATTGAGAGTGAGGCTTTTGGTAATGGACTTGATGTTTTTTTCCTCCAAGAAAGGCACCCCATTATGTTCACTAAAAAATCTATTTTTGGAAAAAAATTAGTACTCTACTTATGAGAAGGAAATGATGGCCATTTTATATACAGTACAAAAGTGGCAACCATACCTACTGGGGAATCATTTTTACATCAAAACTAATCACCAGAGTCTAAAATATTTCTTGGAATACAAGTCTCCACCCCATCACAATAGAAATGGGTCAACAAACTCATGGGTTATGACTATGAGATCACTTACAAGAAGGGTAAGGATAATATTGTGTTTGATTATTTTTCTCACACATTTGTGGACCAATATTCCCTTTCAGATATTTCCATGGCTATTCCAAATTAGTTGGATGATTTATATTAGGGTTATGTCAATGCCTCCTAATTATTTCAAATCATTCAATAGTTGGACACTAACCCCTTTGTTTTACCGTATTATTCTTGGGATGGTTCTTCTCTATGATATAATGGTTATCTGGTGCTTCCCCATAACATAGATCTTCAACAATCTGTATTCTATGAACTCCATACTTCTCCATCCATAGGGGACTTAGGGTTTCTCAAAACTTATGTGTGAGCATGACATAACTTCTTTTGTAAGGGAATAAAAAAGGTGATTCAATAGATGGTGGTTGAATGTGATACCTACCAATGTAATAAGGGTAAAACCATACTCATCCTTAGGTCGTTCGAACCCTTGCCATTCCTCCAAAGATTTGGATAGATATTTCTATGGATATTATATGAAATTAAAATTACATCATGACTATAAATCAATCTTGGATTGGATGAGATAGATCACACCTACACTTTTGATTGGGGATCATACAATTTTTAATTGGAAGCATGACCAATGTGAGGATCCACTAGACCTGATTAGGAGATCACTTATCATAAAACACCATGTGAAGTAGGGTTCCAAAGCCTATAGTCTAACACAATCATACAACAACCCTAAAAGAGTCCTATGATTTAATATTTCAATAATATAATAACAAGGAAAGTAAATCTAATATAGTACACACCAAATCTTGTGGCATAAAGTGGGGGTTAGAAATAAAACAAATAAACAACTAAAGTAAACATGTATAAAATATATATACTCACATTAATGTATACAAAATCTTAATACATGGAAGATAATAATATAAATGATCTATCTATCTACTCTTACAAAGGAGGAATAAAGTTAGGAATACTTACCTTTGAAGATGAACCCATTGAGCCTCAATGTCCCCTTTGGCTAAGGTGCTTCATAAGAGATTGTCATGGTATGTAAGGACAACTAAGATAAATCAACTTTAGGCTACACAACCTATCTAAGAATCTAAGATACTTATCCAAAAGATGAGATTGGATCTCAAAAACAAGTATTGAACCCTATAGATTTATTCTCTAAGTAGAATGGTCAATAGGTAGATGTTCATTTTTAATTCTTCACTTAATTATTCACTCTTATTAAATGGAGGTAAATGACCTTGTATATATAGTAGTATCTTACCCTAAAAAAATTTAGGAATTTTGGTTGTGCTAGGTTGACCCAGTTGACCTAACACATTTTTGGGGCTAACTCTCTAAGTCTGTGCTAGGTTAGCCAAGAGGCCAACAAACCAAAAGAGGGAAAAAGTCCCTAAACTACACTAGGTCAACCAGGTTGACCTAGTTTGTTGAATAAGTTAAAAGGATGATAAGGCAAGAAATGAAGAAATAAATCATTGAAATTTTCATAATGGTTAGGAAAGAGAAGAATAAGCTTAGATTTCAATGGTTTCAAGAGGCTAGTGTCTGGATGGAAAGTGGAAAAAGGAACAATAATCTTATGAAGCACCGATGGTCTGCCCACCCTTTTTTTGGTGTACCTTTTAAGGCATGCACTCAGAGAGACTGAGACTTGATGGGTTATTTCAAGATACAAAGTGTCAGTAATCAATAAAATTTTGAAAATATTGTGTATACATATGCCCCACTCAAAGATCATCGTTTGTCATGTAAGTGTAACACAAGATGGTGCTTTGAGATAAAACATGATAACACATAATGTTGATGCTAAGTTTAGTGCAATAAGCAACAAATAAGATAAATGAAAGGATTGAATTGAAAAACACATACCTATAACTTACCTTAGTGTTGTAGATAAAGAATTAGACTACAATAAATGTGAAGGAATCCAATGTAGAGTACACTAGGCAAACCTATAGAATTTATTACAAAAAAATAGAGAGCTAAAAATCAAATTGTGTGAAAGATAGGCTTATAGTGGTTAGATTGAGATTTTTAAATTTTTTTGGCAAATTAGGATTGTTAAATCAAGGTTTAGAATATTTAACACAAATAAATGAAAAAAGTATGGAAAATGAATGACAAACTGATAGACAAATAAATGACAAAAAGATGGAAAATGAAGGATAAAATGATGGCAAATCAATGGAAAATAAATGACAAATGATTGGAAATAAATGACAAATAATATGAAATAAATTACAAATGACATTGGAAAGAAAAGGATAAATGATAAGTAAAATATGAATGACAAAAAGGAATGTCAATGCAAGAAAAATTGAACAAAGATATGTAAGAAATTAAAAGGTAAGATTATGTAAGATAGGCATGAAAGAATCAAACATAAGGAAAAGTAAGAAGGAATCTCTAATGAAATGTAATTCAAGATGTAAGACAAACATGAATAAGGCATTCATAAATAAAAACATGTACTAATGTCAAAAAGGTATGGACTCAATTGTCTATAATATAAGGGTAGTTTAATAATGAAAAATAGAAGAAAAGAGTGATCCATAGTGACTCAAACATGTTGTTTTACATCTAAAGATAGATAAAGTTAAAACACAATAGTGCTAGCATGTTTTTAAGAGGTGAAGAATAAGGAATTAAAGAAGAGGGAAAACATATTTGGAATCACAATTTGTCTATCAAGGGGGGAAATGAAATGGGTGGAGGGGATAATGAAGGAAAAACCAAGGTAGAGAAACTCTTTATCGAAGTCAAGATACTCAAATTAAGTTTTTTAAAACAAGAGGACTTTTGAACTTAAGGACTATGAAGAACTTTTCTTAGTGGCACAAGTCTTGGGTCGATAAATGGAGTATATAGATCATCCCATGAAGTCTATATGCATGAAAATTAAAATGGACCTACCTCCCCATGACGTGTTCCCCATTCTTCAAGACCCCTTACATAGTCATCGGTCTACTACAAAGATTAAGTACTTATGTGAGAAAGTAGGTAACACCATAAAGTTTTTTTGAAATCACTTATTCCAATCTACTGGCCCATTGCACCATAAATAACTTCTACTCTATGTGAAGCTAATTGTAGAGTTTGAGCTTTGATTAGAGTAGGATATGTGCTTGTAATCATGTCTTTTGGTGTGACTAGACTTTTAAGAATATTCAATATTTTTGCATTTTGATATCATTTCCTTTTGTTTAAATGATTTATCTTTTAAGTTTATTTTGAAGGCCTTTTTTTAATATTCCTCCTCCATATGGATTTGGAATGATCAATCATGAGAAATATAGTGATAGACACGAATGAGTTATAGGCTAAGGCTAAAGAAAGCTAAGTGACCAAAGATAAAATACTAACTAGAACATTTAGGCTTATCAATGAATTGAGCATGTGATCTCAATCAACTATGTATATGCTTAGTATGTGAAGAAAGGAAGTATGGAAAGATGAGATCCAAAGAAGGGCTAGTGAAAGGAAATAGTAATGAGAAATATTTATTGCTAACTGATCACATGGTAATAGGAGATAGTAATCAAGAGGAAGATGATAGATATAACCAAGTCACCATGACAACTATCTGTGAAAAACAATGATAAGAAAGTAAACAATCATGAATATATAAGGGAAGAGTTTTGAGAAAAACTCTAAAGGAAAATAAAAACAATGATAAGTGAAAAATAGCAATGAAACGGAAAAGACAAGTATATGAGAAATATAAAATGATAACATAAGCTTAACTATAGTACAAAAAAAGGAGAAACATGATATAAGATAAGAAATAATTTGATGCAGTGTCAAATGATATAATCAAAAAATAAATAAGATTGGAGCACACATCCAATCCAAACATAAATAAGAAATCACCATGCATGTAATCACAAATACTGGTAAATCTATCCACACACATTATCAAATACATTAGATAAGTCTTTATGAAACTGAATGTGTACTACTACTAAGGTATCATCAATCTTTAGTGAATACTGGGCAAATAATTCTCTTCTAATCTCCTCAACTAAAAAAGTATGAATGATCGAAAGATCATGTTGAGGAGGAAAGTTAGGCAAAGGCTAGTCAGAAGAATGTGTATAAACAAGATATTTAGGAGAAACAAGAATCAGAGGTGGAAAAGGATCCATAGGTGAGGGAGGGACCACAGGTGAAGGAATCATAGGTGGAGGCACAAAAGGTGGTGAAGGGACCATAGGAGGTTATGGAGCCACTATAGGTAGAGTCATGGGAGAAGAAAGAGGAGCCTTCTTGTGGGAATGACCTATGGAAGGAATGGTATAAGGTCCAAGGATGGATATAAGGTGATCTCTAAGATGTTAAAGAATGGGAAATTATCAATATGATGCATGACACATAGGTTCCATAGACAATATACCTTGCCATACTTAGGTAAATATTCAGGAAGTACCTTTGAGGGAGGTATGGCTTTGTCTGAAGACATGGAAGAAGGATGCAAGGTATTAAGATATTATCAAAACTTATGACAATGTGTAGAATAATGATTACCTATCCCATTAAATCAATAGATACACTTGTGAATGGTTTTAGGATCACTCATAGAAGGAGATGAAATAGGAGTGGAATTAGCTAAAGAGGACTCATCGACCCATTTAGTGGGCAAAGGAGCCATATTAGGAAGCAAAAGCAAACCATCATCAAGGGAGGGTGATGATGGGGGAGAAGTGAAAATAGGCTCAATAAGAAAAAAACTAAGAGGATACACAAGAAGAGGTTCATCAACAGTAGGAGAGGAAACAGGCTCAACTAGAGTGGACAAGAGAATAGGCTTAACTATAGATAGTCTTATTGAAGGAGGGGCAGGATTGATAAAAGGTATAAGAAGGACTGGCCTAGGTATGGAAAATGAATAAGGTATGGTCATAGCATGATTTAAGATCATGGTCCTAAGTTGTTCCTTATAAACTAGAGGTATCAGTACCATCTATACCCTATGATAAAGAAGAAAAATTTAGGAATCTTGAATTATAACAGAAAGAAAATGATGAGATGCACAAAAAGACTCAAGTAAAGAAGAGTGGAAACAAACAATATTAGTATCATGAGCCTAGAAAAGACTACCTAAAGGAGGATCATCTAAAAAATAGCCATCATCATAATCTAGAGTATGAAGATCGATGACATAAGTTGGGATGACCTTATCATCAAAGGAAGTTTATTGAATAGAGTGCCTAGTCTTGGTTAAGACTATAGGAATGTCATCATAAGGAAGCTTAAAATAATGAGGTTAAAAATAATAAGGATGCTATGAGATGAGATGAGGCAAGAGATCAAATTTTTTGATCTTTAAGTTAATCTCATTGGGCTCATCATCATCAGAGTCTAAAAGGTTGGGAGGAATGTTACCAATGAGCTCAGGATGCCCATTATAACCTCTAGTTGAGTTCACAAGAAATATGAAATGCTATGATTCATGAAATGGAACACTAGGCAAGGGTTCAATAGTAGGAATTTTGAAGGCACCATGATCCTAGAATTATTTTAAATTCTAAGGGTTAGTTTTTTCTTAAAGCTTGTAAATGGCTCCATTATGAGGAAATTTTATGCACTGGTAAGTGAAAGATTTGATAGCTCACATATGATGAGTCCATGGCCTACCAAGCAAGATTTTATATAAAAGGGGAAAGTTGAAGATCATCACCTTCATGTGAATGGTGATAGGTGGGATGGTAATGGGAAGACACACACACCCTAAAGGATCCATTTTCCTTCTATCATATTCTTAGCATGTGATGCATGTAGACTTAAGATTACATTCATAATACCCAAGAGTCTTAATGAAATCTAGGGAGGTGACATAGGTACCAAAAACCTCATCGATCAATGCTAGCTTGACTTGGATATCACATATTTAAATGCTAATAAATAATGGAGGATCATCTGCATGAGGTATAATCTCATCCAAAATCATATATGTAATAGGAAATCATAAATAAAGAGGAGTGTCTAGAGTTTCATCAACATTAATGGGCATATATTCACATTACTGTAAGATACTATCCTCAAATCTAGATAAAGTAGCCTCTCATCTTGCTAGAGGAGGGTGAGGGATATTCATCTCAAATAATAGTTGCATTAGGTGGTTTATATGGTGTGGAGATGTCCTCATGAGTTTAATAAAAGGGATTTGGCATGGAAGATTAGTAAGTTCTATAATGGGATCCCACTCATCATAACCTATAAGGATATTATTAGATATAGGTACGTAATGATTAATAAGGTCTTCAAAAGGTGGATCTGATGATCATTGAAACTTATGTTGATAAGAATGAGAAGGTTGAGAAGAAGGTTGTAAATTATTTGGTGATGAAAAGTAGTTGTTTTAGATTTCGAAAGAAGAAGTGTTAGTAGAAATTGGATTGTCATTAGTATTAGAAGATGGTGGGAGAGAAGTAGAAATAGTATGAGATGTGTCATGCAAAGGAGAATCATAAATTGGATCTTCAAAATAAATAATATCTTCTTGCCCTATCTCATTAAAATGAGTTGGAGAATAATTTTGGATAACATGATATGTCTTATGGGAAAGAAGAGTGTAGATAGGTTGCGAATCAATGAAATCCACCACTCTTTGTATATTGGTCATGTTAACCACATTCTCTTCAAAATTTGGTTCAACAAGACTTTCTATGTTATTGGTGGAAGAAGTGGGCTTGTCTTGACTTTGTTATATTTTTTGATGATTAGGTAAAGGATCCTTATAGATAGCTAAATGAGCATTTTCTTGATTTAAGGCTTGAGTTTTATCATGTTATTTATAGTCTTTGAAAGCAACCTCATAAGCTTGTTGACATTTGCAAATAATGGAATCATGATCAAAATTTGGGCCAATAAGAAAGTCCATGGCTAAATTGTGAAGCTACCTACAAGTCTCGTGAGAGTGACCCCAACTAGCATGAAACCAACAAAAATTATTAGGATCATATCATGATTTCATAGGTCAAGTAGGGTCAAGCTCTCAAGGTAGATTCTTGGGTATACATTTAATCAATGTAGTCGAGGATAAAGGCTTATGGACATTAATGTTTCTTGTTGAGAAATGAGGATTAGTGAATTATTGAGAAGTAGTTAGTTCTAAAGAATGGGTAGGAATGATATCTTGAACATTGTGAATGGTTTCAAATGAATCAGTAACACCATCATTGGTAATATTGTAGTTTTTGTTCTTAACTAATAAGTGAGGGCCCATGGAAGTTTGGGGCAACTTGAATTGATGCATGAGGAAATCTTATCTTTTGGCTTGGTCGATAGCTTCCTCAAGGTACGTGGAGAAAGGGTATGAACTTGATATTATAATTTAAGAAATAAAGAATTTATAAAGAGATGAAAGATATTTTCATCTACCATGTTATGTTCATAATTGTTTGACAAAATATTTCGTCACTTAACAAAGTCTTGGGTAGTTTAATTTTCATTTTGTTTACAATTGATGAAATGGGCCAAAGTGTTCTCTGGAAGATCACTAGTTTGAAATTCTTTTACTAAAGCATTTACTAAGTCCTTTAAACTAGTGATAAAGTGTATTCTAAGTTAAATTAACCAATCCAAGGCATCACCCATGAGGGTTTTGGCTAAGAGTTTTGTAGCAGTAAAGGTATAAATATATGACCCAATCCTTGTAAAGATTTCCAAATGTCTTGAGGTGAAGGGTATGATCTATTGATCTATTATAGGAAATTGTAGGTGTTATACCTCCAATGTCAATGTTAGCAATTTGGGTGGTAAGAGGTTCATTTTGTAAATTCTTGATGACTTTGTTGACTAATGGAGGTTGAGGAATGAGATTACCTTGAGAATCTTGAAGAGGAGGAAGAGAAGGAACACTATGGTTATGTGTGACCCAAGTCATTATTTGAGGATTAGATTAAAGATTAAGAAGGTGGTTTTGCATTCTCATCATTTTATTCATATTACGAGCTCAGAATGTGTTCATTTTATTGAGAGTTTGTAACAATAGTTGATGAGTTTGATTAGTGTTATTAGAATAAGTGGTATTGGTGTTTGTGTTAGTATTAGTGGCATGGGTACCACTATTAGTGTTGGTATGAGCTTGAGAAGAGCTATGAGAATTTGAGGCACTAGTGGAAAAATTTACTTGTGAAGTAAAATATGGACTAGTAAATGGTTGAGAAGAAGAAAACCTAGAATCATGATTGCCTTGGGTAGAAAATGATGAACCAGTGGAAGGATTAAGGATATTGGATCTTATGAGAGGCCCATTAGATGTAGAACATGCAATGTTAGTGGAGATATTAGGTATGGAGGTAGAAAAAGTTAAAGAAGAAGATGTCATAGCATAAGGAGTCAAGATTGAAGGAAGAGGTTGAGAAGGAAATAAATCGGTACCCCCAAAATATAGTTGAGAAAGTGGGAGTAGGATAATGAGGTTATTTAATTTGATGGCTAATCATGAGGATATAGATGGTAGAAGGATCCTTCCCTCTATGTAGAGGGAATTCTATGATAAAGAAAATCATCTCAGGATTATACTCTAACTCAAGCTAATCCTCTAAGAAAAGAGGAGGATTTTGTTGCAAATAGGTATGAGGAGGGGTCCCATAGTTCATCATGTGGGTTGCAATATGAACATTACTAGAATTTATGAAAGCAACCCAACTTTGTCTATGGGAGACCCTATTAGGATTGATAAATTCCATTATGTTTGTTGACTAAACTTCAGATTTATCACCAAAAAAAAAGTCCATGATGAAAGAAGAAGGGATAATATGATAAATCCAAATATTAGAAAGTGGTTGACAATAGTACTAGGCTGACCTAGTCGACCTAGTGCAAAACAAAGACTGTAAAACTATATTGGGTCCATAGGATCGACCTAGTTTAGTGAATAGTGAATGGTAGAAAAAGGTAAAGGTGATGTAAATAGCACTAGGTTGACTAAGTTAACCTAACATAATATACAAGGGATGAAAAATATACTAAGTTGACCTAACATAGTAGATAGAGAAGAAATGAAAGTTAATAACAAGTTATGAACTAAAGAGAGATAATTTCAAGTAATGTAATAAAGTAATAAATATTGAAAGGGAAACAAATAATAAATTTAATTGATGTTATCTAGTCCAATTGATGCACACAAATTAAAACCTTACACTAATGTTGGCTAATGCAAGATTTTGGACACACAGTCGAACAAAGAGTAAACAAATAACTTAAAAGTAAAATTAGATACCTGATCAACCTATAATGTTGATTAGATTATTAAGAATGATTTTAAGTGTAAATGGAGATTGGTTATAAGTAAGGTACTAGATATCAATCTAAGGTTGGTTTCAGGTAGTTTGGGCTAAAAGGGATTGTAGTGGTAATGATACAGGCTTGGTATTGAGGCCTAACCCCTCACTTCACACACCACAAAAATAAGGGTAACAAGTGCTTAGCCAAAGTATATCATTAACCATGCTTTATACTTGACCAAAGCATCAAGTCATCTTCCACCTTGGTGATGAAATCCAAGTAGGTTGGCCTAGGTAGTCAAATGTTTAAATGCTTGTTGATGTTTATGTGGTTTGGCTGTGTGTGTAAAAGAATAGAAATAGTACAACTAATCAATTTATTTAAAACCACCTAATTAGACTATGCGATCTATTCTAAACATGCAAGCAACTAAAAATAAATATGTGATTAACATATATGGTTAATTACAACTTTGAAACATGGTATAGTTGAGAAACTATATATAAAATCATACATAACATGGTCGATAGGGTTGAACCTATACTATAGAATCAAAGTCTAAAAATGAACTAGGTCAATTAGGTTAACCTAGTTATTTCAAGAAACAGATAATGTAGAACTAGATCCACAGGGTTGACCTAGTTGATTGTATAGGGGTAGTTTTAAAGACTACAAATTGTGAAAGGAAAGTACAAAAATAGAAAGATATAGAGGAATGGAAACTAACCTAAATGGTTTAGAGATGAAAAAGAAAAGATTGTTGATCAAGAAACTTGGAGAAAACTATCAAAAACCTATAAATTGGGTTGAGCTAGTCAACCAAGAAATATAGAAATCTACTAAAAAAGTGCTGAAAATGTACTAGGTCAACTTGGTTGACCTACTTGACTAAATAGGAAATCTAAAAATTAGAAAAAACTACATAGGGTTGAGCTAGTTGATCTAGTTATCTAAATAGAATTTTTCAAGTTATAAAAATTTTACTAGATCGAGATGGTCAAGCCAGTTACCTATTCCTACAAACTTGTGCACATAGATAAATAAACTAGGTTGACATGGTCGATCCAACATAGTAAAGATATGATAAAAATAATGATGAATAAAAATGAAATAAGTGAAATAAATCCTATAAGGGTTTGATTCCCATCGGGTTCACCAAAATGTGTGCAATAATAAATTTATTATGTCCATAAATCAATCCTGGATCAGATGGGATAGATCACACTTACACTTCCAATTGGGGGGTATATAATTGTTAAGAGGGAGCATGACCAATGTGATTATCTGTTAGACCCAATTCGGGATCACTTGTCACAACACACCATGTGAGGTAGGGTTCCAAAGCATATAGTATAACATAATCACACAACAACCCTACAAGATTCATATGATTTAATATTTCACTAATCTAATAAAAATAAAAGTAAATCTAATCTAGTGAACACCAAAGCTTGTACCACAAAGTGGGGGTTAGAAATAAAACAAATAAATAACTAAACTAAACATGTATAAAACACATATACTCACATCAATGTATACATAATCTCAATACATGAAAGATAAGAATATGGATGCTCTATTTATCTACTCTTACAAAGGAGGGATAACATTAGGAATACTTAACTTTGAAGATGAACCCATTGAACCTCAATCTCCCCCTTGGCCAAGGTGCTTCGCAAGAGATTATCATGGTATGTAAGGAAAACTAAGATAAATCAGCTCTAAGCTACACAACCTATCCAAGCATCCAAAATACTTATCCACAAGATGAGATCAAAGATCCAAAGAAAGTATTGAACCCTAAAGCTTTATTCCCCAAGTAGAATGGTCAATAGGTAGATGTTCATTCACACTTATTCACTTAATTCTTTGCTCTTATGAAATGGAGGTAAATGACCTTGTAGATATAGTAGTATCTTACCCTAAAAACATTTAGGAATAACTCTCTAGGTCTATGCTAGGTTGGCCAAGAGGTCAATAAACCAAAAGAGAGAGAGAGTCCCTAAATTGCACTAGGTCAACTAGGTTGACCTAGTTTGTTGAATAAGTCAAAAGGATTCTAGTAAATAAATAAAGGAATAAATCATGACAATGACTGGAATGGTTAGGAAAGAGAATAATAAGCTTAGGATTTAATGGTTTTGAGAGGCTAGTGTGTGGATGGTAAGTGGAAAAATGAACAAAATTATTATGAATCACCGATGGTCTGCCCACCCCTTTCTCGGTGCACCCCTTAAGGCATGCACTCAAAGAGATTGAGACTCGATGGGTTCCTACAAGATACAAAGTGTTAGTAATTAATAAAAGTTTAAAAATATTATGTGTATACATATTTTATATAGGGGCTCCATAAATCTTGAGGGAAAATGGTGATCTTGGTTTTGGTAAATTGCCTCTCCAAATATAGTTATTTTTGTGCCCTCAACCATCCCTATACTACCTCCGTAATCACACAAATTTTCTTAAACTAGATTTTATGCCTCATGGCATTCCTCTATCCATTGTCTTAGATCATGATGTAAGATTCACCATCCATTTTTGGATATAACTATTTTGACACACCAACACCCAACTGAAGATGAGTTTTAGGTATCATCCAAAAATAGATGGCCAGAATGAAATTGTCAACAAATCATTAGAAACTTTCCTTCATTGCTTCACCTCAAAACAAAAACATCAGTGGGAAAAGTGGCTCCCACTCACTGAATGGTGGTACAATACCTCCTACCACATTTCAACTAAAATAAATCTATATGAAGTAGTCTATGGTCAAGCACCACCAGTGATCCTTCCATACACCCCCAATAGTTCATCAATTCAAGCAATTGACATGATTCTTCAAACATGGGATCAGATTCTCAACACCTTCTGGGATAATCTTCATATGGCATAAAATTGAATGAAACAATAGGTTGATCAACACCATTTCAAGCATACTTTTGAAGTAGGTGATATGGTTTTTCTTCACTGATATCCATATAATCAATCCTCCCTAAAAATCAAAGGGAATCATAATTTGGATCCCAAGTTCTATGGGACCTATAAGGTTCTCTAGAAGATTGGTTTAGTTGATTATAAGTTACATCTCCCACCTTCTTCCCGAGTTCACCTAGTATTTCATGTCTCTTGTCTAAAAAAACTTCTTGGCACAAGCGTCAGAGTGTAGACTATTTTATCAGAGATTGATAATGAAGGATCCATCCTTCTTGATCTAGAGGTAATCTTGGATAGGTACACATGCCAAATTCACTCCTACTCCATCATAGAGGTTTTAATTCAGTGGCATGGAATGCAACCAGAGGATTTCACATGGGTACCACTATTTCAGATTCAATACCAATTCCCACATCTAAATATTTGAGGACAAACCTTTTTCTAAGAGGGAGGGGATATTAGGATCCCATGCCACCCATTCTCTTTACTTTTTTAGTATAATGGTTACTATGGATGCATATGCTTTTTAAGTCATCCCATGAGCATTTTGTTTATCCCACATTCATGAGAAGTAGTAGTTTCTTATATTAGACTTAGTATATAAGTAAGTGTTGAGGCCAATGAATGCATCCACAAACTTATTGTATTGATCTTTCTCAAAGGAGGTTGTCCCCTTGAAAAGGCTAATGATTATGGAATTCATCCATTGTAATTTAGTTCTACTTAATTGGGTTAATATATTGCTATTTTTTATACTTTATTTTGTGTATTTACAATTATCTACTAACTTGTTTAGGAAGGATCCTCTCAAACTCCTTAGTCACAATCACCTTCCCACAACATAAAATAATATCTTATAATAGGGTTAATAACCTTCCAATAAATTTTTCAAAACATATCACAAACATTCATCTAAAGAATGGAATGAAACTTACAAGATTATTTACCATATAAAATTTGAACAACACAAGTTTTCAAAAGTCCTTCATTCTTATATATTGAAGATACTTGATCAATATGTACAACTGAACCTGTGAGGTAGAGTTTTATCTCTTTGGCTATTCAAAAAATTTATGCCTTTCTTCAATTCACACTTTTCCTATCTTTAAAAATGACCTGAATTTATTTAAACTAAAAATGACTACTTATTCAAAAAGTTTCATAACTAACTTGTAACTCCCTTGTATGCTAGGAGAGTAAAACTACCTAACCTCCACAAACTCAAACTTATCAAATGACTAACTATGAGTTCAGTAGTGTGTTGACACATTCTTACTTCCTTATTAAGCTTGATTTATAACTTGACACTTCATTAGACAAGATTGTAGACTCATAGGGATTTGAAAATTCAAATTATGAATTTGGAAAGAAAATCCTTTCCAATCCACAATTCAAATTTGTCAATAATCTAACACCTAAAATGGACTTATACAGACTCATAAAGACCTAATGACTCAAAACATGAAATAGACTAGTATTGACAAATAAGGTAGTGATGCTCCTACATCATGAAACCTCTTTTAAGGGGTAGATAAGAGCCATCAGTTCCTATAGTTGAATAGGTGAGTCCTCTTAACATCCTTTGGAAGATTTCATATCACTCAGGATGAGAGAGACATGATGACAATTTTTTATCACTACAAAATGTATATTAAGAGACCAAAATTTGGTCTATGGGAGGTGTATATTATGACTTGTTATCCAAATCAATGAACCATCTACATAGATATATCTAGATGGCAATTTTAATGCTATAATGGCCACACTCCAATCTCCATTATGCCTTGGGACCAAAAGTTATAGTTGGTCAAACACATCTCTTAAGATAAGATTCTCATCCTTGAGTGTGAAAACTGAGTGATCTTGCATCACATGTTATAGGAGAACCATGATGGGTAGAGAGAATCCATCAACACCTAAAGTTGCATAAGTGATTCTTCTTAACTTCCCCTAAAGTATTTCATGTCACTTGGGATGAACAAGACATGATAATGATTTTTATCTCATAGCCAAATGTATCTTAAGAGACCAAAATTTAGTTAGTGGGAACTACATCTTATGACTCATTATCTAAATATATGAACTATCTTCTCAAAAACATCTAGATGGGTGTATAAAAAATGAAATGGTCACCCTCCACTCTTTGTCAAGTTATGGGAATGAAAATTGTAGTTGATTGGATGCATCCCTTAAGAGAAGTGTCTCATCCTTGAGTGAGAAAATAAAGTGAACTTTCATCACATGTTTTAAGAGAAATATGAGGGGTAGGTATGAATAATTAGTGAATAAATTTACATGGGCGAGTCCTATTATCACTCCTAAAGGATTATATGCCACTCAGGAGGAGCAAGACATAGCTATAAGTTTTATCTCATAGCCAAATGTCTCTTAAGAGACCAAAAGTTAGTTCGTGTGAGGTGTATCTTGTGACTCATTAGACCAATTAAAGAACCATATTTTCCAACTCAAACAAATGGAAATATAAACACTATAATGGTCATGCACCACTCTTTGTCAAACCTAAAGAATAAAATTTGTAGTTGGGTAGAAAAATCCCTTAAGAGAAGATTCTTATCCCTGAGTGGGAAAACAAAGTGAAATTTTGTTGCATGTTGTAGGTGAATTGTTAGAGGTAGAGATGAGACATCAGCACCTAAATTTTCATGGGTGATTCCTATTATCACTCCATAAAGTATTCCATCCAATTCAAGATGATAGAGACATGCGAATAAGTTTTCTCACATAGCCAATTGTCTCTTAAAAGGCCAAATATTGGTCAACAAGAGGTGTATCTTATGATGAGTTAGCCTAAATGATGATCCATATTTATCTACACATATAAATAAAAATATAAATTTTATCATAGTCACCCTCTACTCTCTATCAGGCTGAAGGAATGAAAGTTACAGTTGGCGAGTCACATTCCTAAAGAGAAGCTTCTCAACCCTAAGTGGGAAAACTGACGAAAATTTTGTCTCATGTTGTAGGAGAAATGTGAGGGGTAGATATAAGCCAAAATCCATGATTTTCATGGTTAAGTCCTATTAACATCCCATAGAGGATTTCATTCAACTTAGGATGAGTGACACACCACAATGAGTTTTATCTTGTAGCTAAATGTCTCTTAAGATACTAAAAGTTTGCCTTTAAGAGGCGTATCTTGTGACTCATTATCCAAATCAATGAAACATATACATGGATGCATATATGTATGGGAATTTTAACACTATAATGACCACCCTCAACTCTCTATCTAGCTTTGGGACCAAAATTTATAGTTGGTTGGACACATTTCTTAAGAGAAGCTTCTCATCCCTGAGGAAGAAAATGGAATGAACTTCCATCATGTATTACATGAGAACCATGAGGGTTAGAGATGGTTCATTAGAACCTATAATTACATGGGAAAATACCATTATCACCCCCTAAAGGATTATATGCCACTCGATATGAGAGAGACAATCTAATGATTTTTCTCTCATATCCAAATGTCTCTTCAGAGACCAAAAGTTGGTTAGTGGGAGGCATATCTTATGGTTAGTTAGTCAATTGATGAATCATCTTCACTGATTCATATATATGGATGTATAAATAATGTAATGGTAGAAATACACTCTATATTAGGCCCCAATAATGAAATTTTTAGTTGTCTAGATGCATCCCTTAAGATAAGCTTCTCATCCTTGAGTGGGAAATTTGAGCAAACTTCCACCATGCATTTCAAGAGAATCATAAGGGTTAGAGAGTATCCTTTAGCTTATATAGTTTCAAAAATTATTCCTCTTAACATCCCATAGAGGATTCCATGGATTTAAAGATGAGAGATACATAGAAATTATTTTCTCTCCCATCTAAATGTCTCTTAAGAGACTAAATACTACTTTGTGGGAGGCATATCTTGTCACTCATTATCCCAATAAATGAACCATTTATACAAATGCACATGGATGGGTGTTTTGATAATATAATGACCATCCTATAATCTCCATTGAGCTATGTGAACAAAATTTATAGTTTTTTGGATGCATCCCTTAAGAGAAGATTCTTGTCCATAAGTGGGAAAACTGAGCAAACTTCCACCATACATTGCAAGAGAACCATGAGGGGTAGAGAGGAGTCATTAGCTCTTATATTTTTATGGGTGGGTCCTCTTAACATACCTTATAGTATTTTTTTCCACTTTGGATGAGTGAGACACGTCAATGATTTTTATATCACAACCAAATGTCTCTTAAGAGGCCAAAATTTGGTTTGTAGGAGGCATATCTTATGACTCGTTATCTCAATTGATGAACTATCTATGTGGATATGTATGGATGGAGATTTTAATTATGTAATATCCACCATTTTATCTATGTATATCCTTAAGACCAAAATGTATAGTCAGTTAGATGCATCATTTAAAACAAACTTCTCATCTTTGAGCGGAAAAATAGACCAAACTTACACCACATGTTATTAGAGAACCATGAGGGGTAGAGAGGGGTAGAGATGAGCCATCAACACCTAAAATTCAATGGATGAGTATAATAATCACCCCTTAGAGGATTATTTTCCACTTATGATGAGACATACATGACAATGAGTTTTCTCTCATGTCCAATTATCTCTCAAGAAACCAAAAGTTGGTTAGTGTGAGGCGTATATTTTGACTCACTAGCCCAATCAATAAACCATCCTCACCAATGCATCTAGATGGTAATATAAAAATTTGAATAGTCACTATATAATCTCTTTTAGGCTCAAGGTTGAAATTTTTAGTCATTTTGAGGCATCCCTAAAGAGAAATTTCTTATCCTTGATTGGGCAAATAGACTAAACTTCCACTGCACATTGCAATAGAATCGTGAGGGGTAGAGATGAGTTTCCAGTGCCTATAGTTAAATGAGAAAGTCCCCTATGCACTCTTAGAGGATTCCATGCCACTCAATATGAGAAAGACATGTAAATAAGTTTTCTCTCATAATTAAATGTATCTTAAGAGACTAAACGTTGGTCAGTGGGAGGCATATATTTTGACTCACTATCCTAGTCAATGAACCATCTTCACCGACACATCTAAATGGGCATATAAATGTTATAATGGTCACCATACACTCTATTTTGAGCTCCAAGGTTTAAATTTATAGTGTTTTGAGGTATCCTTCAATAAAATATTCTCATCCCTAAGCAAGAAAATGAACCAAACTTCTACCACATGTTGTATGAGAACTGTAAGGGGTAGAGATAAGCTGTCAATACCTACAGTTGCACAAGTGAGTCATCTAAGCATCCCCAATGTATTTTATGACACTCTAAACGAGTGAGACATGGAAACAAGTTTTTTATCATAGCCAAATGTCTATTAAGAGATAAAAAATTGGTCAATGGGAGGTGTATCTTTTGACTTATTATCCCAATCAATAAACTATGCTTTCTAACACATCTCAATATATAGAGATGAACCATCAACTCCTATACTTATATAGGAAAGTCCTTTAATCCCATTATACGATTATATGTCACTTAGGATGACTAATAAAAATATCTAGTCAATATGCATTATTTTTTAGGCTTCTCTTTGTTTCAATAGGATAATATTCTCTACTCATGGCACCAACCATGTGAAGGTGGAAGCTCAGCCAGTACCACTAACCTATATTAAAAAATTTAGTAAAAAATTCAAATAGAAATTAATATAATGATAAAAAACTCAAAATTAAAATATAGTAAATCAGATAAGTTAAATTTAGTAATTTGAAATGATAGATGAATTAAATACTAACCTTACCAAGTCAATCCAATGTACCTTCAGGATCAGCTCTACTTTTAAGTGTTTCAGTAATTTCTTCATGATCAGATTCACAAGCTTTCCAAAAACTTTTGTTGTGAGGATTTCCATGATATTCGATCATTTGAATATTTTTAATGATAACTAGATTTGAAAAATGAATCACTACCCTATTTGTTTCAAAGTCCTAAAATAACCATTATTTTATGTTTTTATGAAAGTATCTATGAATCCAAATTCTTGTAACCACCACATATCCATTGGAATAAACTAGGTCTTCTCCATCCATGATAGTTGTGGTTAAATTATTTTTTTGCCTATACACAATGAGACACATAGTAATTTATTCCCTCATCATTGTCCTCATGTGTAATTAATACAAAAATGTTCCTTTCATTTAAATTATAATAAAATTTTAAGGACATGTAGCAAAAAAAGTAAGATGTCACTAATATAACTAAGGCTACATTTAAATTATAAAAAAATGTACCTAGTTGCATAAGATCATAGAATTGGTCAAATTTAACCAATTATGTCATTTCATGGTCCCTAGTGGTTGGAATTAGTTTCTAGTCTTCATAGGTAATATGGGTTTATAATACCATTAGTAAACCTATTATTTTGACTCACATTCATTCCAATTAAATTACATACAACCCAAACAAATGCATGCCATATCTACAATATAAATAATCCATGAACTAGAATTTAAGTTTTGAATGGAGTGGAAAACACTCTATCCATATATTATATTGTAATATTCATACATTGTCTTATCTTGTTCCTTCATTAACCATAATAATCTTCACACATGAGAATATTTATCTAATCCATGAGAAAAAAAATCATTACACCAAGTCAAAATATTTACATCATCAATTAAATTAGCACCATCCTTGTGCTTTCCTTAATATTTTTTAAGGGATATTTTTACACATTCACTTTCACCATAATGTTATCCTTTTCCATCCCCAGCCTTAAATAAACTCCAAAAATGTTGAACCCATTTCTTCTTATGTATCTTGCTTAACTAGTAGAACATTTGAGATTTCTTAAAATATCCTACACAATTGTCTAACCGAATGTAGTGTGTATTGAACATGATTTCTCTTGCATTCATATTTCTATCAAATATCTCAAAATAAGCTTGGAAAAAATCTAGATAATTCAATGTATCATCACTCATATAAAAGTGGTAGTCCCTCAAAATATTTCTATTATCCTTTATACTATCAGGTACATGTCTGAATGTAATATGCACAAAAATTCCAACCTAAATTAGATTATAGTATTGAGAATGAACCTCATTATATGGTTTTAGTGTGTAGTTCTTAGCAAGTCCACAAATAAAAAAATGGTTCCAACTGGGAAGTTGTCAATGCATAACTTGAAATGATTATCTAACCATTTTGACTTGTGTGTGTCTTTCATATTGGTAGATATTAATCTTCTTGAATTCAAACATTAAATTAGATATAGATACTAGGGTCATAACTAACTCACATCTTGATGACTCTTTTCCATCTTTTAATACATAATTTACAAATTTGTGGTTATTACAATCAACTAGTTGCCTTCTAATTTCATGTGAAAATTATTCATGTATATAGCTAGTAAAATGTGACAAACCACCACAAGTGCTACATACTACATTTAAACATTATTTGGAAAAAAAGTTGTCCCTCAAGTATTTGACTAAAAATATTTAGTATTAACTTCCTTGACATTTTAGGTGGGTAAACCTCCATACAATCCTATATAATCTCATCATTATGTAAAGTACAGTGTATATGAAAAAAATATCAAAATTCATAAAAAATTCAACATGGATCCTACAACAACATGTGGTGCATGAATGATTGATTTTAATGTAGAAACACTTGCACATCTCAAATGAACTTTAGCCAATTATCAATTGCCCATTAGATTTTTTAATAATTTAAAAAAAAAATATGTTTGGGTCATGTTCAAGAAATGTTTGCATGTGGACCATAATTTTTTGAACATTTTGTTCTTTTAAAAAAAAATTACATTAGATGGGACCCTTGTGTTGTGCCAAAAAATTTCAATCAAATGTCTTGTTCCTTCAACTAACAACTTATATTCTCATGGGAGTCTACCATTAAATGCCCAAGAATCTATGAGTAAAGGGTCATCAAGCCTTATTTTTATTTTTATGATATTTTTTAGAGTTTTCCTATTCAAGTTCAAGGATGTATTTGTTTGACTAATAAATCAAGGTCTACATGTTGATTTCCTCACTATAGATTCCATTATTACATGTCTTACCACATTACTATTTAACTCTAATTTAGATAAGAGACTATCCTAATTAATTAGATAGGGTTAAGGATATAGAAATGATAGGGCACAAGGGTGAATATTAGATCTAAAGTAGTATAATTAGTGTGCTAAACTCAGATGTAATGCTAAATCTATAAAAATGAGATAGGATATTAATGTAAAGTACATCTATGTTTGATATATAAATGACATAAAAGAAAGTACTTAGTTTTTTATGATGCTAACATAATGTTGGATCTACTATAGGTAAGAAGTAGATAGGAAGATAGTTCTAGATCAGTCATCAAATTTTGGATCTAGTGCCTCTAGCTCTCTTGACACTTGTATCAGCCTATGATATTTGCATTGATGATAGTGTCTAATTTGGACACTAGTGTCCTATACTAAATATCTACTTAAACAAGATAAAACCAACTGAATTCTTATGGTTTTGGATTCACCTTCACTTTGGTTTTTTCAGATTTGGGTCATGGACTATCACTCCTAGTGAAATGGAAAAACCATAGCTTTCTATCTTCAATATGACCTTGGGGAAAAATGGGTTAGTGGGTACACAATGTTGAGTTGACCTGTAATGACCCCTCTATCAAAGGTTGTTGCCTACATAACTAATACTCCATAAGAGGGCCTCAGAATCATGTATTTCTCCCCTACATTTAGCTTGTGTGTGAATCATACAATGTGTGTAAAGTAAGTAAAATAGTGACCTAGCTTATAACTTATAAAATATGACGTTATGACTATTCTTTTAGCACTTGAGACCTGTATATGGGTTATTCCATTGATTGATATTAGAATAGGATAGAATAGGAAATATTTTAGTAACCTAAGTGCTTCTTGAGTGTTCTTTTGGCCTGATTATGAAGAATGAATGAGGGTTGATATTGTATTTATACCAATCCTATCAAAGGATAACTTGCATTAAATAACTTATTATGAATAATATAATAAATTTCATAAAAAATTGGATGAATTTAGGGATCTGGATACTTGCATTGGGTCAGGATAGTAAGTTTGATGTTATTGTCTATCCCAAACATTAGTGTATAGAGAGAAGGAGAGCATGCACATGCTCAAAACTTGTAGAGGTATAAGATAAGTTAATTTTAAGCAATCTAAGAAAGATGGGATGTTTGTGTCATCAATATAAGGCTAGTGAGATGAATATATAGGCCAAGGGGCATAATATAGAGTATAAGTAATGCTTGCAAAAGCAAAACATGTGTATAACTAAGATGAAAAACTAGGGTCTAAATTTACCAAGTTTACAATACTAAGATGTTACATAATCAAAAATTATCATTTACATTTCCACTCCCCTTTAATCTAGTAATGAAATTGATAGTTTAAATGAAATTAATAAGTACTTGGGTGTGTATACACACCTTATCTTTGCTTGAGTTGAATTTGAGTGCATTGCTAGAACTGGATTTGAGTGAATTGCTAGTGATTGACCTACAACCAAGAACATTTTATAATGTATAAGTAGTGCATATAAATTGGGTTAAAAGTACATGAAATTGAAAATAAAGGTTTAGGAGTACACCTATGTGTTGATGTAACTACCTTGCTTATTGGCAAGATATATTTTTAAAATATATATCATTATAAGGCTCTAAAATTGAGATTAGTATAAATATAGATAAATATTTAAAGTGGATATATCCAAGGAGATAGAGAGAGAGTAGTTAGAAGGATCATTCCCCCAACTTTGGAGAAAAAGTGAGTTACCACCTAAAAGTTGAGATTAGCTCAGTTGTGCAACCCAATGATACTAATAATTTGGTGAGTTTGGATGATCAATTCTAAACCAAAAACATGGCAAGATTTAGTGATTTAAACACCCCAACCATGCCAAAAGTTGAACCAATAACTATAGTAAATTGGATTGATAAATACCATAAAAGTATGTAGGGTATTAGTAATACAATAGTTTTAGAATTTAAATTTGATTTTGATATTATAATATTGGGCACATGTTTCATAGAATATGCACTTTAGATTTGTCTCATGCTAAGATTGTGTGTAACAATGGTACCATGTATAAATTTCTACCAAAAATGTGTATCAAAATCATAAAACTATGTGTTTTGTCTAATTCAAAAAAAAAATTAAGTGTGAAGTACATGATTTCAAAGCATGCCCCAATTATATATGGATAAATATGAAATTGATATAACTACCAATGTGTAGGACAATTTTTTAAAACATGCACCCATTATAAACCGGAGATGTTGAATACTTAGTAGGTGTGGATAATATGCTTACAAATCATTCACCGACCAAATTTGAAAATTGTTATTGTGTGGAAGCCATCTCATCATGACATGCCCCCACTAAATCTACAAATTGATATAACTACCATATATTATGTGAGTGTGGATAACATGCTTCCAAATCATGCCCCCACCGAATCTAATAATTATGAAAATGGTGGAAACCATGTTAGCATGACATGCTCCCACTAATATGTCCCCCCTTTGAGGTGAGGTAAAAATAGTATCCAGTAGTTAGCTCACCTCAAAATGGTAATAAAATTGTAAATTTATGAATGTAACCATGTAATATATAGAAGGAAACATGTCTAGGTAAATGTATCATTGAAGCACATAAAATTAATGTAATCACATGTAGGTGTAAGATGAAATATAAATATCATGGTAGCGTCTATATAGTAACATTACAAGCTCAATACGAAAACAAGAACACACACAATAGCCCTTAAAATCAATTCAAAAGGAAATGGTCCAAGGAGACCACAAACAAGGGGCATGTTTAAATATCATAAAAATAAATGGACATGACTTACTCAAATGTCCACAAAATCAATGAATGACATATTTAAATGTCTATATAATAAATAAATGACATTAAAATGTCTAATAATGCAATGACATATTCAAATGTTCAATAAGGAAATTATAGGCAAAGGGTTTGCATACAATGGTGCGTATTTAAATTATGGAACAAGAAAGACAATAACAATGAAAAATACTCAAGGAATTGTGTAAAGGAAAATCATAAGCAACCATCATAAAAATGTCATAGTGGCCCATGGATCGAATGTGTTAGAAAAGTATGTCAAGTTTATAGCCTATGAATTACACTATGTGAGATATAATCATTGATAATAGGCATGTGTATGTATATATGTAAGCTCAAAAATGATAGTGTAGAGTGATCATCTAATCATATAACCTATGTATATCAAGATTTTAGAAGATGGATTCCTCTAATGTATTGGTGATGTGAGTAGAGGGAAATCCAAACACTGATAAGTTTATCATGTGTCTATGTATGCCCATGTATGTGTATGTAGGATTAAATTATATGTTATTCCTTAACATGGAACTGAAACATACATTCCAAGGAGCCAATAGAACATGTAGGTACAAAAAATGTTTTTGGATTTTTGAATGTTTTTTAATTTTTTTTAAAGAGACAAGATCATCCTATGAACTCATCCAAAGTGTGATCATTAGTATCTCCCCACTCATAACCTGATACAATTAATTTATGGTACTATCAAGAAGCATGTATAAGTGAAATCACTCTATCCCTATAGTATTTTTGATGTTTGACATATGTATAATATGAATTTAGGGTCATGAAGTACCAATATAATGGATAGGCATTTTTAGAACTTATATATATGTACATTATGGTTTATTTGGAATATAAATAGTAATAACATGTCAAGGTACTCTAGATATCTAAATATGATGCATATAATTCAAGGATTATGTGGAACCCAATGTCTATATCTAATGTAAAGCTCTCTCAAGTACTGGCCACCTAGTAAAGGGGATTGCTTGTTATTTACCCTTTTAATAGGCTTGATAATTAAGTGTATGGGTATGAATTTATCTTGTTTAATAAAATGCTCATGTAGAATACTACAAACTATAATTATCCAATTGGATTTAATGTATTTAGTACACCCATGCATTATAAAAATTACTGATCAATGAGTATGTATCCAAGGTCATCCAAAAAACATATTAAAGACACATATCAAAGGTATAAATGATAAATTAGTAAACATATATTCAATACCAACCTATAAAGGTAAATCAATCTCACCAAGAACCTTCTAAGAGGTTCCATCTCTGACTAATATAGTAGAGGGGTGTAAATAATGAAGAGTATAACCCAAATGTGAAAGTAATGTCATGGTACAAAAATTTTCACTTGCACCATTATCAATCATACCACTTCATATCAGGTGTTTATCAAGGTATGTTTGAATGAATAGAGAATTAAGATTAGATTCATCATCTCTAATTTCTTTGTCATCAAAAGAAATTTTGGGTTGATGAACCATAAGAGGTAAATGTCTCATGTAAGTATCAATGACCCCATCTCGTGGGTGTCCATAATATGATGGAGGAGGATGTGTATTATATGTCATTTGAACTTGTGGTTACTTTTTGGAATGGTATTTCAAAGGATTATTAAATATTTTATATTTATGGTGATCATCAAGTTTTGAACCTAATTCCTTTGGATGATCATCAAATGTAATTTATTTGTCATCGATGAGGTCCTAGATTTTATACTTTAAGGTGAAACATATGTTCATAGAATGCCCATGGATTTCATAAAATTCATAATAAACATCTACATAATATCATTTGGGTAGAGGTATATTTAAACTAACCTCTAAAGGAGGAGGGAGGGATATAAGATGACACTCTAGTAACTACTAGACTAATGATGCAGGAGGCTGACGTAAATGTGTAAACTATCTCTTTGGTGCATTAGATAGGACAAGATGATTAATTTGTTGTGCAACTATGTTAATCATGGTGGTTATTTCCTTTTTAGGCTCAATATTTTTTACCTTAAAACTTGGTTTAAGTGTAAACTTTGTACTATATGTAGATGTAGCTAGTATGTTTGCTACCTACTTGAGCTTATTAAATGATATAAGCTTCATTTCATGATTCTATAAAATATGGAATAAGTTTTGATTGAAAATTATTGAAAATAATAGACTCATGTAAAGGAGCAGGAAAAAATTACTTAAATATGTCTTTTAACTCTTTGTCTACCATAGGATTGGTCATTTTGGCTAGCATTGTCTTATATATCAAGCCATATTCATTGATGGATTCATTAGTTCATTGTTTTATCTTTGAAAATTGAACATAGGAAAACCTTTTAGTAGTGTTAATATAAAAGTGTGCCAAAAACTAATATGTAAGAGGTTTGAAGGCTTTCATGGATTGCATAGGTAATTCTTAAATCCACCTCAAATCATAGTCTTTGATGCTCCTTGGAATAATGTGGTCAAAATTTTATCATTGGAAACATAATAAATGAATGATACATATAAGGTTAAAATATGTTCAAGATCAACCGTTCCATCATAAAATGTGAACTTAGGTGCAATGAATCTAGTTGGCAAAAGGTGAAAATAGATCTCAAGTACAAAAGTGTTATGTAACACATCTTGTGAATCTATAACATGTGAAGACTTTGAAGAATTTTGTTCAATGTTTATAACCTTATCTTGCAAGGTCTTTACTACTTGAAGGATTGATTGAACTGTAGGCCCAATGGGATTTTGATTAGCAATTTGAGTAGTCACCAAAGGGGATGGAAACATATTTTGAGTAGTAATAGGCATTAAAACTGGTATTTGTGTTGAAAAATAGGTAAGTTCATAATATATGTATCAATACTAGTTTAAAGGAATAAAGGTTAGAACACAATCCATGCCCCCATTAGATGTATTAAGTTGTAGTGTGTTCAAGGAATGTATCCACTAAAGTTTTTACATATTTAGATTCAAGTGTAGTTTTTAAGATTTTAACAAAATCTTCAAGGTTTTTTCAAGTGTGCTCATGAAACATATAAATTGCATGTGTTTGGTCATTGTCATTTGTTTTTGAATTTTCATTATTATAATCTTCTTCCATGATAACCCTATCAAGATTTTTTTCATTGTTAACATGGATATTTGATGTAGGGGCATCACTCTTAGGATGAGTTTTGTCTCAAATTTTGTCTTTATTGAAATATTTTTGGTTTGGTGATGTATTGGAAGGATTTGAAATGCCTCAAGAATCTCTAGTTTTAAAATTTTAGATTAGAATAGCTTCTAAGAAGTTTGAATTTTAAATTTATGTTTTTCTTGCCAAAACTTACTTTTCAATTTTTTGAATAATTGGCTTGTAGTAGGAGTTATATGGGTAATTAAATGATTGTAATAAGGTTTTGAATCCATTTAAAATATCCATATATACCATTTGAATCCATTTCAAGGGCCTAAGGTTGCATATGTATAGAAATACAATTTTGGGTTATTGTCATATTTCAAAGTTACCTTGTAACCATTGGAAAAAGTCCCTCAAAATTGGTTACAACAATTATAATCCATTAAAAAGTATAATTTTTGAAGGGGAGACTATTTTTGTATGTTTTGAAAGAGATAAACTTTGAAGGAATAAATAAAAAGGACCCATGTTTAAATATTTGTTGTTACAGACCCATGTTCTTATGTATTTATATTGTTGATAGACTGTGTATTTAGTTTGTGTGAATGAAAGGTCAATAAAATATTATTGAAAATGCTTCAAAACATTATGGTGAGTTCATTAAATGTTTTTTTAGGCTATTTTAATCTTTTAATTGCATAGTATTGTGTTGTTTTACTCCTACAAGAACACAGACTTGTAGAAAGTCATTTTTCCTTTAAAGTCAAAGACATTTTGAGTTAGAAAACCATAACAATAAATTGGAAAGGGGAAACCAATTCCTGGAGGAGTTATGAGAGGTTAAGGTAAAGATGCATAATCTTTCATAGTGTAAATAAACCTTTTGAAATGTTCACAAATGAATTATTTGTGCTCTCAGGTTGTGATAGGCATAACAAGCCTTAAACTAGGGTTCTGGTCATAAATCAACTTCTAGGTATCCAATAAAGCCCAAAACTTATAGTCTAATGTTATTTCAGATGATTTAATAGAATCAAACATTTTTAGACTCATATAAACTCATCTGTATGGTATATAGTGGATTGTGGTGTGTTTGGGCTAAAAAAGGCCTAATTAGGAAGGCTTGAAGGTATAAAGTGGGTCTAAAGGATGAATTTGATATTTAAATTTTACATGGAGGTATATTCCAATATATTGTACTTTTAACCATTCATAAAATATCTTAACTCCTTGTAATTTTTACATATAAGCCAAAAAATAGAAAAAAAGCTAGTAAGAAGGTCTAAAAGCCTAGGAGGGCTGGTAAAGGAGGTAGATTTAACACATATACCAAGGTTACTATGCATAATTTTGATATCAAAGCCAAGAAAAGACAACTAAAATTAATTGGGAGAGATTATATTCATTTAAAGAGAGAGAAGGAGGTTCTTGTTTGACAAATTACCTAAGAAAGGATCAAGATGCCACCAAGAAGGAATGCAACAGGTGAGAGGGCAGCAACCTTCTAGATGGGAGATGTTATCTTGAAGGCATTGAGGAACCTTAGGTTAAATTTTTATGCTAGGATCACAATAATAGATTCTAACCATAGAAGAGGAGTGGTCATAGGTGATTTGAGTTACCAAGAAGAAGAGGAACCCTAGGCACCAAAATTAGAAGATGGAGAGAGTAAGGAGCAGAAGTTTAAGAGATCGATGAAGGTGGTGAAAGGGTATGGATCTAACCCAAAATTATATCTTATAATATATGAAAGTATCCTCAATGAGGAAGAAATAATCTATTTGATAGGGGAGTTTGATAAATACTTTGATTTTGAATATATTTCAGAAGAGAAATACGTGAAGTTTGATAGAACCAAGTTGAAGGGCCATGCATACCTATGGTGGGATTAAATCCTAGATGAGATAAGGAAGAAAGGGAAGGCCAAGATCAGATCTTATAATATGATGGTGGAAAATCTAAAGAGTAAATTCTTGCCTAGTGACTACATCACTAACTTGTATAGGAGGCTTTAAAACTTGAAGCAAAAAAATATGGGTGCAAGAGAGTACATTGAAGAGTTATAAAAGTTGAGCATCAGATCAGGTCATATATAAGATGATAATGACAAGGTGGAAAGCTATATCAAAGGCTTGAGATATAACTTACAGGATGAATTGAGTCTAGCTAATCCAAAAACTCTTAAGCATTGAAGGCTGAAGACAAACTGCATAGAAAACAAAACCAATAGAATAGACAAAGGGGTAGAATTTTCAAAGGTAGCAGATAGTAGAATCGTAGAGGATATTCATAAAGAATCAAACAAAGAGATTCAAGTAATTCACAAGAGTAACCCTTTAGTTCAAGAGGTGGTTTTATAGGTAGGAGACAATAAAAGTGGTTATGCATTAAGGGGTAGAGGATCATGTGGATTTTAGGAAGATGTTTCAAGTGTAATAATTTTTCTAGACATAATTCATGAGAGTGCCTAGAGGACCAACCGTAAGAATCCCAAGAAATGAAGGGATAAACTAGATTACAAAAGGAGTTGAGGAAGATACAATTTATTCTCCATCACTTATGGAAGAGCTTGAAGTTGGAGAATAATTTATCATGAGGAGGGTGATAAGCAATCCACCCAAGGATAAAGAGCCACCAAAAAGGAAGACTCTATTCAATACTTCTTATAAATGCCAAGGTAAGTTTTGTAAAATGGTCATAGATTCAGGAAGCATGGATAATCATGTTTAAGTGGAAATAGTTAAAAAGCTTAGATTGAAGAAACTACCTCACCCCACATCATACAAGGTCTCATCATTCAATAAGGGTTAGCAAGTCTTTGTGAGTGAACAAAGTTGGGTAAAATTCCAAGTTGGGAGGTATAAGGACAAGGTGCTTTGTGAGGTCATTCTAATGGATTTTTACCATGTGATTCTTGGAAGGCCTTATAAATATTATAGGCAAACCACTCATTATGGAAGAAGGAACATGTACACCTTGATCAAGGATGGAGTCAGTCATACCTTGTTACCCATGTAGGATGAGGAAAGTGATAAACAAGTTGGCTCACACATGATGTTGGTAAGTGGTAAGGAATTTTTGAATGCCATGCATGAAGAAGAGTTAGGATTTACTTTGGTATTCAATCATAAGACTATTATGATAGCCATAAATGTCAATTAGTTTCCTTAGAAGATCCAAGATATGTTGAATTAATATGCAGAGATAGTTTTGGATGATCTACCCAACACATTACCACCTATGAGGAGCATAACACATCATATAGACTTTGTACTTGGAGCAAGTCTACCTAAAAAGGCACCCTAAAAAATGACCCCTAAAGAGAATTTTGATATCAAAATATAAGTGAAAGAGTTGCTTGAAGAAAAGCTGATCAAATAAATCTTGAGTCCTTGTGCAGTGCCTATAGTGTTAGTTCCAAAGAAGGAAGGTGAGTGGAGGATGTGTACTAATTACAGGGCCATAAACAAGATCACCATAAGATATATATTTCCAATTCTTATGATGGAGTATCTGATGGATTTTTAAACTGGAGAACGTTACTTTTCAAAGATTTATCTCAAGAGTGGGTACTACCATATTAGAATCAAATAAGGTGATGAGTGGAAAACTGCTTTGAAGACAAACTAAGGTTTGTATGAGTGGCTAGTCATGCCATTTGGTTTTACCAATGAACCAAGTACTTTTATGAGATTAATGAATGATGTACTAAAATATTTCAAAGGCAAGTTTGTAGTGGTGTACTTGGATCACATACTAATCTACAACCATAGCAAGGAGGCCATAATAAGAAAGGTTGGTCATGAGGAGGCTATAATAAGAATGGTTTTTGATCAACCTCAATAAGTATGATTTCATGAAATTAGATCTACATTACCTTAGCTTTGTCATATCACAAGGTATGTTGAAGATGGAAAAGAATAAGGTGAAGGCAATCACAGAGTGGCTAACACCTAAGACAACATGAGAGGTGAAAATTTTTCATGGTCTTACAAGTTTTTATAGGAATTTCAATGGAATATGTGATCCTATCATAGACACCATCAAGGGATACAAGAAAAAGTGTGTGTAATGATAAAGTAGAGAAGAGATTCCAATACTTGAAGCAAAGAATCATGGAGCAACCAATACTAGCATTTCCAGACTTCAACAAGGTGTTTCAAATAGATTGTGATGCAAGTGGGGTGGTGATAGGGGATATACTAAGCTAAGAGGGAATACCTATAGCCTATTTTAGTGATAAATTGAATGATGCCAAGAAGAAGTACTCATCCTATGACTTGGAGTTCTATGTAATGGTACAATAATTGAAGAATCAGAGGCATTATCTCAAGTCAAAGGATTTCATTATGTACACAGATAACCATGCACTTCAATTCATCTCTAATCAGCCCAAACTAAACCAAAGACATGTGAAATGTGTGGCATACATGCATAATTTCACCTTCACCACCAAGAATAAACAAGGGTAACACAACAAGGTTGTAGATGCATTGAGTAGGAGGGTCTTATTGGTACATGAGATTCAGTTAAAAATAATTAGGATTGAGTCACTCAAAGATATGTATGAGGATGATGAAGACTTCAAGGAAGCATACCATGCATGTAAGCACCCAAACACACTCAACAAGAAGCCAAGGTTGGGTTTTGTTCTTCAATATGGACTATTATTCAAAGGAGTACAATTATGTGTGCCAATAAGTTATATAAGGGGAAAATTGATCCAAGATAAGCACATTGGTACCATGGTAGGCCACTTTGTGCTTGACAAGACATTGGAGTTTCTCACTAGGCACTATTATTGGCCTAAAATACAAGTAGAAGTGAGGAAGTATTTGGAAAGATGTAAGATTTGTCAATTGGAAAAAGGTAAGAGCACTAGTGTAGGTTTTTATCAACCCTTACCAGTCCCAAATAGGCCTTGGGAATCCATAAGTATGGATTTTTTGATAGGATTGCCTCTGACACAAAGGACTTTTGACTCAATTTATGTAGTTGTTGATAGATTATATAAAATGGCACACTTCATTCCATGTAAAACAACTAATTATGCCACACATGTGGTAAATTTTACTTTTCAAAGAAGTTGTGAGGATTCATGGATTACCCATAGATATTGTATATGATAGAGATACCAAGTTTCTTGGTCATTTATAGAGAGCATTATGGAGAAAGCTAGGCAACAACTTTAGTTTTAGTTCAGCTTACCACCCTCAAACAGATGGGAAAACTAAGTTGGTTAATAGAATTTTAGGGAACCTATTAAGGTGCCTATCCAAGGACCATCCCAAGTAGTGGGATCTTGTGTTACCTCAAGCAGGGTTTGCCTATAATGACTCTACCAATAGAAGCATTAGTATGAGTCCATTTTAATTAATCTATGACATGCAACCAATAGGAGTATTTTAAGTTATAAAAATCATCCATATGGACAAGATAAGTGTTGAAGGTGAAGAGTTTTCAATGGAAATGAAGGAAGTACATGAACAGATAAAGAAGCACTTAGAGTCTAGTGTTAAAAAATACAAAAAATACGTAGATGTGAGTATAAAGGAGGTGAGTTATCAAATTGGAGACTTAGTTTTGGCTCATATTATGAAGTAAAGGTACCCAAGGTATGAATACAACAAGCTAAAGATGAAGAATATTGGTCCTTGCAAGATTCTCAGAAAGTTTGTAAATAATGCATATGAATTGGAGGTGCCTAGTGGTGTAGGTATCTCACCTATATTCAATGTTGTATAATTTTACCCTTAAAAATAATGTATATAAGTATGAAAAACAATATAGGACACACCTACAGTAGGCCCACATTGGGCAACATAGTTTCCTAAGGCCAAGACAAAAGAGTTTGAGTGCATATTGGACAAACAAGTGATCAAAAGGACTATAGACAATCAGTACTTCAAGTACATGGTTAAGTGGAAGGATGAAAAAATATAAGATGAAATTTTGATGACTTAACATGACATAAATAAACATGGGATTACTCTGGAAGCACTCATGGACAACATTCTCTAAGTTCTTTTCTCTTTCCCTCAGAGTGTGATGCAGGGGCATCACTCTTAGGATGAGTTTGTATTGAATTTTGGTTTGATTTCATTATTTGTGGTTTGGTGATGTCTTGGAAGGATTTTAAATGCCTCAAACATCCTTATTTTTTAAATTGGTATCTTAAGATAGCTTCTAGGAAGTTTGAATTTCAAATTCATGTTTTTCCCTACAAAAACTTGCTTTTTAAATTTTTGAATAATTGGCTTGTAGTAAGAGTTTTAGGGGTAAGTAAATGATTATAATAAGGTTTTGAAATTTTTTTAAATATCCCTATATACCCTTTTAATCCATGTTAAGGGCCTAATTATGTATATGTATAGAACTCAAACTTTGGTTTATTGTCATATTTCAAAGTTACCCTATAACCATTGGAAAAGGTCCCTCAAAGTTGGTTAGAATAGTTATAAACCATAAAAAAAGTGTGATTTTCAAATGGAATAATTTTTATATGTTTTTAAAGAGGAAAAATTTTAAGGAATCAAGAAAAAAGACCCATGTTTGAAGATTTGCTATTACAGACCCTTGTTCCTATGTATTTGCATTATTGACAAACTATGTGTTTAGTTTTTATGAATGAAAGGACAATAAAATCATCTTGAAATTGATTAAAAATGTTGTGATTATTTCCTTAAATTTGTTTTGAGGTTATTTTAATCTTTTCATTATATAGTATTGTGTTGTTTTGTTCTTATAGGAACATAGACCTGTAGAAAGTCATTCTTCCTGCATAATCAAAGACATTTTGAGTTAGAAAACCATAATATTAAAGTGGAAAGGGGAAACCAATGCCTAGAGGAGTTTTGAAAGGTTAAGGTATAGATATATAAGATTTTTTATTGCAAATAAACATTTTTAAACATTCAAAAATGAGTTATTTGTTCTCTCGGACTGTGATAGGGATATACAAGCCTTAAACTAGGGGTTTGGTCATAAATCAACTTCCAACTATCCAAAAAAGCCTAAAACTTGTAGTCTAATGTGATTTTATATTATTTAATATAATCACACGTTTCTATACCCATATGAACTCTTGTGTATGATATATAGTGGACTATGGTGTGTTTGGGCTAAAAGGGGCCTAATTGGGAAGGCTTGAAGGTATAAAGTGGGTCTAAAGGAGAAATTTGATCTTGATATTTGAAAAAGAGGTGTATTCCAATAGACAATACTTTTAACCATTCATAAAATCTCTTAACTCCTACTTTTTTCGTATAATCCAAAAAAAAAGAAAAAAGGCTAGTAGGAAGGTCTAAAAGCCTAGGGAGGTTGGTAAAGGAGGCAAAGTTGACACTTATACCAAGGTTGCTCTACATTAGTATCATCATGATCTAAGGTATGAGATCCCTCATTGGTTTGAGACATATTATATAGGTTGAGAGGAAGCAAAATATGTTCAATAGAACCCCCCCCCCCCACCGCAATCTAAGGCTATGCCTAAGTTACATGAAAAATAGTACCAATAAAAAATGAAAAAGCACAATAATATAAAACCTAGCTAGTTTAAAACCCTAGGAATTATAAAAAATTGTGTTCACACAGATCAAGTTCACAAAATGTTTAACCCTAATTTATATGAGAGGTTATCTTACTTTAGTAGATAGGGTTAAGGATATAGAAATAATAGGGCACGCGGGTGAATATATGATCTATAGTAGGATAATTAATGTCCTAGACTCAGATGTACCATATGATGAATTTATAAAATTCAAATAGGATATTAATGGAAAGTAAAACTCTGTTAGATATATAAATGACATAAAATAAAGTAATTATTTGCTTTTTATGCTAACACAATTTTGGATATGGTACAAGTAGGAAGTAGATAGGAAGACATTTCTAGATTAGTTATCATATTTTGGATCTGGTGCCTCTGGCTCTCTAGACGCTTATGTTAGTCTAGGATAGTTACATTGATGCTAGTGTCCTATACAAAATATATGCTCAAATAAGATATGACCACTCAGATGATTTTGGGTTTGGCTTCTCATTTGCTCTAATACTTTCACATCTCAGTCATAGACTATTGCTCTTAGAGAAATGAAAAAACCCTAGATTTCCATCTTTAATTCATCCTTAAAGGAAAATGAGTTAGTGGGAACATGATCTCAAGCTGACCTATAATGATAATGTTATCCAAAGGTGCTTCCTATATGCAATCAAAAATGCATCATGTCTATAAATCAATCCTAACTCATAGAAGATAGAGCATACCTACGCTTCTGAATGGGAACACATTTGTTAAGTAGGAGAATGACCAATGTGGGGATCCACTAGAACTGATTAGGGGATCATTTATCACAATACACCATGCTAGGGAGGGTTCCAAAGCCTCTAGTCTAAAAAATCATGTAATAACCCTAATAGGGTCCTAAGTTTTGATATTTCACCTATACTAATAATAAGAAAAGTAAATCTAATATAGTGCTCACCAAAGCTTGTGGCACAACATGAGGGGTTAGTAAACAATCAAAACATGTATAAGAGAATATCAATTAAGCTAAGTATAATTAAGACCTTAATACATGGAATATGAAGAGTAATATTATTTTAAGCCAATAATTATGCTACTTATATCTACTAAAGAGAGGAGTAAAGTTAGAGAATACTTACCTAAATGTGAACACATCGAGACTCAATCTCTCCCTTGGCCAATGGGGATTCACAAGAGGTTATTTTGGTTTATAAGGATCACTAAGAAAGGCCAAAACATCCAAGACTTATCCACAAGACTAGATTCTTCATGTATAAACCCTAAGCTAAGACTCCTCAAGTAGAATGGTGGAAGAGTAGATTGACATAAATAAGCATGAGAAAATAATAACTATTGAATGTACACTAAAATAATGATGAAATGATCTTATATTTATAGGTATATTTAACCTTTGAGCCTTCCAAAAATCTCAATTAATAAGGTCGACCTAGTCAACCTAGCATAATTTTAAACAATAATTCACTAGGTCTTGAGCTAGGTCAGCCAAAAGCTAACCTAATTCCTAAGTGAAAATATTTTGAAACTATACAGGGTTAATCTAGTTGACCTAGCACAATTGACTGAAAAAGGGGATTTATGTGAGGAAAGGAGGAAGGAAAGTGAGAAAATAATGGAGTGTGTAAAGGAGGATTAATATCTTAGGGAATGGTTTTTAGGAGCTGGTTGGATTGGTAATAAGTGGCAATAAGGGACAACAATCCTGTGAAGCACCAATGGTCTGCCCACCCCTTTATCGATGTACCCATTAAGGTGTGCACTCAGAGATATTGAGTCTTGATGGGTTATTTTAAGATTTAAATCGTTAGTATTTGATAAAAGTTAAAAATATTATGTGTATACACTTCCTACATATCTAATACTATATAAGAGTACATCAGACTCATGCGATTCTCTCTTATGTGTTGGCTTATGTGTGAATCATGTAATTTTTGTAAAGCAAGTAAAACAGTGACCTAGCTTGTAACTTGGAAAATATGATGTTATGACTGCTCCTTTAGTACTTGAAACCTTTATATGGGCTGTTACTTGGATTGATATTATAATAGGGAAGAATAGGAAATCTTTTGGTAACTCGAGTGATTTTTGAGTGTTCTTTTGGTATGATTGTTAAGTAAAGAATGAATGAGGGTTTATATTGTATTTATACTAATCCTATCAGGAGACAACTCACATTAAATCACTTAATATTACCATTGTAATATGTTTCATTTAAAAATTAGATGACTTTAGGGCACTGGACACTTCCTTTGTATCAAAATAGTAATCTCAACACTATCATTTGTACCAAACATTAGTGTCTAGGGAGAAGGAGAACAGACAAAAGCTCAGAGCTTTCAAAGGTATAAGATAAATATATTTTAAGCATTATTGTTAAGATGGGATTTTTTTCTCATAAATATAAGGTTATTTAGACTAAGATATAGGCCAAAGGGCACAAGATAGATTAGATGTAAGGTTTACATAAGCAATGCATGTGTAGAACTAAGAGGAATAAATAGGGTCTGAATTTGCCAAGTGTAAAAGATTGGGGTGCTACATATTCATAAAATATCATCTAAAATTACAATCATTTTTTATTCCTATTGTCTATTGCATTAAATGCATTAAAGATATTCTTTACTATTTCATTATTTATTACATCTATGTTGTTCATTCTTAAACCTAAATTATGCATCACAAGCCACAATTTCTACATTTTCTTTAATTCAACAATTAGTTTACATCATTTTATATGGATTTTATTCTCAAGTTCATAGTCCCATACATGTTGAGCATGATGTGAACTTGTATTTTTGACATTTTACCTTCCATATGTTCTATTATTTTCTCATCTATTTCAACCATATACCTTAGTCTTCATCACATCATCCTTGGAGGCGTGGGTCTAATAGCTATATTTTTTTATTAAATTGGATGGTGTCACCACTTCAACCATAGAAGGGATATTATAGTGTTGGATAGGAAAATTAGACCCTACAGATGAAGTGAATTCCTCTTCATTAGGAGATATATGATTTGGGGTCATTACATGATGTTTATTATCATGTTCAAAAAGTTCATTATGGATGGATGTTTTATTAAATTATGTTTCTCCAGGTGTTCCATCACTCAATACAAATTCATTAGTTAGTTGTTCTACATTTTGAATTTCATCATGCAACAAATATTGATTAAGTTCTCTTATCTCATTTAAAGACATATCTAAATTAAATTCCATGGAATTAGGCATGTTATTTTTGTTTGAAATATTACCTGGTTTGGAGGAAGTACCTTCACTTTGTGTAGAATATCTTATGGATGCTCTCTTATCTTCTTGTATTTTTCTTTCTTTTTCTTTCTTGACTTCAATTTACTTAATTTTTATATTTTTAATTAGTCTTTTCAGCGATGACCCGACCTCATTATTTATCTTTATGCAAATACATCTAGGTCTAGAGTAAAAATTGAATAATTTATAGTAATAGAGACAAATTAAATAGAGAATTTACAAAAAAAAAAAAAAAAAAAGAATTTGTAGTGTCAAAAGATAAAACCAGTTGAAGTAATAAGTGAATTTTATGGGCAAATAAAATAAATTCATGAACTATGAAGGGTGTATGCCTTTTTACAAAGTATGCACATCCTATTTTGGATAAGTCCTAAATAATAAAATGTATTCAATGAGGTTTAGGCCCTTTATAAAGGATGTACAATCTTTTCAAAGGGTGTATGTTGTTTGAACATTTTAGTATTTGACTTCTCAACTTTCCCTCTGAAAGTGTTTTAGGTTTAGGATTGGAGAGGTCCAAACCTAGCCTAAAACCAGTCATGAAGCAACCCACGTGATCTTTAGGAAAGTTAGTAGTATTTTTCATCTTTGTCGACACATCTAATTAGACAACTTTGACCTTTTAAAAAAAAATGTTGGTTCATAGAGGGGAAATCATTGTTTTTGAATATGTATATATATATATATAATGTTAAAATATTGTTTTTAATTATTACTTAATTTTTACACATCATACCTCATTATGGAATATATATATATATATATATATATATATATATATATATATATATATATATATGTATATATATGTATATATATGTATATGTATATATATATATACACACATAGACATACATATATATATATATACATATACATACATATATATACATACATATATATATATATATACATATACATACATATATATACATACATATATATATATATATACATATATATATATACATACATATATATATACATATATATATATACATACATATATATATATATATACATATATATATATATATATATATATATATATATATATATATATATATATAATGTTAAAATATTGTTTTTAATTATTACTTAATTTTTACACAACATACCTCATTATGGAATATATACATATCATTATAAATACCTTTATAACTATATGAATGTTAATTGAAAGTTTATAAAACTTATACATGACCAATCTATGAACCATTGGATATGCTTTAAAAAAATATTTTCATGAAGTTAAGGTCAAAAATTTGTGTTCATATACTTGTAGTTTCGATTTTCTAGTTGTCTCAACTTATAAAATTATTTTAAAATTTTATATTTATTTAAAAAATTATAAAAATATCCCGATTGATCTTTGACATTTCATATATCCATATATGAAATTTCATACAATAATTCATTCGTTTACTTAAAAAGTGTGTTCATACACATGAAGTCTCTTTATATTTTCACAAAAATGTGTCAATCCATTTTCATAAATGCAGAAAACTCACACATTTTTATCATCTAAGTATTTAAAAAAGTATATATTTATAAACTACATTCATAATTCCATAATTCATATTCTTGCATTATTCTGAAATGATTTTTCTATGTTTCTCTAAAACTCTCTCCAAGTTCAACTATTGTTATTTTTATAATTAAAAAAGTGTCACTTTAATCCCCTTCCTTTTCCCCCATAACCTTGGATCTACCCTCTTGTTTGCAGCTAAGGCATTTTCTTTTTCTGTCAAGTTTCATAACTCGTGTGTAAGAATAAGATGTGAATGTATTGGTGAACAAAATAATATAATGGAAAACACATAATTTATCACTTACTTTCATAAATTCCCTTTTCCTTAGAATATTCTACCTCTTTTTCTATTTATTTTATTTATAATTATAAATCTTGAGGTCTTCTTCTATAGCTACCAACCCTTAAAGGCTCAAAGCTTCAGAGTCATAAACTTGTTATTTTTTAAGCAACTTTCCTATGTTTTCACATATCATACAATTGTTTCTCTAAATTCCAATCCATAAACCTCCATTTTCATGTCTTGGTTGGATGCCTTGTTGCTTGACAGTCTATAATGGGAGGCAACATGTGCATTTTAACGTAGTGTGAATTGAACTATGGGTTTGACCATAATTTATTTCCACCTTCATACAATGCAAGATATTGTGGTGCAATACAATAAAATTGGTCCCTATATCCAAATTCTTGAATAATATTATAGCCATGTTCCCCTCCTACTCAAATATAGTCTACAAACATCAAAAGGTTCAAATTAAACAAGCATCTCTTCAAACAAACATTACGATAAAATATTAAATAAGCATACCTTCATTTTTTGCTCTAGAATTGGTGCTCTACTATGAAATAATCCCACATATTATATAACCACCAATACATTGTGTCAAATATAAATCTATCATTTTTATTTTGGACCTAAAAAAATATTATTATTTATTTTGACGATGAATGGATTATTTTGAAAGTTATAAAAAAGATGGATTTGTTTCCCAATATTCCATACAATGTCCATTTTAAATAGTAAAGGAAAACAAGCCATATGTAACTCAAAAACAAATTTTCCAAGGATTATTTATGAACTATCTATATGAATCAAGTCAATATTTCCAAAAATGCACCATCATTCAAGTAGAATTGTCATCAAGCTTGGGTACTATCTATTGAGAAATTTATATAATTTTGGAGTTCATCATTCACCACAACATACTAGATTCACTTTGACTCATTCATAATTTATATAATTTTGGATTCTAATAAATTTTTTAAATCATTATTTTTTTGACCAAGTATTTCTTTCATATGTTAGTCTATCTTTGTTTGGCATATTCAATGTTCAAAATTAAAATAACAAAGAATTTGAGAAATAGTCTACACCTTAAGTGATTAATAATGTCATCACACTTATACCATATTATAATTGGTCCGTGGGATTAAGTGATGAAGTGATAAGAGAGATAACTACATCCTTGAGATTTATAAATTTGGGAACATAGTTGGAAATAGCCTTATTTAAAAGGAATGTTTTTCTTTTTATTGATCGTACTTAGCCCTATGCAAGTTAGATCATGGGAAATAAATAGAAGAATAATCGCACTTGCATAGGGATAAGTACGATCAATAAAAAAGTGGAGATCACAATAAAGTTTCATAACAATTTCATAAAATTGTAAACCCCACATATTACCTTCTCCATGGGAGGACTATGTCCATGTGCACTCAAGGAGGTTTTAGAGCACGGTTACATCCATTCAATTATTATGATATTCCTATGAATGAGAGAAGTGAATCCCTCCTCATTAGAATAATTACACTAAAAAATTAATGTATTAGTTATAATTAAAAATTATGATTAAATAAAATAATATTGATATTTTAATATAAAAAAATAATAAAAACTTACCTTCCCTATTTGTTGAACTATCTTCTTGATTTGTTCTATTTTTCATTGATGTTGTCAGAGGAACTCAAAGAATATTATCCTAGGTGTGGCATGATATTCATTATCCAAACTCTCATTAAAAGGATGAAAAATAGATGAATCAGTTAAAATTTGAAATCATAATTGATCATAAGAATATAGAATACCAACAATTCACATTATTAACAAATGCAGATGGGGGAGACTGGGGTCTAAGTTTAGCAACATTAACATCTTGCATTGGATATGAACCACCAAGGTTTGTATGTATCCATGTTAAAATTAAAAATGATAAATGGTTAGTGTTTCATACAACTTATAATCATTTATAAAATTAAATAAAGAAAACTAAAACCAAACAATGTTTTGATATTACCAAATCAATGTCCTTTAGTTTAGCCAACATGTTTTCACTTATTTGTGTTGGAATATATTATACTTAATTATATGATTGTAAAAATATATACAACTTATTTTTTCCTTTTTTAATTATGCCATGTAACTTTATTGGAGACATTTTGGCTATCAATGAGTGAAGGTTCTTAAAAGTTTTGCAACCATGTTTTTGGTCAGAAACAGTTGTTGAATCATTTGATAGCATACACATAAGTTCATAGACATTATATTAGAGGATTGTATACTAATTTTAAGATAACTATAATAATAACTAATGCATACAGTCATGTATGTGAAAGTTTCAACATGTAGAGAGAACAAAAAACAACTATTATTTATATGCAGCCTATTTATCGAAGTGATAAAAGTGCAATGCATTAAATTTATATAAAAAAATATATTTAATAATAAATAGAATAAACATATTGTATGTGAATTTAATGGATTGAATGTAATGTGTTTTCTATGTGCATTTTATAGGTTTGAATGTGGTGCATTGCATGTGAATTAAAAAAGATTAATGTTTTTTTGTACATCAAAGGGATTAAATGCAATGTGTTTTTGGTATGCATTGTCTAGGATTAAATGTAGTGCATTATACATGAAATTTATATATTAAAGGATTTATAAACCCATTATATAATCATGTTATATATTATCATAAAAATAAAACATATGGTAAAATAAAACATACTTACTTGGAATTGAAGAATTCTTCTTCATTTCTTCTGCCATGGGTAGAGAAGCAACGCATGAAAATAAAATCAAGAGAGAGTGTACGTAGAGTGAAGGAATTATTATCTAATGATTGAAAATGATATTTACTCTTCCTTTTATAACCTATATAATTATTAGGTAAATAATCATAATTTAGATCGGGCATGTTAATAAAAGTTGTAACAAATTGATTTATACCTTCAACAAAAAATGTACTTTGTCTACACAAAAATAAAAGGGGACGTTTTGTCTTAAACAAAAATATTAACCACCAAAAATATTAATATTGATGACAATATTAATATGCACACCATGAATAATGAAATCATTACCTTCTCCATGAATATCCCACTTACTCATGACAAATGATTGTGATATAGATTCACCATTGAATTGGGATTAAAATAATAATTTTGAATAAAAAGGGACTCCAGACTCCACCATTATATGGTTAAGATATCATAATTTTTAAATCATTCTCTCTAATAAAGAAGAAAAAAATCTTGTATGATAGTCAAATGGATGTCAAAATAGGGTTAAAATTGCCTTACGATGTTAAAATGGAAAAAAAATTGATATCTCGCACTATTACCTCTACCACTAATGTGGATGTGTTTATAGGTAATATAGAATGATCCAAAAACATGACATCGGTACATGACATAATATATTTAGTTGTTAAAAAAAATACTAATAGTTTGATTAATATAGTCTATCAATTCTAGTTCAAAAAAATACAATGTTGCACAGTATAAATTATAAAAGTTTGAATAACTATTTAATAATTATCCATCCTCTTTAATAAATATTAAATAAAATTTTAAGGATAAAAACAAATAAAAAATAATGAATTGGAGATAACTATACATTTCATAGTACAAACCATAAGAACAAGGGAGCTAGTGAGTTTACATACTATATCATGAATTACATATCATAGACAACAAACTTCATTATCAAGGATACTAGTTGACATGGTAGTCCATAGTGAATGTATTATCTTCATTACACTAAGAATAAAGTATTAAAACCTTATCTAAGGTGTTTTATTTATAAGATAAGTATTTCTGACCATTATGGGGCCCATCAACAGAGGTCTAATAGGATAACGTAATAGACAAAATGAGGGTAGTAGAGTAGCCAAAAAGCATGCGGAGGTTAAATATCACACTTACAATTAACCTCCACATGCATGCTAGGTAATTCATCTACCCTCCTTCCATCCATTCTATTATCCCATTATCCCTATATTGATGGGGGCCACTTCTTACATACTCGATTCTAAGCATAACTGACTAGTGCATTTAGTGTGAGGTAAGAATAAAGGATGTAAAAAGTGAGTCCCATCAATGGAGGGATAATGGGATAACATAATGGACAAAGTGGTGATAGATGGAGTAACCAATAGGCATTTGGAGGTTAATTGTCAACATAATAATTAACCTCTATGTGCCTGTTGGTTACTCCATTTATCATTATTCTATCCATTCCATTAGTCCATTAACCCTTTGTTGATGGGTTCCACTTCTTACATCCTAAATTATGAGTGTAACTAGCTAGTATGTTCAACATGGAAAAATAAGCTAGATGTTGAGGGAATATTAAATCATTGTTTTCAAATATAACATCCCTTAAAGGAAGATAAGGGTTTCAAACTATTATGAGTCCCATCAATGGAGGGATAATAGGCTAAGAAATGGATAGAATTATGGTAAACAGAGTAAACAAAGAGGATTTAGAGTTTAACTACCAGCATGATAGCCCATGCCAAACATACCAATTGGTTACATTCAAAATTGAGGATCTAATAATTGATGCAACACAAATAGTTTATGAGCATTGAATGTAACCAGTCGATACATTTAGCATAGATGGATACATTTAAGACTGACCTCCATGTCCACATTAGTTACTCCATCTATTGGTGCTATGTCCACCTAATTTCTTTACATTAACAAAAATAATAAATAAAGCCTTATATAAGGTACTTTATTTTGAAGATCAAGTTTTCTTGTTAAGTGTAACTAGCCAGTACGTTCAGTGTAGACCACCATGATGGATGTTGAGCCCTAGTTAGTCACCCTCATCTCTTCCATTAGTTCCCTGAAATACTATCATTTTCATTAACTAGTGGCATTTCATCCTTCCCCATACATTTACAAGATACATCTTTCTTTTTTATTGTAAATAAATCAAGTAATTTTTAATGATTTATGTAATGCTCCTACAGATGTTAAAATGACATGGTAATGGCAAATGAGAATACTCACAAATTTTAATTTTCCTATTAAAAGAGCACAATACATTTAACTAACATAAAGTTTTAATTTTTCTAGCCAATGAGATTACACACCAACCTTAATAGATGCTAACAGAACAATGGAGAATGGTGAGTAATGAGTGTTGACTATTTTTATGGGACCTGGTGACATTTATGTTGGAATTAGAGTTCATGCCAAATGTAACAAGCCAATATGTTCAACATGGATTATCATGTTCTTCATTGATCTCTACATCCCAACTACTTACTTTATCTACCTACACTCTGTCCATTCCCTTATAGGTAAGTGTTGACTAATTTGACCACAAGTCAAATTAGGTCAACCCCATATATAGTAAAAATTTATATAGAGGTCCCCTAGGGTGAAAAATGTGTCGTATGGTCTATAATAAGGTCAAACATGTGTTTTCATCTTTACCACCTTTGTCTTAGTTTATCCTAAGTCATTATAAGGTTATTTTGAGTCATTTATTGAGTTTTTATAGTTTTCATAGAGGGACAAGTGTTCAAAAATAATATCTAATGTCCCCATGTTATAATATGTCAAAGGAACTATTGTATAAAGGATAAAATATAGGAGCAACATCAAAACAAGAAGATTAGTAGCTAAAGTGGTAGTTTTTAGTTGTTATACACCCTAACCAGCAACTTTTGCACATGGGAAAACTTAAGTAGTGTCCTTTTAGCTTCCATAAATTTAAATCCATGATTGGACAGCTTTGACAAGTTCAAAAATGGTAAACAACCATTCTATCTCTCCATCACTCTCCTTTGCAAGCTAAAAAAGCCAATCAGTCTTTGCATGGTACATACATAAGGAGGTGAGCTGGATCAAGTACCTTTGTTAGATGATAACTCTATTTATCTACTCTACATCCATGGAAATAGTTATAGGATTGGTTGCTTGTGCACGATGAACCATTGCTTAGAGTGTTAGTGACTCTTTTTTTCATGCTCATTCCTATACCCTTTAGTTTCCTTCTCTATTTGGATTGGCATCAAAAAATTAAGTTATGCATGTTTTATTAAAGAGTGTGATTATTATTATCACATGGTTCTCAGTCATTTTTACACATTTGGAAGTAAAAAAATCAGCATAATTACCTCACTTTACTAGTTGAGGGATCCATTTCTAGTCTACAAATGATTTCCATCATTCGTAGAGGTTTATATCCCTATTTTGATCTTCATAAAAATGGTAATTAAAGTTAATAGTTTTTTTTATTATCCCACTACATAGTGATCAATAAGTTATCTTTTGGAGGTTGAGTCTCAAAGAGTAACAGTTGATGAAGAACATAGTTGGAAACATAAGCATAGTCATATTCCCTACAACATCCACCTACAGGACAGTGTGATATTTATTAAACAGAGGTGTGATTGATGCTTGGAATCTCTAAAAATCCATATGATCTCATATTTCATCATCAAACTAGTTAAACCACCAAGATACCTAATGTTGACAAGATTCTAGTCTGGCACACAGACCTAAATCCGATGTTCTGCACCAACAGAGGTCTGAAAGAGTTGGAATATAGGTGTTTGAACTTGTTTAAGACCTTAATAAATTTTGATGACATTGAGAGAGTCATTACAATATTGGTAAGGTCATAAAATGGAAAATAGACTTGAGGTCTTGATCATAGGTTTGAAAATTTGCATTTGGGGACAAATTACTTTAAGTTTTCCAAATCAAGGTTTTGTCTATATTCGATGCCATATCATGGTAGAGTAGATTGAGGTCTGGGTAGTCTAATTTTTTTTAATTATGTATCCCATACATAGCAGGAAATCCCTTGAAAAATAAATTGATTTTTTGGTCATGAGAAGGATTATGTAAATAGGGTTTCAACTTGAGCAAAGTCTGACTATTAATCTATAGTACTTTTGAAACCTAAATGACCTTATCATGCAACATGACACAAATAATTAGGGCCTATATAAAAATTGACCTCATTTGATGATATATGACACTAGTGACCAAAGGAGAAATTTATGAATTTGAGGTACCATGGTTTGACACAATTAAGCACCTATAGGGGTCCCCTTTGCTCTCAAAATGTCAAATATAGTTTGGCTATAGACTAACAATATATTAGTAGTCAGTTTGGATGTTAGCATGACCTATGGGTAGAGATGAACAATTTTAAGTGTATGATGACCTTAATGACCTCAAGAGATATCAATACCATAGGGTATTATGTTCAAATACCTATCACTACCTACAATAATTCAATCTCCAACTAAATAGGCACCTATAGTCTGACTATAGACTAGTTCTACCAAATGGAGAGATGTGAGCTTGAGAGGCTTGGAAGAAATATGAGATGGTGAGCATGTGGAAATCACTCCCATAGTGGTAATTTCAACTACATGATTCTCTCAAAGAGAAGAGGTACAGTAAAGATAAGTCTTAGACCTCACCTATAGTCAGTTCAATCCCTGTGCTTAGTGCATAGTTTTGAAAGCCAATTTTGAGAGATTTGAAGAGTTTAATGGCCTATGGGTGTGATCCATACCTAAATTTTTGTGTATAATGTTATCATGACATAATATATCACCTCATGACTCCAATTTTTCAATGCAAATAGGGGAGTTTCCCTCTGTTTTATCTCAAATAGAGGGCACTCCTAGATAGTCCAAAGTTGCATGCAGAATATGTGAATGAGAGATTGATGAGGTGGAAATGACCTAGATCATTGTCTAATGTTTATTTAGGTTATTTTTAAGGTGAATGAGATTTAAAAAAAACCATAGTTGGTAGAGGCACTCACACGTGGTCAAAGGCTAAAGGAGTACAGTCGGGCATATTAGGCCTAAACTAGGCCTAAGCCCTAATCCTTTTATATGACTATCTAAAACTTAAAACCCCATTAATGAAATTTAGGTAGAAGTATAAGATGTATCATATCCATCATGTTTTATGGAGTTGCACCAAAATGGTCAAATTAGTTTGAAACCATGATAGGGTTACCTAAAATGCATGAAAGAGCTCGATAGGCTAACTTCAACTACTCATACCTGTAAAAAAAATATTTATGGTTCCCCAAGGATATATGGATATATGAGTATCATTGTATACTTAGTTTTAGTGGCATTTTTTAATAGGTTAGATGTTAGGATTTTATGAACAATCCTAAATAGTCCAAACATGTTAAAACCCTCCTAAACCCTTATCTAAGACCCAATGGAGAATAAAATAATGGAGATGCATTAAAAAGAGGTTAGATGGCCTATAAATTTTTTTATAATTTTACAGGACTCTTTTAGGCTCCATGACACACATTTGGTTTGTACCTTATTTATATAGACAAGTATAAAACATGGTTTCTTATAGGATTTAACTTATTTTGTAGGTGAAAAAGAGATTTGAAGAATAAAAATCATTTGGGGACGTTAATTTAGCCTTTTTATAACTCCCTATATACATTTATCATAATAGATAGGCATGTAAACACTTTTACTAAGTCATTCACTATAGGTAGTTTTGGACATGCATTGAAAAGACAAAGTGACTGCCTAGTGAGAGGATGAGAAATTAATTTTTAGACCTTTTTAAGGTTTAAATAATGGAGTGGAAGGAAAATAGAATCTAAAAATGTGTCCTAACACCTCTTCCATGGTTTTGGTTGAGAAACTGAAGTGTATTTGGATGACAAATGTGAAGAATGAGGCCTACAAGACCAATGAATGACTACAGCTAGTGAGTATAAGTGTCGAGAAGATGGATAGTAGTTAAGAATGTATCTGATGACTATCATGGCATGTTTTAAACACACCTAATATATTTTACATGTTTCAACTCTCCCTAGTCCAGTTTTAAGTGCTCAAGATATGCCTAATCGTGAAGGTAGTCTCAAGAAGGTAGCTGAAGGGTCTCTATGTTAGTTTGAGGATTTTTATGCTTCAAATGGACACTTGTCCAAGAATACCTTATATAACTATTATATTCACTTAATTATTCTATAATTTAACTAGTCCTCATCACTTTACACTTGATCTTATGACCCTTGAGCTCCACTCTTTCTCTCTCTTCTCACACATTCTATAAATGCAAGCCATTTTGGATTTTGTAACCAATTACATGCCTAGTATGGTGAAGCCCTACTAGTTTGATGATATATTTTTCCTTTGAAATAATAGTTATAATCTAGTTTTTATTTCATTAATTTCTTGTCTAAGTGTGTGAAGTGATGTATAGTGAAGTGTCCAATGATAAGTATCTATCATTGCCTTCTCTTTATCCTTTCGTGTTTGGTGTAAGTAATTCTCACTCTAACATGTCACATGAAGTGTAACTAATGTTTTCAACTATATTAAAGTGTAAAAGTAGACTTGGTGTCTGCAATCTGACTTTTGGTTCACTCACCTTGAGTAGTCCAATACATATCACCTCCATGTTTGAAATACTAATGTTAGAATAATTCAAGATTTTGAGACTAGTGTTATAGGTCATGTTTCATAGTGAAATCATATGGTATTATAATGGAGATCATTCTAGTGTATCACCTCATTATATTATTTTACTTTCATGTCTCTTTCTATCTCTTTCCACCCAAGCAAGAAAGTAATGTAGGTGATAAGCACGTAAGGATCAATCTAGGGATCTAGCCCTTAAACTTAGAGGCTTACCTCTACCATAGGAAACCCATAGGCCTAAAGGTATTCCATATTTTCCCAAATCATATATTAGGCTTGAATAACCTCCTCTAGGATGAAATATTTAGTGACAATAGTAAGGATTGACTTGGTTTCATAGTTGTTATTGTAAAGAAAGTAGGTAATGGGTTAAATCCATTTTTGTTATGTAGATAGAGTAACTATCAAGGAACATGGAAGTTAATTACCAACATGGAAATACATGCCAAATGTACTAATGGGTTAGACTCATTTACTCATTACACTCTTAAAAGATCCTCAATTATGAGTGTAACAATTTGGTATGTTCAACAATGGACTACCACATAGACAGTTGACCTCCACATCCCTGTTTGTTACTCCATATATTAATGGGGATATGGATTTCATATACTAAAATGGTAGTCCACACTAAACATGCTCACTTATTATTTTCAAAATTGAGGATATTTTATGAGTGTAATGAGGCACTATGCATAACCCATCAGTATATTCAATGTGGACTTCCATATTGGTAGTTAACCTCTATGTCCCTGATGTTCACTCCATCTACCATAATAAGTTCTTATTTTAAATAAATTGGATAATTTGGTAGAGTAACCAATGGGGATTTGAACATATTAACTAGTTACGCTCAATGAGGGCACATAAAATATCCTCTATTTTGAGCATAACCAACTGGTACATTCAACATGGACTGCAAACCCACACTTACCTATTTTATTTATAATAACAAATTACCTGCTTTATTTAAAATAAATATGGAGAACCTATAGAAACAATGACCAATAGGGAAGTTTAGGTCAACTATAAATGTGGTAGTCCACACTGAACATACTGACTCATTACATTTAGTACCTCATTGTACTCATAAAATATCCTTGATTTTAAGATTAACCATCTAGTATGTTTAGGGTGGACTGCCTCACTAACATATGATCTCCACGTCCTTACTACTTACTCTATCCATTCTAATAGCCCATGCATTAACCACCTTAACTAGCCAATGCATTTGAGTTTCCAACTGACATGTCTCTATGTCCCATGAAAGTGATCAACTCTCCTTGATTTTCATTCTATTAACATTCCTTAGGATGGGCTATTGGCTAAGAAAATTAAAATTTAACTTTAGTTGAATGCATTTTTTCCTAATAAAAAAGTTACAATTTAGACAAGTTATTCATGTTTCATTTTGATGTCTGCATGATCTCTTGTGCCATAGCCTTATTCTATTTCGACATGTATATATCACTAGAACATATTTTACTCATTATAATCCTCAAATCTTATACCATTCTATTAATTATGGGATATGAAATTGGAGCTTATACCAATATTTTATATTCCTCACAATTAATGTTATGATATTCCTCTATATCCACAAAAACACAACAATCTATCGCCATCTTACACATCATTAGTTATGCAATGTGTAATTTTTTTTTGGATTTTTATGTATTTAATAAGAGCATTCTATATTCTTCACAATGCATGATTCCTCAAATCTAATACTAGTCTACTAATTGTATGATGTAAAAGAGTGAAAGACAATGGATAAGGGGTACATAATATAAACCTGTTTAATTTGCCAACATTAGTAATTCAAGAAAAATTAAAGGTTATCACTTCTTTCTGAGAACCATAAACAATATACACATATTTTAAACACACATTGGTCATATCATGGAAGAAAACTATACACAAGACATATATGATGTCCATATTCACCTATGCAAAAATATAAAATAATCATACCAAACATAGGCATCAATAAATAATGGGAATTGATAAATAATTACAATTGACAAACAAGGGACAATTATAAACATATTCAAACATATGAAAAAATAAAAATAATTATCAAACATCAACATTGATATGGTGTCCATAATCTCTATGCACACTTCAAACAAAGGGATTAGAATGTTCTACTGATTTTGTTATACATATTTTATTGCTACAATGTTCTAACCAATCTTCACCTTAACTAGTGTGAAAAGGTAAACAGAGACATAAAGGATTGATATATTATACCCTTAAATAACACATTATACCCTTAATTTATTAATTAGTGTAAGATAACATATATAGAGTAATGAAGCATATAATGTAACTCATCATATTATATTGACTAGGTTTCAGTGTGAAAATAACACATGAATTAAGTTGTTGTCGGTTAAGATATCCTTAATTACTAGAGGGTAATTACAACACTTTACTGTAATTAAAAAAACTATTCTTCTACTATGAACAATCCCACAAGATGTTGATCTTTTCGACTTCCCAATGCCAATGTTATTAATTTAATAATAACTCAAATAAGTGTATTTGTAAATGTAAATATACACAAGAATACCTAACATTATTCCAAGAAAGATATTATCTCCTTTTCCTCATAAAAGCATAGCAATGCATCTTAAATAGGCAGCAATATCATATAAGCAGGCTAACAATTGTAATACAACTAAGTGAATATAGAATTTATTATATTTTTAGGTATTCATATCCATATAATATTCCAAGGAATTCAATATTCATATAATCATCTCATGTTACATAAAATAAGTTGGCACACCCTAACCTCAACACTTTGACAAGGTTATCCTTAAAGACTGCAAGTAAATTTAAAACTGGGAATGTGCATCTTTACCATAAATTGCATTAACAAAGTGCATATAAGGATACTAATGAAAACTTTCAAATGCCAGCTAATACTAGGGTAATGAATAATTGTCTGCTTAAATTCTTATCTTTACTATAGTTACAAAATTAAATAAATAATTTGAGTGATAACAACCCAGTAGGGTATAACATGAAACATCTCACATCACATGCATCTTACTTTGTCATAGTTAAACACTTTTTACACAAAACTCCAACTCTTCCCTCAAAATAGGGTCAATCATATACACTAAAACATTAAGGACATGCACTTCTATTATGAACATATATCGATAACTAAGTAAATATAAAAAACCATAACAATAATTCAAACCCTAAAGCAAGATCATATACAAGTAATCATGTTGTATAATTGGAATTCCATGAGACCTAAGTTCTAAGCATAGTCAGGCATACCAAGTTATCAAATCAAAAGTTTAGAGAGGCCTTACCAAATAACAAACAAAATTGATACATGGTTCAATCTTATCTAAGTATTCAAAATTAATGAATAAAATGGGGTTAGAATTCTCAAATCATTTAAATCATTTTATCTCATAAGCCTGAGTACAGTGGTGTTGAAATTTATGAATTCATTACCATCTAACAAATTATATAACATAGTTTTATTCAAGCACTCAACAATATAGTCAACATAACCCAAATGTATTACATCAAATCCAAACTACTCTAAGCCCTTTAATATACCACTAACATAGTCACTCATTTTGAATTTTTTATGTGAAGGGTATCCTAAATGCTTAAGGCCATTCATAGTAGGAATATCATTACTAAATATCATTTCAAAGGGTTTACAAAATATTGGGCTTAAAACATGATTTTCCCCTTGATTTGGTACTTAAGTCTTTAGCAATGATTTATGGCTTGCTCCTCCATCATCTTAAGTGTGCTAATGAAAATAGGCTCATAATATTTGATCAAATGTATACCTATAGTGAATATATCATATTTTAAATTAAGCATAATAACACTACACAATAATGACTTGTGAAGAGAATTCTACATAATAATTTTGAAATAAAAGAGCTTATAAATGGTGGACTTGGCCATCTTATTTATAAAATTTTAGAAATGATCAGAATCAACCATGACCATCCATATGGAGATCAAGATGTGTGGCCATGAATTAATTAAAATTTGGAGGCCTAATCCATAAATACCCCCATTAATATTTGGAAGGAGGGGGCATTAAAGAGGCATGGAAGGGCTTAAACCAAATATTTGTTCCATTTATGGCTTATGGATACCACTCCATAAATGATGTCAACCAATGATGCAAATATTAACAATGAATTTATAATTGAGAAATATTCAATATCTTCCATAGATTTTCCACTTAAGCCCTTGATTTGGATTTATTTCCTTAAGTGAGATTAATTAATATTATATAATTCTTTAGAGCTTGGTTGCTCACGTAATCAAATTAGATGAAATGTTAAGTTATTGGGTCATAATTTGACTAGAGTATAAATAGAAGGTGTCAGTTATGTATAGATTAATACCCCATTTAGAGAATTATCGACATGAAATAACACATGCATGTGTCATGTGCTTCTGAATTCGAATAATTTAGTGGTTTAGAACATCAAATTATTTTTCACTATTTTGACTTGAAAGATTTGAGAAAAGTTAATAATCACATAAAATGCATTACCCCATTCAGGTATACATTAGCCTAAATTGGCACCTATATATGACAAGCTAGAATCATTTAGTGTGTATAATTGATTTTGGCTCAGTTTATGCATTTTTGCAAAATTTCATGTAAGATTGACAATTCCAACACAATGGTGTTAAGAATTGGATGTCTACATTTTGCCCTTATTTGAGAAGGTATGGTGAGACATTTGGTTGAAGCAACATCTTTTCAAAGAAAAGAGTTGTCAAGAAGAATTTGGAAGGAAATGACCCATGATGCCCCCTCAAGAGGAAAAATGAGGATGAAAGAAAGGGATGGACTCTCTCTCAAAAAAAAAAGTGAAATTAACCCATGGATGAGATTAGATCTATATGAGATAATACTTGCACACATTGATTCCCAATGATAAAAAATAATTTAGAATATAATGGGACCCAAGGTAGGGGAAGTGGGAAGAATAAAATCTCAAGACATAAGTGACATACTTTGATACGCCCAAAAGAGGGTGAAAACTACGTATTTTGGGAATGATCAATCCATAGACAATTTACATACTTTAAAAACTGCCAGAATGAGGGAAAAAACTATATATCCTAGAATTAGAACAAAAATAAGAGCATTACTCTAGAGAAAGGAAATAATAATGTGTCCCAATATAGCACATTTGATCAGTTGATAAAGCAATTTTTTCCTAGTAAGGATGGTTTTGATCATTGATAATTAATTCTGCCCCAATATGACTAATTTGATCAATGATTGGTCTAAACATTGTGCCCCTATAGGGAAAATTGGAAAGCATATCTCAAGGATATAACGTATTTCATAGATTAAATATGAGTGGGTGAAAATGTAGATGAAAAATTATAATGACTAAAGAACCCATAATAAACTAGGCATACGAGGATACCCAAAGTGATGAAAGAGATGAATGGAAGAATAAAGGTGGCTGAGCTGACCTGAGATACGCCATTTATCTAAGCACTACTTACATATTCCAAATAGACCTCAAGCCAATGTAATTCACCCATAAGTGGGATAAAATAGAATGAGGAAGGAATAAATAGAAGAAAGAAGAACCACTATTTGATTGGACTCATAATTTATGCCAAGAGATGCACATCTTGCATTTAGTCTGGTGTTTAGTTTATTATTGCATTTAGCACTAATCTTCATATCTATATTAAATTTTAGACTTGGGATCCAAAGAAATTAGTGCTTACTATAGCAAAATTAAATTATGCATCATAATCATGAATAGCCTATAATGACATTGTATTTTGATTATGATGAGTTGGTTCAAATGTGAATACTTATAATTAAGGATAATGATAAAAGATTACCAAGACCAGAGTTACAATGATTTACATTTAAATAAAAACAAACAAAAAAAACAAGAAAAAATAAAAAAAACTTAAATGTAACCTAACTTAAAATCAAGATATGAATAATCAAAATTTAAGTAGGAATAATAATGTACAAAATCAAAGAAAGAAAAAATTAATAAACAACACAAAAGCAAGATATGAATAATCAAGATCCATGTGTAGTAATAAGATGTACTTGGAAAATCAAACAAATAACAAGACAAAAAAGTAACACAAAAGACCAAACAAACAAGAATAAACAACAAAGGAATAAAATTTAAAAAAAAATAGGAATACAAGGAAGCAATAAAATAAACACACAAATAAATAATTACTAGAGGGTAATTACAACACCTTACTGTAATTAAAAAAACTATTCTTCTACTATGAACAATCCCAAAAGATGTTGATCTTTCTGACTTTGCAATTCCAATGTTATTAATTTAATAATGACTAAAATAAGTGTATTTGTAAATGTAAATCTACACAAGAATACTAAACATTATTCTAGGAAATATATTATCCCCTTTTCCTCATAAAAGCATAGAAATGCATCTTAAATAGGCTAGCAATATCATATAAGTAGGCTAACAATTGTAATACAACTATGTGAATATAGAATTTATTCTATTTTTAGGTATTCATATCCATATAATATTCCAAGGCATTCAATATTCATATAATCATCTCATGTTAATTACAATAAGTTGGCACACCCTAACCTCAACACTTTGACAAGGTTATCCTTAGAGACTGCATGTAAATTTAAAATTGAGAGTGTGCATCTTTACCATAAATTGCATTAACAAAGTGCATAGAAGTATACTAATGAAAATTTTCAAATGCCAACTAATATTAGGGTAATGAATAATTGTCTTCTTAAATTCTTATCTTTACTATCGTTACAAACCTAAATAAATAATTTGAGTGATAACAACCCAATAGGGTATAACATGAAACATCTCACATCACATGCATCTTACTTGTCATAATTAAACACTATTTACAGAAAACTCCAACTCTTCCCTCAAAATAGGGTCAATCATATATAGTAAAACATTAAGGACATGCACTTCTATGATGAACATATATCGATAACTAAGTAAATATAAAAAACCATAACAACAATTCAAACCCTAAAGCAAGATCATATAAAAGTAATCATGTTGCATAATTGGAATTCCATGAGACCTAAGTTTTAAGCATAGTCAAGCATACCAAGTTATCAAATCAAAAGTTCAGAGAGGCCTTACCAAATAACAAACAAAATTGAGACATGGTTCAATCTTATCTGAGTATTCAAAATTAATGAATAAAATGGGGGTTAGAATTCTCAAATCATTTAGATCATTTTATATCATAAGCTTGAGTACAATGGTGTTAAACTTTGTGAATTCATTAAAATCTAACAAATTCTATAACATAGTTTTATTCAAGCACTCAACAATTTAGTCAACACAACCCAAATGTATTACATCAAATCCAAACTATTCTGAGCCCTTAAATATACTACTAACATAGTCACTCATTCTAAAAATTTTATGTGAAGGGTATCTTAAATGCTTAAGGCTATTCATAGTAGGATTATCATTACTAAATATCATTTCAAAGGGTTTACAAAATATAAAACAAACATACTACGAACTAAATATCACATAATCAACTAAACTATTTAAGCATGCAAGGATAATCATTTAATGTATTTCACTATAGGGAACATGCCATTTTCAACTCATACAATAGATTAATGCTGACCATAGATAGGATAAGGTAAATTAGAACTCACTCAAAAAAAAAATTATGTATATGTATAGGGGTCATTATGCCATCAAGGGTTCATAAACATATCAAGATAATAAAATAATATCATACTAATATTGTTGAAAGTCCCAAAAGTGCATTAGTATAATGTTATCTTCATCCATTAATTATCAATTGATATTAATTAAATATTGAGAGAATAAATTAGAGTTAAGAGTAATCATATCTGACAAATTCATCAACAAATAGAATTAGAAACCTTATATACTACATCAAACCCAACAACAAGGTTACAATCATGTATATCATAGCTGTTGCATAGTGTGAACTAATTGAGTTTAAGATATCATGACATATATCCAAGGAGAAAATAAACACAATATTAAAATATTGAGCCCAAATATTTAATATAATTACTAAAGTCTATCTAGAGTCTTCTTTTATGTACATAATGCAAGGTAAAATAATATGCATGTAGACTATAGGAACATCAATAACAACTACAATTCAACTAAAAAATTCAAGACTATGATTGCAATTCCTATGTGCATGCTACAATAAAATTACAATAGTCATATTGCTACCACATAGAAAGTCTACTTATAGAGTCAATGAACTTGTATGTATGATACTATGAACTTAATAAGTATCTTCATGTCAACAATAATTTCAATCAAGAGGGAGAGATGGAAGATCAACAATGCAATATTTCAAAATATGATAATCAACCTTGATAACATCACAAAAGTGCATTCCTGTGAGCTAAGATAACAAATGTCTATGTTTTCGACAAGTGTCATTAGCTAGGGCTATTATTTTGGAGACCTAACTTTACTGAGGGAAATAATGTGATATTTAAAATATCAAATGACTAGTTTTGATACTTACTGCAATCTCTAAAGTTTGGTATCATTACATTCAAGGCCCTGTCTCCATAACAAGTTTGATATTGACTTAATAGAATTTCCATTTTCTTGTCCTATGGAATATTCACAAGGACTCCACAAATATAGCCCTAGCTAATAATAGTGGAATCCATAGAGAATATTCAGCCAATAATGGTGGAAGCCCTAGAAATTATATGATGTTAGGAGCGGTTGGAGAAACATTTGAGGAAGTGGACTAATTTTCATACCTAAAATTTCCATGGTGTTTAAAATAAGGCTCTTGAATGCATAACTAAAAGTTGGATGTGGAGTGTTTAAATAACAAATCTATTTACATTGATTCAGAGTTAAATCTGTAATATCATGTGATGATAGAATGGATTATTATTTTTGTCTTCCTATGATTAAAAATTGGGATGATAGAATATGAAGGATAGAAATTTAGTTATTCTTGTCAATTAGAGTCATACCTGAGTATGCTTTGACATCTACATCACTCAAATTTAGGCTTCCATTTGTCTTCCTTGGGACATCCTCACTATGTTCCAAGGATCCTATTTGGGCATACGCTTGGAGGGAATGATCACTAGTGTGACATTAGCCTTAAATTTACCAAAATGTCGAGCGGGTTTCAATAAAGCCCATTTTATGATCTTCCTTTGAAACCCATATTTATTGAGGCATTTTGTTGATAGTCCACATGCCTCATAACTCTAGTTTCGATAGAAATATTTATTGTGGATAAGAAGTTAAGGAGAATTTTAGTAGAACAAATTTGAAATTAGTTTATGAGGGGTGTGTCATAAATGATTATAATTATCAAAATGCCTTGATGGAAGCAATTTTCAAAACTCTCCACAAATTAATTAGAGGCTTATGGATTAATTTGAATTTTCTTTAGGTACAAGAGGCATTTTAAAACAGGTTTTGAGATTCAACAAAACCCTAAAATTAAAATGATAAAGCAATCCTTCGAAAGTTTGCATTTACGTAAATGGTTTGTAGCAGGGAACGAAACTTACCTGGTATGCGGTTCGAACAAGGAGGGGGCAACATCGTGCTTGGTGGGCAAGAGGGAAATGCGAATCCTTAGTTGTAAGCTCTGTAATGAAATATCTCAATTGTAAACGATGAACCCTAAACAAAGGAAGAAACACAGAGCTCATAAAAAGACATGAGATTTGAAAATAATAATACAAAACACATATATAGAAATGATTAAAATTTAAGATATTGTGAGGCCATCGAAACCGACAGTTAATACAAACAACAACAGTTAAGAAAACAGATGGAAGTGCTGAGAGTGACCAGTTGAAGGTAAACATCCAGCATGAAGGTCCATAGTGACTCACTGACGAGTTACGCTCAGGAGTGTCAAAAGTGAAAAAAATAATTTCACGCCATAATATGTTTGGCCAAACTTTTAGACACTAAATGATGGTGTGGAGTTTCACCAACGATGTAAATGCTAAACGGAACAACGGAAAGATAAAAGTATTGACAGGTTTAGAGGGTGGCAGCCACAACCGAGGGTGTAAGCCTTACCTAATTTATAAATCTGATTTTTTTTCTTTTAAAAATTCCATACTTTACAAACCTTCGCCACACCTCACGGCATAAGCTTAACATGGATACTTCAATTGAGGTGAATGGAGTGTTCAAAGTAAAATTATTTAGATGTAAAGACTGCAATATTTTGTGTCGGTTAATAAGCGAGATATATTTACACCAGAGGCGTTTGGTTGTCAGCCACCCCTGACTTAAGCTCTTCACTTTATCATTCTTACTTTTGACCTGCATCGTGCACCTGTACGACTTTAATTTCATGGACCCCCTGTTTGATGATGACTGTGTTGTTCTTGCATGTGTTGTGTGGCAAGATAAACTGAGCTTGGGTAGCGCAAATTGAATGGACATCATCTTTGCAATACTGCTGCCTCCTTCTGGTTTCTTCTTCAGATTTGTCTGCTATGTATCTCATCTCAATTTCAATTTTTTATTTAATAGTAAATGATATCATTGTTTGAGTTCTGGATATGTTTGTTGCTCACAATATTGGGATAATTTCCAGGAATCATCTATGCCATCTACGCCATCACCAAGTAAATCATTTAAATTATTTACTTCTGACAACAAGGGTTTGCAGCAGTTTACTTTCTGAAGGTTTCCACGTTTGTTATATTTTTTAATCGATTTATCTGAGCACTGTACGTGGAGTACCCAAAATTGAAGTTATTAAAATAACCTAGAAAGTCAGGGCTTACAGATGGCTTCACAATTTTTTTCTCGATTTCATTTAGAACAAGTAGTGAAACTAGCTCTTTTAGCGATTTAAAAAATAATAACAGACCTAATATCCGAGGGGACAAAATGGAAATCATTAGAATGTTAAAAAAAAAGTAAATGGAAATGCGTAGATTGAAACGCCAAATTTCGGAAAGGGGTATAATGAACAACAAAAGTAAATTTAAATTACTAGATGCAATGAAACTCCATGTAAATTATTGTAGTATCTAGGGAAACATTCTCCAAAGCATCGAAAGGGATTAAAGGCAAACCTTAAACCCCATTTAGGTCTATTAGTGTGTTCATTGAATCTCTTTAGTTTTTAAGGAAAGGGGATTAGCACTTGGGATTTCTAATTTTGAAATTTCAAATATTTATTATTTTATTCTATTTTAATGGTATTTCGTGCTCTAAAATTTTGAATTTAGATAGTTTAACGTTTTTTAGTTTTAAAAAGTGGTTTAAGAGAAAAAATTATGTTTTGTGAAGATGTATGATGAAGTTTTTAATATGTTATTTTTTCTATACTCTAAAGATTCGACTGATCATTAGAATCAAACGGACCACTATTTGGATTTGAAATCACTAAAAATTATATTCAAACAAACCCATTATTTTATTACTGACTTATAATGTTGGCACGTAAGCCATAGATCAAAATATTTATGAGTTATTAACACAAAACAATGTGTCGTGTTATAATATGCATGGCTCATTACTATGAAATGATGTGCCATGTTGTAAGATGCAAGGCTCATTAATATTCAAGCCAATCCTTTTTTCCATATGGCTCAACAAGGTTTTCTCCATTAAAGTGGCAAGTTAATACCCATTGCACGCCACTTAACACATTCTCTCCATGCCTTTTCACATACCTCATCCCCCAAAATGGATGGATCCTACCTGAAGTTTTTCTACCATGCCACATTACATAGAGGAATTTCAATCGATAGAATGCAGGGATGAAAGCATATGCAGAGATGTGTTACCTATAACTAAACCCATAACAGTGTTTTGTTTGTTTTTGCTTTGTTGTTGTTATTATTGTGCCTTCTTTGTTCATATTTTTTGTTGCATGCCCTCTATGTTCCTCAATTTTTTTGGTCTTCATCACTTGATAATTCTTTTTGGCATGCTCTCACATCTGGTTAAAATTTTACTAGTATGTTAATGAATTGACATAGCTATTGTTCACATGGTTTCCATTCACTTTGATATGTTATTTATATATGTGACACATTTTTATTGGGTTGAACTTAGGATAAAAGACACATGGGTCATCACTGTGGAAGCCACTATCATTTTCCACATGGCTTGATGGGTTTTTCTCCATTACTATGGCAAGTTAATGCCACCTTGTGTGCCACAAACAAACATTCCTATTTATTTATATTTTCACATGGTTTGTATAGTTATTGTACCTTGTATGTTCTTATTTTTTGTTGAATACCTTTTACGTTCTTGGGTTTCTTTGCATGCTTTCTTTGTTCATTTTTTCGTGTGCCTTCAAATCTGAGTAAACCGTTACTAGTATGTTAATAGAGCAATGGAATGTGACACCAAAAAACATCTCTCCCTACCTTTTTCATGGACTTCCTCCCCACAAACGACCATGGAACCTACCCAAAAGTTCTCAACCATGAAACGTTTCACAAAATAATTTCAATCGACAAAATGGAGGGATGAAAACTATTGTTCTTGTGCCTTCTATATTCATTGTTTTTTTAACATGCCTTCATATTAGACTAAAATTTTATTATTATGTTAATGGAGTGATGACATGTTACACAGAGGTGTGTTGCTTGTTAATGAACCCATATTTATGTTATTTTTATTTCCCCATGCCTATTATTGTTATTGTGTCTTCAAAACCCTCGTTGGAAGATGCTTGTTGGAGGGATAAAATATCACCCAATTATGAACCTACATTGTCCACATGTTTTCATCCACATCTTGATCTAAATTTATTGGTATTTTAATCGAATCTATGGATGTCTTCTAGATTCATGTCACTGTATGCTTCATTTCTATGTTGTATTTTTATTTACTTGTATGACAAGGGTTGGAAGATTCAACATTCATTGATGTGTGGATGTAAGCCCTAAAATTTTTCATGCACATACCAAAAACTATTATTTTCATATGTACCTATCATTTAATGTTGCGTTTTCATGCCCAATTCTGAACCCACATCATCTGCATGTTTTCATTCACATCTTGCTCCAATTTTTTTGGTTTTCATTCATATGTTTTGATCAATTAATTTTGTTGTGTTATCTATTCACATTATATCAGTTGTAACTTTTCTTTATTGTCATTATTGTTGGTAAATCACTCAACATTTTTTGTTGTGTTAATGGAAACCCTGGAGTTTGTTGATATGTTATTCTAAATTAATATGGGTCATTCATATAAAATGATGTGCCATGTTAAAAGATGAGTGTGTACACAAGATGCAACACTTATTGGTAGGCGGAAGGAAGTCATAAGGGTTATCATTCACATAATAGTAAAATTTTATGTGGTTCTATCTAAAATAACAACTTTATTAAGATACCAGTAATGTTTTTGTCTATCCATATTGAATAAAAATTTCATTAACATACCATTAAATGTTGTTACATTATAGTTGTGTTGTTGTTGCATGTTGTTCATATGTTTTCCATTCTAATTACAATGTTGTTGAATAGGTTTCCATTGAATTGTCACAAATAATATCCATACATTTTTGTTTTGGACAAAAGTTAAATTGCTATGAAGGGTCAACATTTGATGGGGTACTTAATTTGTGAAAAAATTATGAACATTGTGTTTCTTGACTCTTATTATGGTTGTGAATATTGTGATATATTTTTTGCTTTTACATTATGTTTCTTAACATATTATATGTTTTTGAAGTTTGGAAAGTCATATAGTTATTATTTTTCAAAGTTTGTATAGCTCAGTGTTTATTGCTTCTATTGTTTGCATGTATTTTTCATGTTTGTTAATTATGGGTAATGATGATAGATTTCCATTTCAAGTTGACAATGGAGAAGAACAATGGATAATTTTTTTCAAGTGAAATTATCTAAGCTTTCATTAAGTTTATGATCTATTTGTAGACTTAATGGTAAATAAAAAGTAAAATTAATTACATAGATAACAAATAAAATTAATTACAGTACATTATCAAAATGAATATATCTACTTTCATTACATTTATTAATACCATTATTTACATTATAAATTAATCTAAATACATTTCATTACATTAATTTATGGTAAAATAAAACTTAAACCATTCAAGGTGGAAAAGTTGAGTTGTGCCCTTCATTCTCTATATTCATAGATAGGGGAGTTATTTTTGGTCCTTCAACAACTATGTCCTTAGTGGAATTTGTTACAATGTTAATCTAAACAGGAGTGATACCACACGAACTAATTGGGGATAAAATGTTTATCATGTCATTCAATATTTGATGTTGTTCGAGTAGAGGGTTCAATTTCATGCTATAATGCCTTCTCCTCTCCAATTCTCTTTCCACCTTCTTGAATTCCTTATTTATTTTCTCTTGATCTCTAATTTTCTCCTTTTCTTGTCTCTGTTATATCTTCTCCTACTCCTTCATATGCCTTTTTATTTCATTTTCAAGTTTTTTATTTTCCCTTATTTCCCTCTCAACCTACCTTAAGGCTTTACTATCACCAGCTTCTTGTTTCTTACTTGCCTTCAATTCTTCATTTTCCTTCTTATGAGTCTTCTTTTCTATAAACATTTTTTGATACTCATCTAATGTGAAAATTTGTGATTGTTGGCTCAACTTGAGTGCAATGTTTCCTTATTTCTTTGCAATCCTTTCCATTGGTAATTTCAAATATGCCAACATTAGAGTTTTATGGGTATTACTTTCTGCTAACTTTCATTCATTGATTTGTTGTCCATTAATTTTTATAATTTCCTCATCAACATATAAATCAACTATTTCATTGTATATGCTCCATTTTCCATTTGGTACATAGTAATGAACTATTTATGGTGGAATAGAAGGCAACAGTGATGGCATTAACATAGAAAAATTAGCTTCAATAATTTCACAATTCAGGCCTAGATTTACTGCTCCCTCCCTTAGCCAATTTGGTGGGCTTACTTGCATAGGAAGACTTAAATCATCTTGGTTGAAGTTTAATGTTGCATCCATTTCATTGTAATAGACATTTGAAGCCTCTTTACCATCAACATATATAACATTTGGATGAGTTGTTTCATGTTTAAAACTTTCTCCATTGGCAAAATTTCCCACATTTGTTGTGTCACCTTCTTCACCTCAGATAATATTACCTTCCTTCATTTTCTCCATCTTCTCCATTATAGCTTCAATGTCTTCTGCAGTCAGGCTTGCTAACTTCATTAATAATATTTTCTTAGCACTTACTTCATCCTCCTCAACATAGAATGTTTCACCCAGATTCATATCATTAGCTAGTTCCTTAGGGTTAAGAGGTCATATACCTATCCATCAAAATCTAGATTTGATATTCTTTCGAGTTAGTGCCATATTCATATTTATGCTTGCCAAAGTGGAAATTTATTGTCTCTTCATCTTTTAACCATGATGTGTATTCATCCATGTCATCCTCTCATTCTTGAAGTAGGTCTTTAATGGACCAAATACACTTTCATCAATTGGGTGCAATTTATGTCTACTATGTGTAGGTAATGTCAGCAGATCTATCCCCAAAGTTCTAGATTCTTCAATTATTGAAAGTGTGACATGGCTATCATCCCCATTAGAAATGAGAAGATGTTTTTTATTAGGAAAAAATCCTCCTAGTACAAATCTAGTGAAAAGATGTAGCCAATTCATGAATAATTATTTCATCATCCATGCATGGGCTTGGGTAGCCATGCATACACCTGGTTCACATCAAGTAATGAAATTATGCAATTAATTCTTTGCTTTGAAGAGGTAGAACCCCAGGATAATCCATCCATCTATATTCAAACATGATAAAATAGTTATCCATTTTATGCTCTTTGATATTATATATGGCATACTCTTTATCGCTTTCATAGTGATGACTCACATGTCGTAATTCCTTCCAGCTTGCAATCCTATCTCATAGCAATTCCATATTTTGTGTCTCCCATGATTGATTTTAACATACAATGTTTTCAATTTCTCATAAAAATTGCACATAATGGATGGCCTTATCATGACAACCCTATCTTTGTCTAGTCCTTTTGTTATTCTTATAGACAAATCAAGATGCCTATTTTTGAATCCTTTTGACCATGACTTTCCTAGGGTACTATCACTGAAAGATTTGGGCCTACTTTCACATATATGGGAAATGTGACTTAAAATGTGATGTGTCTAATGTGTGCCCCATGTCAGCTAAGTCCTTGCACCACTGCACTATATCACTTTCTTCTATTCTTGATGGAATAGTGGGTGGGCCCTTCTTATTGGTAGATGTGATTTTTTTAGCCAATTTGAAAAATTACTTGTTCTGATGCCACACTTAACTATTGTATCACTTATGGAGTAACTATTATGGTCTACTTATCTCATTACACATTCCATATCTTTCATTATCCACCTGGACTATAATGACACACATGCATTGGTCATAAAATTTATGTTATATTCATTCTCTACATGGTTGTCCAGGGGGTATATAATTTAATTTGAAGTGGGTTTTATGACTATTTTAACATCTTCATCAACATATTCAATAATTTTGACTCCTTTGTTCTTCATATTTACACGTGGCCATTTTTAGACATAGTACATATTTTTATTTGCATTCTTCATGATGAACAAAAAAAGTCAAGAAATTATGTAATTGACAATAGAATGGAAAACATAAGAAAAATAGCTATGGTGAAGAATGTTTGCGATTGAAATTGTGAATGAATAACACTGATATAAGAAATCACATGAACATATAAAAAGCAAAGGAATATGAGTTGAGAGAAGTATTTTTTTTATACATCTGACTAAATATTTACTAGTATGTTAATGACATTCTTAATTTTAATATAAGGACATAAACATTTATTGGTATGTGAATAAAAACCTGCATGGATTCCATGCACATAATAGTAAATGTTAATTTTTACAGACACACTCATCCTCCAACATAGCACTTCATTTCATATCAATGACCCATATTAATTTAAGCCAAGATAAAATAATGTGTTCGTATTAGTGGCCATTATTTTAACCCTATCGGTTTAAGTCTGCCTCCTTAGGTGAGCCCACTAGATAGGTTAAGAGAGGGAACAACAAAAAAAAAACATTAATTGACATGAACATATTAAAAAACCAACAACATATGGTTGTTCACTAATAGGAGCATTGAAATACACCATATAAATAAGTATTATTTAATGATATCCACTATTACATGGTAACTTTCAATGCTTCATGTATTAAAGCACCTTCAGGTCTTCCATCAACATTAGAATATTAAAAAATTATAAAATTTGAATGAATAACACAAAAACATTAATTGACAGGTACATATGAAAATAATAATTTTTGGTATGTGCATGAAAACATTCAAGGCTTACATCCACACAACAATGAATGCAGTGTATTCCAAGCCATGTCATGTAGGGAAATAGAAATGTGACACATAAATGAATCACACAGTGACATGAATTCAAAAATATTCAAGGATTCCATTAAAATACTAATGAATTTGGAGCAATATGTTAATGGTATGTTAATGAAATTATTAGTTAAAGACTAGAACACATAAACATTTACTAGTATATTAATGAATTTCTTATTCAATGCAGATAGACAAAAACATTTAATAGTATGTTAATGAAATTATTACATTAGATGGAACCATGTAAACATTTTCTTGTATGTGAATGAAAACCCTTATGGATTCCATCCACATACTAGTAAGTGTTATGTATTGCGTACACACTCTTCTTTCAATATGACACATTGTTTTATATGAATGACCCATATTAATTCATATTATCATATAAACATATTCTAGGGTTTTCATCCACACAATATAAAATGTTGAGTGATATATCAACAATAATGATAATAAATAAAAGTTAAAACTTATAAAATGTGAATGAATAACACATCAACATTAATTGACATGAAAATATGAATGAAAACCAACAAATTTAGATGGTGTATCATCATCATAATCCACACGCAAAGGTTCCACAATACTACCTAGCTTTGAACCTGATTATAACTACTCCAAGCAAGCAATAGATGGTGTAGGGATATGTTCGACCTTCTTCAGCAAGGGATTCATGTTATTGGTCTTGACATACTCCAACACCTCATCCACTTCTACATCTCCTCCCTTTTAATGATATTTTCTAATTTTATAAAAAATAAATTTATGTTATCTTCAATCAATTTATATATTTCATATTGATCCTCAGTGTCTTATACCAGTGAGGGGAGAAAATGAGGGGGGAGAGGTAGTAGAGGTTTCTTAACATGAGAAAAAAGATCAATTTCCAAGTCTAGAGGAAAAATAGATTCCTCACCTTTAATGATCACATTATCATTACTATCAGTAACAACATTCTACAAATCTCAAATCATATCATTATTGGAAACCAATGAACTATTCACACCATTCTTGTCAGATTTTGAGGAATTAACCCATTTTTGAACTAGGTCATCTACTTGTTCAAAATAAGATTCCTTGATTCATTCTCATTCATGTTTTTTGATCTTCAACTCGGTGGCTGACCCATGAAAAACTCCCTAGTCCAAATGGGGACTCAACATAGGATAACCACCTAAATCAATCAAGAACTTAGACATGATCTTAATAATCCTAGACCACATGAACTACTCTAGTTATATTTATGGGACCTTCAACTAAAGAAAGATCTACATATAAAAAATAGGAAGGATGACTTTAACAATAAATTTAGTAGTCATCCTACCCTTATGTTAAAAAACCTGTAAGTTCCATTGCTTCCATAGAAACCACATAAATTTAGTTGAGAAAAGAAGCCAAAATTTATGGAAAAATGGATGGACTTTTATTTTAGGATAGACATAACCAAAATCAATATTTATTCATCCAATCTCACATTAAAAAACAATAGCCCAACATTTGAGGCAACATTTCCAAATATTAGAAGCATAAGGATAAGAGAAAAAAGGATGTTCAATAGTTTCGACATCACTACAAAAGGAACAATAGGGATGTCTAAAACCATTTTTAACCCAAAAAATACCAACATCAAGCTTATTTTATATCAAAATCCATCAAAAATAGGACTTTTTGGGTTTAATATAGGAAGCCAAAATAACATCAAAGCTAAAGGACCAAGAATGAAGGGGATCACACACATTCCAAACACAATTGAGGGTGAGATAAGGGACTTTGGAAAAAGAGAGTTTATTTTATAGCATCTGTGTATAGAATTCAAAAAGAGGCAGACCCTTAAACCATTTAACACTTTTCCAAAATTCACCTTCCTCATCCATAAAGGAAACAATGATATTCTTCTGTAGTGCTTTTTGAAGAACAGTATATGTTCTACACTGAGCAGCTAGGACTTGGAATCTAACCCTAATTTCCAACTAGGAGGCCCAACCATTCTATGAGAAAATATCTTTAAAATCCCTCAAGCCTTTAGTGATACACTCAAAATTAGAACAACCCCTGGTGAGTGCAAGAGGCCTTCTGTTGATAATGAGATTCCACCAGATGGATGCATAACCCTAGCAGCATGTCTCAAACCAATTGAAGATATGTTTAGCAGTGATAAAGGTTTTACATAGTCCCAATAAGACCAAATAGAATAAAATATTGGTGACCCAACAACTTTGATAGAGAAGGGAACTATAAGAAGATCTACAAGAGTTAGCCCTTTCCAATTTGCTTTTCCTCTAGGAGAGCCATATAATATATTATTTCTAGCTAATATTTTCCAATTTCATCACATTTTAATGCTCTGATTATCCATTTGATAGCAAGGGTAATGTCTTGGATCCTTAGATCCTTTAGGCCAAGTCCTCCAATGTTGAGGCTTCAAACAAAATTGCTAGGAAAAAACATGTCTTTTTTCCCTCCTTTGCCGTAAGATCACAAGAAATCTATTATAACTTAGTCTAACAAATTGATATGAGCTTTACTAAAAATTTAGTAAGTGGAATAATATATAGTATACAAGACAAGAATGTTTTGGTAGACCTAGATATTTCTAGGTAAAAAAAGTAGGTATCCTTGCCATTTTTTAATTTTATTATTAATTTTGATAAAGATCCACTCCCACATGAGCTTGAATGAATGGGTAAAATAAAAAATAATACCCAAATATCTAACCAATTTATCAAGACCTTTCCATTCCCATCCAAACTACAAGAGCCAATCTAGAGAGGTGTCATGCCACCCCAGGCTATAAGATTTATGCATAGCAACTTTAGATCCAAAAGTAAAATAATATATATCCAACCTTACGAAAAGCTAGATTAAATTTCCTTTCTCAAGTTTAAAAAATAGAGTAGTATCATTAGTAAATAAAACATCAATCAATTCATCTTCATTGGGTAGTAATATTTCTTTGACAAGAGGACCCATGTCTGAGCATCTTAGCAGATAATGTAGGGATTTGGTAGCCAACACAAATAAATAAGGGGAAAGAGGGAAATCTTGTGTGATGGACCGTTGAAGATCAAGTGAGTTTGTTAGCTTCCCATTCACTTCAACTACAATAGAGGAATATTTGAAAATAACATTAACCATTCTATAAAGAGTTTATCAAAAATCAAGGGCTTTGAGAATTATTTCAATGATAGGCCATTCAATTTTGTCATAGTTTTTTCCAAATTTGATTCATGCCCATAATTGATTTAGAATCATGAGCCTAATAAATCCCTTCCCAACAAATTATAAGATTATCTTTAATGTATCTTCCTTTAACAAAACCAATTTGGGCCTCATAAATAATAAAGGGAAGGAGAGAAGAGAGCCTTTTGGACAATATTTTTGACAAAATTTTATAAGAGACATTAAAGAGGGTAATTGGTCTCTATTTTTTGACCAAATGGAGGTCCACTTCCTTAGGAATGAGCTTAATAACACCTATGTTTATTTCAAGGCCTAAAGAACCAACAAAAATAGCTTCTTTATAAACCTCAAGACAATCCTTGGCCATCTAGTCCTTATTGGATTTGTAAAATTTAGTAAGGAAGCCATCAATACTTAGTGCTTTGTCATTCTTGATAAAATCAATGGTCCCTTTAATTTCATAAATCATGATATCCTCATCCAGGGAAATGGCTTACATCCCTGAAACTTTCTTTCGAATACAAATATCAAAAATAGCCCTAGATGTTCAATGAGAGAATTGGATCCATTAAAGAAAAACAAGTTGAAGTATAAATTGAAGAATTCTTCTTTGATAATCCTTGAGTCATGAGAGAGGTTACTTTGGAACTTGATACCATTGAGTTTTCTCGTCTAGTTTTGGGTTTTCAATAACCAAAAGAAAATTTTAGACCCTTTATCACCAAGCTTAACCCATGTCAGATGGGAATGAATTTGCGCTCCCATGGAAAGGTAACATTGAGATTGTCTAGCTTGATGTTTTAGATAATTAAGCTCATCTACCAATCTACCATTATAAGGATCAAGTGGAAGAGAACTTTCAACATGGATTAGTTTTACTTGGGTGACCCTAGAAGTTTTCTTTCACTATTTATCCTTAAGATAACCATAAGTTCTTGAAAATACTCTTAGACAATTCCATACTAGAGTTCCACTGAACAATTCTAGAACTAGAGTTGCATGAGATTTTTTCTAAATTCCAAGAAGAATGAATACCATCTAAACAAACTTGATCATTTAAGTGAGAGATATTAAACTTATAGAGTCCTTTGAAAGAAGAAGAACTTTTATTAACATTTGTATTAGAATAAAATCAAATTTCAATGGGATGGTGGTCAAATATGTTGTAGGTAAGAACATACCACATTTCTAACATTAGTTCAGGTCACTTGAAATGAATCTATGTTCAAGTAAAATTTGTCAAGTCTAGAATATTATCTTTTTTTATTGTTTTGATTATTACACTAGGTAAACAAAATTCCTTTGCTTTGATTTTAAATTTATGTAATGGATTAAAGAGTCTATGCATTCTCTTAAATTTTCACCAAAAGAAAAGTTCATTGCCTTTCCAAGAAAGAGGGTCACCAACAATTTTATCTTTTTTTCCTCGAACATGTTAAAGTCACCTCAAAAAATACATGGGACATTTTTCACATTAGTTTCAAGCTAGTTTCATGGCTTATATATTTGTCTATAATTATTAGGAGCATATATATTACACACACCAAAACATTGATTTTGTTTTTCTAGTAACACCCTAGACAACTCTATTACAGGGAGAAGCACCATGGTCAATAATGAACTCCTTCAACTCAGGATTAATTAATATGTTGGCCCCTATTTTACCCCTTTTTTAATTAGAAAAAAATTGAGTTGCATTTGGCCATATGAAGTTACAGATGGAGGATAGTTTGGAGTCCATAGCCTTTACTTCTTGAAAACATAAAAAGTTCAAATTGTCTCTCGAGTGTCTGAATTATCTCATAGTGGGTTTTCTATCAGGGGATTCCAAGCCCCTAACATTCCAACTTAAAATCCACATAATAAATAGAGGAGGAGGGTCAATTAGACTGACCTAAGGGTTTTCCCCAACTATTATACAATCTTTCAAAATAGTCTGGAACCTTGTTTTCTTTGGCCTACCTCTTAATAGCTAGATCAGGGCTACCAAGAGGGGTTTTTTTAGACTTGTTCCTATCTTTTACAAGAGCATCATCAAGAGGGGTAGAGGCAGTTTCAGTCTTGATTATTTTACCACCCCATTTAGGCTTTCAATTTATAGAAACATTAGGGTCCTTAAGGGACAAAGGTTCAATCACTGCAATTTATAGACTAGAATCAGAATTACTAGGCTTATTTTTCTCTAAATAAATCACCATGGGGGAAGAATCATGACCTTTTTCACTAAGGATGGAAGAGGGAATGTTACCAGGGTTAGAAATATTAATGATAAAAGGATCAAATAAAATAACCACATAATCATCTGAGGGAGAATCCTTTAGCTTTGGGGCAAAAGATTCTAATGGAATCATCTACTCAATAAAAGTATAGTCCAAGTCATCAGGAAAGTAGTTAAGCAAATCAAGCATAGAAGTCACCATGTCAATAGATGGTGACAAGGAGCCATAGACTAGGGAGAGCATTAAATCACATCTTTATTTAACTCATCTAGAGTCACTAGAGAATTTTCCCCTAGTAGCTCCTCAGGGGAGGTATGGCCTTTGAGAGGTTCACTATTAAACATGGGATTTTTAAAGACTTTTAAATCATCAATTGTTAGAGAATCCATCACACAGTCTTCCTTCTCCAATACCAGGCCTTTTTGTTTATTATGGAAGTCCTTGTTAACTTATAATGGACAATTTTTTTGAGGTGTTCATCTTTTTTACAAAAAAACAACTGTTTAAGCCTCTCAGTCTTTTACCAACACAAATATGGGATGTCCCATTGATTTTGAAGTTAGGGGATTCAGGGAATACATCTAAGGGATCTAAAGATATCAGAACCCCAACATTCATATGATCTAGAGACCGTCTTGTGTCATTAATGTTAACGACTTCCCCAAGGGGATTCATAGTTTGTGGTAGAAAATTCTAAAGTTGGATAAGGATGCTTTCAATATCCACCCATATGGGTGAAATTTTGAAGATAAGGTCATTGCAATCCATATATGGGTTTTATGGGACCACCTTAAACAAATATTGACCAATATTCCATAGGGGTTTAATGATGGCCCTTATCTGCATATTAGAGATTTTAAATAAAATCATAAAAAAACACTTTCTGAATCATTCTACAAAATATAATGTTGATACTAATTTTCTTACCCCAAATAAAATTGAGCAAATTATGAAAGAAATTTCTAGAAGGGAGAGAGTTCTTGTTCAAACCTACAAAAAAACTCTAACTTTTTTAACCTGGTTTCTTCCTATTGTAGGCCATTTTTCGTAGAAGCATTCAAAATAAGAGTCAGGGTTTTATCAAGGTTGGGGCGCTTACAAATTTAGGCTTCATCTTGATCCTACACTCCATGCTCACCTTCACTAACATGACTGGCAAGGAATTTTGCATCCTATATGTGTTTCACCACTTCTTCTTACCGTAAGACCTCACTGAACATATTTTTTAGTGCTCCAAAAGATCCTTCTCCCACTTGAGATGGAAATGACATATTGTCCTTGAGATTTTAATTCTTATCAAACCCCAGAGGACCAACTATCTCATTAAAACCATCAATTTCTTCCCTCATCACACACTCAAGACCATCTTTTCTGATTATTTCCATAAACAACTATAATTAATACCATAACCCTCTAATTTTTAAAGGCCATGGGTATGGAAATATAGGAAAGGGAGATGTGGGTTGGCATAGGGATCATTTGAATAACCACAAACAAAACCAACAAAAACATACCATAAACCAAAAACTAAACTAAAAAAAATAACCATAAGTTCTAAGGTAACACAACCACCATGGGAACCATAGGAAAAGAAACATGAAAACAAAGAAAGCAAAGGTAACCAAGGTAATCAGCCAAGAGAAAGCTTGAAACACCTTCAATGGAGGGTGAATCTTTGTCTCCCCATTGCAGAGCTCCAGCCTTCTCTTCTCATCATTATTTATTATATAATAATACTAATATTATAATATACAATCTAGTATACTATTATAAGTATATTATTTATGTTATTATTATAGCACACAATAAGACACACACACACACACAAAGATTATATATAATTTAATTTAATAATAAAAAAAATATAATAGTATCTTATGTGAAAATTTTCTTATGTTTTTCCTTAATTATGCTATTTAGCATTCACTTATATTTGAATTCTAAATTAGATGATTTACAACTTGTATATATTTTCATATATATGATTACATAACTCTAGAAACAAGGTATGAATTGTCAAATTCAAGAATAATGATGATGTTTGTAGTCAGGATCTGTATTTAAAATTAGTTGTTCTTATTTACCTGATCATAATACAATCAATTCAGCTATGATTGTATGTATCAATCTTTATTGAAAATTTATTTTCTCTTCTTGTATGTAGGCAAAGCAAACACAAATAAATAAGGGGAAAGAGGGAAACCTTGTGTGATGGACCATTGAAGATCAAGTGAGTCTATCACCTTCTCATTCACTTCAACTACAATAGAGGCATCTTTGAAAGGAACATTAACCATTCTGGAAAAAGTTTCTTGAAAATCAAGGGCTTTGAGAATTCTTTCATTAATGGGCCATTCAATTCTGTCATAGGTTTTTTTTAAATTGATAAGAATCATGCCCACATTTTGTTTAGAATCACAAGCCTAATAAATCCCTTCCCAACTAGTTATAAGATTATCGTGAATGAATCTTCCTTTAATAAAACTCATCTGGGTCTTAGAAACACTAAAGGAAAGGAGAGAAGAGAGCCTTTTGGCCAAGATTTTTGCCAAAATTTTATAAGAGACATTAAGGAGGGTAATTGGTCTCTAGTTTTTTATCGAATGGGGGTCCCTTTCCTTAAGAATGAGATTAATAACACCTATGTTTATTTCAAGGCCCAAAGAACCAATAAAAATAACTTATTTATAAACCTCAAGACAATCCTTGGCTATCTAGTCCTTATTAGATTTATAAAATTTGGTAGGGAAGCCATCAATACTCAGTGCTTTATCATTCTTGAGAAAATCAATGGTCTCGTTAATTTCATCAAGCATGATATCCTCATCTAGGGCAGTTGCATGCATTTATGAAACTTTCTTTAAAATATAAAGATCACAAATAGCCTTATTCCTGATTAATAAGAGTATTGGATCCATCAGAGAAAAACAAGTTGGAATAAAAATTGAAGAAGTATTCTTTGATAATACTATATTCATGAGAGAGGTTACTTTGGAACTTGATACCATTGATTTTTCTTCTCTAGTTTTTTGTTTTCAATAACCAAAAGAAAATTTTAGACCCTTTATCACCAAGCTTAATCCATGTCAGATGGGAATGAATCTACGCTCCCCTAGAAAGGTAGCATTGAGCTTGTCTGACTTGATGTTTTAGATAATTAATCTCATCCACCAGTCTACCATTAAAAGGATCAAGTTGAAGAGAACTTTTAGCTTGGATTAGTTTTTCTTCGGTGACCCTAGTAGTTTTCCTACACAGTTTAGTCTTAAGCTAACCATAAGTTCTTGAAATTTTTTTGGACAATTCCATACTAGAGTTCTACTGAACAATGCTAGAACTAGAGTTACATGAGATTTTTTCTAAATTCTAAGAAGAATGAATACCATCTGAGTAGACTTGATCATTTAGGTGAGAGACATTAAACTTATAGAGTCCTTTGAAAGAAGAATAACTTTTATCAACATTTGTATTCAAAGAAAATCAAATTTCAATGGGATGGTGGTCGAAGATAGTGTAGGGAAGAACATACCACATTTCCAACATTAGTTGGGGTCACTTGAAAGGAATCTATGTTCAATTAAAATTTGTCAAGTCAAGAATACTATCTTTTCTCATTATTTTGATTGTTGCACTAGGTAAACCAAATTCCTTTGCTTTGATTTTTACCTTTTTATAATGGATCAAAGAGTCTGCATTTTCTTAAATTAGGACTAGAAGAAAATATCACTGCCTTTCCAAGACTGAGGGTCACCACTAATTTTATCTTATATTTCCTTGACCATGTTAAAGTCACCTCCAAAATTCCATGGGACATTTTTTAGGTTAGTTTCAAGCTAGTTACATGGCTTAGATATTTCTTAATAATCATTCATAGCATATATATTACACAAACCAAAACAAAGATTTTGTGTTTCTAGTAACACCCTAGACAAATCTATTACAGGGAGAAGCACTATGGTCAATAATGAACTCCTTTAACTCAATATTAATCAGTATGGAGGCCCCTCCTTTACCTCTTTCATGATTAGTAGAAAATTGAGTTGCATTTGGACATATGAAGTTAAGGATCGAGGATAGTTGGGAGCCCATAGCCTTTACTTCTTGGAAACAATAAAAGTCCAATTTGTCTCTCGAGTGTTTGAATTATCTCACAATGGGTTTTCTATCAAAGGATTCCAAGCCCCTAATATTCCAATTTATAATAAGTATAATAAATAGAGGAGGAAGGTTAATTAGACTAACCAAGAGGGATATCTTTGGAATTGTTCTTGTCTTTTATAGGAGCATCATCAAGAGGGGTAGAGGCAGTTTCAATCTTGAGTTTTTTACCACCCCCTTTAGGCTTTAAATTTTTTGAAATGTTAGGGTCCTTGAGGGACAAAGGTTCAATCACCACATTTTATAGACTAGAATCAGAAATAATATGCTTCTTTTTCTCAAGATAAATCACCATGGGGGAAGAATCATCAACATTTTTATTGAGGATGGAAGAGGGCATGCTACCAGGGTTAGAAATATTAATGATAGGAGAATCAACTAAAATAACCACATACTCATCTAAGGGAGAATCCTTGAGTTATGGGGTAAAATATTCCAATGGAATCATTTGCTCAATAAAATTATCCTCCAAATCATTAGGCAAGTAGTTAAGCAAATTAGGGATAAAAGTCACCATGTCAATAGATGGTGATGAGGAGCTATAAGATTGGGGAGGACATTGAGTCACATCTTTATCTAACTCATCTGTAGTGGCTGGAGCATTTTCCCCTAGTAGCTCCTCAGGAGAGGCATGGCCTTTGAGAGATTCACTATTAAACATGGGATTTTCAAAGATTTTTAAATCATCAATTGTTAGAGAATCCATCACACAATCTTCTTTCTACAATATTAGGCCTTTTTGTTTACTATGGAAGTCCTTGTTAATCAACAATGGACAATTTTTTCTAAGGTGTCCATCTTTTTTACAAAAAAACAAGTGTTTAAGCCTCTCAGTCCTTTTCCAACACAAATATGGGATGTCCCTTTGATTTTGAAGTTAAGGGATTCAGGGAATACATCAAGGGTTCTAAAGATATCATAACCCTAGAATTCATATGAGTTAGAGATCATCTTGTGTCATTAATTCTAACGACTTCCCCAAGGGGCTTCAAAGTTTATGGTAGAAAATTCCAAAGCTAGATAGGGACACTTTCAATATCCACCCATATAGGTGTAGTTTTGAAGATAAGGTCATTGCAAACCATATATAGGTTCTAAGAGACCACCTTAGACAAAGATTGACCAACATTCCATAGGGGTTTAGTGATGGCCCTTCTTTTCATATTAGATATTTCAAATAAAATCATAAAAAACCCTTTCTTAATCATTCTATAAAAGATAATGTAGATACTCAGTTTATTACCCCAAATAAAATTGAGCTAATTATGAAAGAAATTTCTAGAAGGGAGAGAGTTTTTGTTCAAACATACAAAAAAAACTCTAACATTTTTTAACCTAGTTTCTTCGTGCTGTAGGTCCTTTCCATAGAAGCATTCAGAATAAAAGTCAAGGTTTTAACAAGGTTGGGGTGCTTAGTGATTTGGGCTTCATCTTGCTCCTACTCTCCATGCTCACCTTCACTGACACGAGTGGCAAGGAATTTTGTGTCCTATATGTGTTTCACCACTTCTTCTTACTATAAGACCTCACTGAACAACTTTTTTGGTGCTCCAAAAACTCCTCCCACCTGAGATGCAAATGACACACTATCCTTGAGATTGTAATTCTTATCAGACCCTAGAAGACTAACTAGCTCATTAAAACCACGATTTTCTTCCCTCGTCGCATGCTCGAGACCATTTTTTCTAATTGTTTCCATAAACAACTACAATTAATACCATAACCCTCTAATTTTTGAAGGCCATGGGTACAAAAATCTAGGCAAGGGAGATGTGGGTTGGCATTGGGCACATACAAAGAACTACAAAAAAAACCAACAAAAATATACCACAAACCAAAAATAAAACTAAACAAATTAACCATAAGATCTAAGGTAACACGACCACCATGGGCACCATAGGAAAAGAAACATGAAAACAAAGAAAGTAAAGGTAACCGAGGTAATCAGTTAAGAGAAAGCTTGAAACACCTTCAATGGAGGGCAATTCTTCACCTCCCTATTGCAAAGCTCCAAGCTTCTCTTCTCATCGATATTTCTTAAATAATAATATTAATAATATAATATATTATAATATAGTATATAGTATATTATTTATGTTATTATTATAGCACACACAAAGACACACACACACACACACACATAGATTATTTATAATTTAATTTAATAATAACATAAATATAATAGTATCTTATATTACTATTATTAAATTATAACTTTGATAACATTCGTTTGTGTTCAGGGGTAACAGGTGCAATGTCAATGGAGGGAAATGTATTCATGTAACAATAGAATTGGGAAGATGACTTTCAAATATTTCTTTGAGAAACAATGTCATGTGACTTGAAATGGGCATCAAATTTGGTCAATCATACCTTAAAAATGTCTATATTGACATGTGTTGCATTCTCTTGGCTTTAACAGGATTTGTTGGATAGTTGAGCCCTGCTTTCATTGAGATGACCCCTATTATAATCATGTCTTGGGTAAATAAAATAATTCAGTAGAAGCTACAGATTGCATCAACAGATGTGCCACCTGATCAAACTTGACATGTGTATTTACTCAAGCTTCTTCAAATCCATCACCGTAAATACCCTATCATTACCCAATCCACATTTAAATATTTCATTGTTTATATGTTTTGCATGGTCTTTCCTTCCCCCACCACTTCACCATTGCTCAAGCTCAGCGTGAAATGAAACGTCTCCTTATGGCGCAGTGTCTATGAAGAAACACAAAACCTCATTTTCCACCATCATCTCTGCTAGAAATATTATATTATTTTTCTTTAATATTATATACACAATTTATAAGATAAGGTCAGTAATGATGGATTTAGAGAGATGTATGACTATTAATTTACACTTTTTCACTTTACAAAACTCTGTCTTATGAAAATCTAAAATTACATCCCAACATATAATTTTTAATGAAAAATGAATATTACATACAACCTATTAAATACAATAAATATGTTGTATTGTACTGTATTGTACTTCTGACACCTACACTCTATAATTAAACCCCTACCAAAATAAACAAATAAAAGAATTTAAATAACCACACAATTGAAATTCATGTGATAAAAAATTGATATCTAGTTGTTTCCCATCCAATCCATATGGAGGGAGGCGAGGGCCGAACCCTCCATGGCCCTTATTTTGGCCAACAACATGAGGGCATTCTTAGATGGCCGCTAGCATTCAAACTTGGTTCTATTGGACCATGTTGAAGAAGATAAGTCCACTTATAAGGTACTTAATAATGTTCTGAGTCACTCCATTTACATATTATTTTTTATATGGATCTAAAAAGAGATTGAAGTAGTTGGCCGGTCATGTCAAACCACAAGACATTGCATGAAGCTACAGGCCGAAATAAGACATGTTAAAATAATAATATTACAGTAGAGCTGTCTTACCTTTTAGCGGATGTCTCTATCTTTTGAATAACTTATTTGATGGACCTCTCCGGGCCCAATCATAGACTTTGGCTTCAAAAGGACAGTATACACCGTGTTGAATGGGGCGAATCTGACTTATCTTTTAATGAGGGCGAATTATAAAAATGATTTCTACTGACAAAAGGACAGTATACACCCTGCTTAATGGGGGCGAATCTGGCTTCCTTTTTAATGGGTCTTTGCCACTATTTTCTCTTCGGAAAAACAAAAATAATAACAAATAATTCTTTCCCAACGGCCTATTCCGCTCCCCAAAAAACGAAAATAATAATAAACAATTCTTTTCTAGAACTATCTATTCCGCCAAAACTTTTCCCCCCCATATTTACTCAATCACTTGTACATTTGATGCAGGGGCATCTACGGGTGCATAATATATTTCATTTCATCTCAATTATAATGAATGAGTTTTCCTACAACAGTTGTAGATCAAATTCTAATTTGTTAAAAAAATGATATTTTGGGCAAAATAAGCTGTATATGGAATAAGACCAATCAAAACATAATTAGTGTGTATTAGTTGGATTTTTGGATTGAAGGATATTGTTAGGCTGTTGAAGCTGTTGAAAAATTTCATGAACACTTTCTAAGTATAGAATAACTGGCGCCTACCTTGGGCGAATTCATTAAAGAGGACAGGGGACGAAGAGGAAAAACAGGGAGGATCTCTTTGGGGAAAGGAAGCCGATTTGGAGGAGGATCCCCACGAGGGAGAAGAGGAGTCAAGAAGGCCATTCGGCCTGTATTATTCTATTTTGTTTTGACCATGGTGAGAAGACTGAACCTGTGAAGGGCGTGGATGTGCTTCCATTGACAGATGGAAGGAGCTTGTCATTGGAGTGCGAGCTACGCTGAGGTGAATCCTGCTTTGACTAGAGACCGAGACTGTGTATTAACAAAGCCTGTGTTTTTGTTTTACATATTATTTATTTGGACAAGGCAGAGCCTGCGTGGAATGTGGTCTCCAGTTTGAAGATGGTAAGCTCGATGTGGGACGATGCGTCTCTGGTCAGACGGATGTTATTGTAGAAAACTGCGACCATCACCGTAGGGTTGAGCTAGGGCGTGTGCTATTGGCAAAGGAGGAGACCGAACCTGGGAAGGGACTTTTTGGGGAACCATAAAGAACATGATACAGAGGGCCATGAAGGAGGCACTCGTGAGGAAAATGTAGGCAGGATGTGCCCATGGGGAAACACAGGCCATATGTATTTTAAGACGGAAGGATCATGTATCTTTTTACCTTTGGCTGAATCGTGTTTTAATACGGCCCCATAATCGCATTGGAGAGGCAAAGTCTTACAACATTTAGGCGAAGGTCATCACCTACCTATTCAATTACAGGCTATTTATATACAGGCCACGAATGGTAGATGTGAGCAAGTTTGTTGAAGCTATGTATATGGATCAAGGTTTTCAAGGAGGAGCCGGTCATTTATCCTGTACATACCAGGACTGAAGTCTGTATTATGGATTCATCCATTTTTTGGCTTCGCCGATTAGACATTCATTCTAGCTTAACTGATTAGAAGCGGAGAATTGTCTTTGAAGATTTGTCGATGCACACTGAGATCTGAGCCCAACCGAGCCAGGGGAAAAGAATAGGCGGCTTACGCCTGTTGGCAAAGTCGAGTCGAGGAAAAGAATCGGCTTACGTCTGTTGGAAAAGTGAACAGGCATGAGTGTAACCATAGTCCCGTTGTCATTCACGAGCTCGTTGATGGAAACATAGTAGCCCAGAGACATTTGGACACCATTTTTATACACAAAGCAGATTTGGTCGAATTTGTGACAGTAAATTTGTAGTATGCTTCTTCGTAATTTGCATATAATACTGATAATTATGAGGACTCTAGTCAGTTATGAGACAGTCTAAATTATTAACGATTAAAGGCAAATAGAAGGTAGATGCCTCTATAAAAAGTGCATATGATCAGTTTTACAATCTGTAGGGTGTCCTGGTTGATTTGATGATACAGAGCGGAAACTAGTGTAGATTATTTTGATTTAGCCCCTCTTAGTTATTAATGACAGCACACCAACCTTTTTCTTCACTAGACTGACCAACATTTTCTCCACGAGACTGCCATTTTCTTCACTAGACTGACAATTATGTATTCCGCAAAACTTTTTCTCCCCACCCGTACTAATTCTTCCTCCAAAACTTTTTCTCCACTCTCGGCTTCAAAAGGACAGCATGGCGTATCCACCGTGCTCAAATTCAGTAGTTGATATTGAACGGGCTCAACGCTGCAAAAGCTTTTAAGCATTGATCAGACGGATTACGAGTAGAGTTTTCTTGTTTTTTCCTTACTTATGCTATTTAATATTCACTTATATTTGAATTCTAAATTAGATGATTTCCAGCTAGTATAGATTTTCATATATACGATTACATAACTCTGGAATCAGGGTATGAATTCAAGAATAATGATGATGTTTGTAGTCAGGCTCTGTATTTAAAATTAGTTGTTTTTTTAACTATATTTTTAGTTAGGTTCTGAATTAAGATTAGTCGTTCTTTTTAATTAATGTTGATGCTCGTAGTTAAGCTTTGAATTAAAATTAGTCATTCTCTTTTATTAATGCGGATATTCATAATTAAACACTGAGTTGAGTTCAGATTAATGATTTTTTTTTACTAATGCCGATGTTTCGTAGTTAGGTTCTGAATTAAGATTAGTTATTCTTTTTTACAAAATGCTGATATTTGTAATTAGGCTCTGAATCAAGAATAGTCGTTCTTTTTTACCAAAGATTGACAGGGTTATTTGTTGGAAATAATAAAAATGTCAAACCACACAGAGCACCCCTAGCAAAGCACACTTCCGGACGTCCTAATTTCGATTCGTAACTGGTAAATAAAGATTTAACATTGTAATAAAGCCAGGCTAGGAGCTCCATCCTAACCACCGCGGAGAGGCAGACTAGGACCTCTATTCCGAACAGGATCCACACCTAATCACAATACAATCAGCTCAACTGTTATTGTATGTATCCATCTTTATTCACAATTTATTTTCTCTTCTGGTATGCAGGCAAAGTAGCGAAATGGAAACAACAGTTTTTGGCGATGTGGAAGCCCCCACAGAACCAGTAGTTCATGATGATGTTTCTCCAGTGGATTCTGAAATCAATGAAAATGAAGGGGGGCTGCCAGATGAGCAAGAAAACAGTGCAGTTGTATCACCAGTTAATTCTCCAGCTCCGCCTCAAGAAATCGACATCCACAGCCAATTAAAGGGGGCAACAAAGGAGAAGATGGAATTCGTCCATATAGCATTGGTATTGTTAGGAATATCTCTAACATAGTTTGGGGCCGATTTTCGATCTACTACCAGGGCCACTTCATTGGTAGTGGAGATCTCATTGTTGATTGTCTGTTTAATTTTTGGAATGCTCTTCTATAATATATATCACAAAATTCTGGAGGAAGAGCGAATAAAGGAGACATTGAGACGAAATAATGAAACTCCCGGAGGTGCAGTTTACTCAAACCAGATATGTCTTTTGATCTTATCAATGTGCTTGACATTCGGAATATATATCCTTGTTGGCATCAACGCCGCAAGGAAATTTTAGTCAGATTGACATATTGTACTTGATGGTTAATTTATCTTGTAATGTTCAGATGCTATATTTTCTCAATATATTTATTCTGTCTGGGTGTATCAGTTGAGATGGGGCCTGGCCAAAAGCCCTATTATTCCTGTAATAAATATAAAAAGAGTAAGCGTTTTCTGTTGTCATTTTTCAGTATTCTCAGAATTTTGTATTCTTACATAACAAATCAAAATTTAACATTAACATAACTTACACTCAATGAGTTAATAAAAACAGAGTAACCCTAGAAACAACCTGGTTTCAATCCTTTTTCAAAATTTCCGATCATGCACAAATGTGCTGCAAAATACAAACTAGTTAGAAAACTCTGGTGAAGCTTCCACTGTTTCAGTTACAAAATTAAATACTAGGCTATCTACAGGATTTCCACTGTTTTACAACACAACAACCAGTACTTTCAGAGTTTTCTATCACCACCAAAAACAAATTGAAGCAAAGAATTTGAGGAAAGGGATAAGTAAACGCGTGCAACTTAACGAACAAAATGTCAGACAGATCCTTCTTTTTCCGTTTATGCTCTAGTTGTCGGTTCTAATTTTTAAGTGGGAAGAACGCAGTGGGGTTGAAGACACGTGCTTTGTAGTCAAAACATGAAAGGACATAGGTACGTACTAGGAATCTGTCCATTTAGGTTTATTTATATACGTACATACACGTATGTCCGTACCAACAAGAATTCTCAAATGATGGATATGTATATTTTAATAGTAACATCAGTAGTATTTATTACATATTAAAAATTATTATTTTGGACATTTTAAATTATTTATAAATAATATTTGTTTTAGTCTATCGGTTAGTTAGTGGTATAATAGTAATTAGTGGTTTCATATATCTTTAATAAACAATAATAATATTCATAGGTTTAAATAATTTTTTTTAAAATTTTAATTTAAATATTTTTAAATATTAAATTTTACAATTTAATATTATAATTATATAAACAATTTAAGTTAAAAAGAATAATCAATATTTACGATATCAAATTTTCAATTATTGGGTTAATGGTAATTATGGGTAGATCGAAGATAATGAAAAGAAAGCAATAAGTTTATTTATCTACTTTCTACATGTTTTTAAAATTCAATTTTGATTGTGCCTCACACAATAATTTGGGCACCTTTGGTACAAGCTATGTTATTAGGGATTGTGTGGGTTATTTAATGCAAGATGCCTCAATTAAATTGTGTGATAAGATAAATAATGAGGTAGAAACCTATGCCTTGGTGATTGGAATCTGTACGGTTGTTCTATGAGGGATTCAAATTTTGGTGATTGAAGTGGACTTAATGGTGGTTATAAATGCTATTTGGAATCAAGGATCAAAATATTGAAGGATCAAAATATTTCTTCAAAAATTTTAGGCATCTCTCGATGACTTCAATGCTTGGCAAGCCCAACATTGTTTTAGAGAAACTAACAAGATGATAGACTTCACTAATGAAGGGATTGATGAACAAGATATTGTTAAGGTAGACAATGCCCTCAAAAGTTGGCCTAGCTTAGAATATTGTTGGGTTAGGGATAGGGTTGTGAGACCCCCTCCTAAACCTCATAATATTGGCATTCCTTACGGTATAGGCCTTAGGGGTTTAACTTAAAGTATTTTTTTGGATTTCCTTCTTGGTGGTGTGTAGTCCATATTTTAAATATTGCTTATAAGTGACCGTTGTTTCTTTTCCCATGCACACTTGCTTTAAATTAAAGTAATTTTTTGGATTTCCTTCTTGGTGGTGTGTAGTCCACGTTTTAAATATTGATTATAAGTGACTGTTATTTCTTTTCCCCTATATGATTTCCCTATGTTACGACATTATGTAATCATGATCAAAGGTGGTGTGAAATCTTTTCCCTTTTGGGATTTTCACTCACATTGATGATTAATGATGGCATGGGTATTACACATGTTAGTGTTTCCTTAAGGTTGATGAACATGTGTTCACTTTTCCAAATTATCCTCTTCTCTTTCTAGGCAGGCATGTGGAGTGTGGTTTGGTCCTTCTCTTGCCCTTTGGTTGCACCAACCTTTGTCATCGTGAGGTGCTCTTTTTTAACCCACATTTCTACTTGTACGATTTATGAATGGAAATGGGGTTTTGTTCTATCATTATTGAGGAACGACTAAAAATAATTTTATTTATTCAAAGAGGGGGCATTCTCCAAGCTATCAAGACAATTTTAGGAGTGGGTTACAATGAAGGAAAGATGAAGATGCGTGTAAAATCAAAAGTGGTGTCACTATTTGTCACCAATTTAATTCATCACCTTCCAAATAAAGCTGAGGTGTGGCTAGTGGTAGAAATTTTTGACAAGAAAGAGCATCATGGTGGTTTGGACAAGAAATTAGAGACATCTAATGTTGTTTTTGGTGATGATCTTCCCATTATTAGTCAAAAGTGTAGGGGTCTTATTTCTATGGTTTATCTTAGAGAATTGGAGTCTTTCATCATAAAACTAGTGGAGTTGTGGTTAATTTGTAGGTTTCTATAAAATTGAGAAAAGGGTTGAATGAGGTTGTGGAATCTATTGCCCGAGTGGACTTGGCTCCCCTAGTAAAACCTATTTGACCCAAGTTCACCATTTTATAGAAAAGTTGGTGACAATTATGGAAACTAAGGTAGCTAAGAAATTATTAAGGTTTGTTTTATATTAAAAGGGAGGCCATGTGGTTGAGTTGAATATTGTTGGTGGGAGAGCTTCTACTTCATCTCCTCCTAAATTTGGGGTAGATTCAAATGGATTTGAGTTCATGGACCTGGATACTAAGATAAAGGTGGTGCTTTGAGGGATTCCTACATGGTATTTAGTTGTTGATTTTAATTTGTCTCTGGTTTCCTTTTTGGTCATAGGTTTGGTATTACTTTCACTTCCCTAGCTAGTTAGGTGGGTTTTGTTAGTTTTTGGTTATTTTAGTGGGTGTGTTGCCTACATTAGTTTATATTAGTAGCTGGTTGTTGATAACTAGTCTTTATGTAATGTTTTTCCATGTTTATTGGTATATTGAGATCTTGCATGGCTATAGTGCCCAATTTTTTTTATTTCCTATATAGTTTTTCAAATATTTTTATAAATAAAAGGGTTGTTAACTCTTAGCCCTATTTATGCATCAATTTTTTTATGTCAATAAATCTAAAATGAAAATTTGAAAATATTTTGAATTTTTTTTTGATGTGTAGATATTTAGGTGCATACATTAAAAGATATTTAATTTTGGAGTAAATATTTTTGTAAAAGTTTTTCATTACTTAGATATTTAGGCACATACATTAAATTAAAATATTTTATATTGATATTTTCAATACATTCCATTTGAATATTCATTCAATGAATTTATGAAGACAAATACCTTCCACATCTCCATATTTAACAATGTCAATGCTAATTTTTCACTTTAAATTTGTCAATATTTTAATTATACATAAAACATGATTTTTGCAGGATGATCTAAGCCTTTGATTGACTCACAACATAATGGAGTTCTCTGCAACATATGTCATCTTCCTAAAAACTTCAACATCATCTCAAGCACATGTGGGCATACCCCAAAGTCCTAACTCCTCTTCTACAATGCTTCATAAATATGTCAATGCCAATACTATTATACATTATGCTATAGTGGCATTACCAAAAGATAACAAACTAATATTTGACTAGTTATGAAGTGGTTGTTCTAACTCTTCTAAAAACTCAATTGAAGCTTCACCTTAATATGTTATATTTTAATGCATTCTTCTATTCTTTGTAATAATTTAGTGAAAAACATATGTACTAAGAAGTACATAGACATCACACATGCTATCTCTTAGATCTTATATATAAATTTTCATAATATAACTTTATAATTATAGTTCTAATTTGGTGTCCCTTCTCTTCTTATCTCTTTACATTATATCATTACGTTGTAATATATCGCTTAGCCTCTCTCATTTAGACATACTCTTTCATAATAACACTTTTAGTCCATTAAGTGTGGTTTTTTTAGTAAGTATCCTTTTGGGCCCCACGTTAGTGTTATCAAAGCATAAAACTTCATATCATCTGACAATGGTATTGAAATTATATATGAAATACTTATATATTTTTATTCCCACTAATAGGAAGTCTTATCATAGAAAGTTAGGGCACAAAACTTGTGACCCTTCATCATAAATTTATTCACGTCCTTAGATGGCATACAAATCAAATTCAGAGACACAAAATTCAAAAGTATTTCATAAAATGATAGAGGATGATTTGTGAAGGAATAAAGAGGAATCAAAATAATACCATGCATGTGAATTATATGTTATTTTCAATCACTTATCCAATTTTGGATCTTAATGTAGTAGTCATGTATAATATATGTCTCCACAATGTCCAATTATATGCAATTCATAAAACACTATTGTAAGACATTTCATATTCAAAACATTATATAAAACATGTTACATTGTCATAATTAGTGTAGGGGTGATCCAAACATCTTCATAGTGATGAAATCAACACATTTTATCTTTTGAAATGAATGGGTTTATCATAGATAGTGAAATCATCACTATTTGTAGGGTGGTGTTTGTACAATTGCCATAACCACCCATGTATAATTGGAAGTTTTATAACCACCTTGGAATGTTTCAAACCACTAATCTACACACACTTGAGGTTTTGTGACCATATAAAAACCCCAAATTTTAATAGTTACAAATGTTGGCTCTTCTCATTCTTATTTCTTTAAGATTCTTGGTGGAGTCAAAAATTGAGAGATATTAAATATAGGTCTTGTGCAAGGAAGAATACATTAAAAAATGTAGTGAGAGATATTGTAGTTGGATTCACATTGGAAGTTGCAAGATTGAGTCATTATTTCTTGTTGTCTCATTGTTGCCTTGTTGTATATAGTTGGTTTAGTTATGTTAGAGTTAAGAGAAGTGCTTAATAATTATAGAGTAATCTTATGTACAAGTTTTGGATAGAGTGGTAGTAATAATTATATCCATGAAGGACACATTTAGTAGTACCTTATACATTTTTCCCTTTACATATTGGAAGGGGAATGCAATTTCCTCACCATTGGAGTTTTTACCACATCAATTTTCTCCAAGTCAACTCATGTGTTCGTTATGTGCTTTGTTTATGCTTATGATTCATGTTCTTGTGAAATTTGTTGTGAATTTCATTTCAAACACTTTTTTTATCTATATGATAGTATGGTAAATATCTTAGAACAATCATCTTCCAATCATTATTCATCTAGGAATCATAATATTCATGTAGATGAAGCTCAATGTGGAATATCCACCTAGTTTACAAATCAATCACTTTTCTCAAATTATCAAGCATATTCACACTTTTGTTGACACATCTCATTCACAAAAACCTTTTTTATAGTCACACACTATATAATGTAAAATTCAATATCTGTACATCTCTATATTTAAATAAAAAAATGTAGATGACTTAGAAAAATAGATTGATATAATATTTTCATACTAGGTGGTTAATTATTTTTCTCATAAATAAAAGACTACATTCTCTATTTTGAAACTTTATTTATTCGTACAAAAATCATGGGATAAATATTTAAGTGCATATCAATATTATACATTAGAAGCATCATAAATACCTATAATAGTATCATAGAATCACTCAAATAAACTTAGCACCCTATTGGAAACTAGGATGACCAATACATCAAGTTATCATAGCTATGATAAGGCCATGATCAAACTATATAGGAATACATAGAAACTTGTCATACTTTAGTTTAAAATTTTATTGTTAATGAATTTGAACAAAATATCATTTTGAATTATAGATCAAGCTGGAGACTATATTTCTAAGTAGACATGGATTTCCTATGATGATCAGTACATCAAGTTGTCATAGCTATGACAAGGTCATTATCAAACTATATAGGAATACATAGAAACTTTTCATACTTTAGTTTAAAAATTTATTGTTAAAGAATTCAAAAAAAATATCATTCTGAATTATAGATCAAGCTTGAGACTATATTTTTAATTGAACATGGATTTACTCTAGATCTTCTCCATTGAATAAGCTTATATAATTTTATGTAATCTTAAATCAAAATCTCAACATAAGTCAAATAAAAAATATTCCAAGTCTCAAATGACAAAGTGTAGTGTAATAATTCCAATTTTGGAATCAAGCAGAATCCTAAACAAAATAAATTACCTTCACACGATCCCAAGAAGAACACACTATCAAATGACTAGAATAAGCAGTCCAAGACTAACAAGTGGTGCTCAATTCATAGTTCTAAAGGTCCTTTCAATGAATAATGTCATTCCAGTAAAGATATACTTGCACAACTTGAGATAACATGTACTACCCCTAAGACACTAGAGAGAGGTAAGAATGTCATGGATTATGAACCTAAGAGGTATGGTAGGTACTAAAAACACAACTTCTTCCTTCAACATAGATTAATAGGAATTAGAAATATTGGCTAATTCTTGGATGTGGATCAATGGTCAACCAATATACTTCATATTTCATAATGGAAGTCAAATAAAATGATTTATCCTAAATAAATTTACATATTGAAATTTATATTGATGCCTCACTGACAACCATACTGTAATGGATGGTTCAATATGGTCTCTAATAAATGCATCAATCAGCTTAATAGTGTCACCTAGTCTAAAAAATCAATCCTTTTCAAGCTACAATCTACTATGACATTGCACCATTATAAGTATGTGATGTTTTACTTTGTCAACCATATTTTTACCATTGACATGACATCTATGTAGCAAGCCCTATAAATTTTATCATAAATGATTGTGATATGAGATACTGCATACTAAAAGTAGGTAGTAAGCCTTCACTCTTTAGAAAAAAAATCAAGAAGCTAGTCAATTAGAGTAAAAAAAAATTGTACTCTTGATGGTGAGACCTAAACATAAGAATTTCCTTACTAAAAAAACTCATAAAAATGTTCCTTCCATAGCAATAGACACAATTAACAATTGAAAAATATGATATGAGAATATAAGGATATATTTTAGTCACCTGAACAAGTGCCTACACATTGTGTGGTAAAGTAAATTATTTATTTGATGTCAGGATCTACATAATTGTTATTTATACCATAGATAATTTTTAGAGATTGAAGAGATTAGGTTGTAGATTCATGAACTGATGAATACAAGACACATTAGGCCCAACTCATCACCTTATGACAACTGATTTATTTTGTGACAAATAAGGATGGCATGTGGAGTATTATAATCTATTGAAAATATCTCAATGAGATCATAGTGGATAATTATTATCCTATTCCAAGGATTTAAGACCCATTGGACTAGTTCCACACTACTGAATTCTTGACCAAAAATGATCTTAAGTTTGGGTATCATCAAATTCTTTTTAAACTTACATACATCTATAAAAAAAACATTCAAATTAAAGGAAGTGTTTTTTGAATGGTATTTTATGCCTTTCAACTTATAAAATGAACTTCCAACATTCATGTGAATGATGAATGATGTATCATCATACCTTTCACTCCTTTATTTTTTGTAGTCTACCTTGATGACATAATAATATTATACAAAACATGGGATGAGCATGTGCATCATATTGAACAAATGTTTAACACTTTCCATTAACATAAGATGTATGATAACAAAGTGAAATGTTAATTTTTTTGGTATAGGAGATACAATATCTAGGATAAATTATATACACACAAGGATTTCATGTTGACCTAGCCAAGATTCAGGTCTTAAGGAATGTCCTACACCAAAGAGTCACACATATATCTATATATTATTACGGTTATAAATTTAATCACTATAATTTCTAATTGGTTTCTCTTATATTACTTGGCCTGTGAGCCAATTTAGCAAAGGTGGTGCCAAAGAAATATTTATTTAGATAGTTATACAACATAAAGAATTTGAAGAATTGAATTTTAGACACTATTTAATGTGTTAGTACTTCCATTCCCTAATCCTCAACAACCACTTCAAATAAAGGATAATGCATTTGATTATATTTACTTGAGCAAACTTCACTCAACATGGTTATACAATTGCTTACTAGATTGAAACATTGACTACATCAGTTGGGAACTATCACACACATTATTTTGTGGTTTATGCAATTTTCCAAGCATGTAAGCATTGGAAGCATTACATATTTGAAAAGGATATTCTCAAACCATCATATCACAAGTTTATTAAGTTCTTGTAGACTTATAACAAATTTCAGCAAGGGCACCCTAAAACATTATCTTCCTATCATAATTAGTTCTATATAAAAGTCAATCAATATCTTAGATGGTTATTTAATCCCTTAGAGGTTCTTGTACAATTGATAAAATGAAAATTTGAATAAAATTATGTCTTCATATAATCCCAAATCTTCATGGACAACCAGAATTCTAAACTAGGGGATAATTTTACTGGAAGCATATGTTTCTAACCATTTATCCCAAGTTATATAATCCCATTCATTTTGAGGCATACCTACTAGTCTTTCATGAAATATTCTAGTTACCAATAGGTACTAAAACTAATGTGTGTTTCACCATAAAATATAACTCTAGTCTTTATAATACATAATTCCTTAAGAGATAGCTGACCATTGAGTATTCTGACATTGTTTTGGTCCATATCACAATTTTTGGTCCATGCTCTATTTGAAGCATCAAGATAAGATCCGAATGCATTAAAAAATAAATACTTTGAAAGTATAATCTCAATGATAGTATTGGGCATATATTCCTTTATTCTTAGCTTGGTTGGTACCAAAATCTAAGTTCCTAGCTTCATCTTTTCTTCTGGAGTAAGTTTTTATGGTATATCTTTGTAGTCAAAAGGCCTTAAGAATTTCATTTCCTTGAAACATCAAAATATGGTTAGAGAATATTTTATGATAATACCATTCAGAACCTTCTTGGGAGATGAGATAAGCAAAGAAGTTATTAGACTCTTTTTGTACTGCTCAAACTCAAAATTAAAAAACCATAAAGCCCATTTAGTCATAATGTCATTTCCAACTTGTTGAATGTGTGGATTTTTTATGATAGATTGAAATTTTAATAAATCTATTCTAACCAAGAATTTTTTAGGAATTAAAAAAATCCTTTGTTTATACATACAAATTTTTTTTGTCGACAACTCTTTTTTTTGTTGAATGGTAATTTTTATGAGTTGTATTCCACTATAGTTGTAACAAATTTATTATTTTTTTGTTTTTGTCTTTTATAATGTAACTCCACCATATGCTTCATCTAAAGCATTTGTATCTAGTATCATCAAACCATCACCTGGGAGTTTTAGAATGGGTAGTGTTTTGACATTTCACTTAATCCTTTTGATGGATTCAATCATTTAATCCATCCATGGTCTTGATTCTTTCTTTAGTCTCTATTGTAGGTTTTTTATATCTTAAGCTTAGTTTTGATAAAATGGTAAACAATAATTTAGAAATCCTAAGAATCTTTGTAGTTGGGTTTTGTCATTAATTTCATTAGGAAATGTTTATAAAGACTACAAGATAAGAGGTTGTAAAGTAATATTATTCTTACATATGTTTAAACCTAGGAACTTAGTGTCTATTTTCCTAATTTCCATTTTTTTCTCAAATAATAATAAACCAATCTGATAATATAATTCAACAAATTCTTTGAGATGTTGAAGATGATTATTCAAATTAGTAGATAGGACCAATATATCATCTATATAAATAACAAAATGCTTAGCATGCCCAAAAATACTATCCATTCATTTTTGAAATTTAAATGGAACATTGTTATTCCAAAGGGCATAGCTTTCCAATCATAGTGTTTATCAAGAACTGGTAAAAAAAAATTAGTTTTGTATGTATCCTTAGAATCTATTGCTATTTTCCATAATACACTTTTTAATTCAAATTCTAAAAAGATACAACATTCATTATATTTTTTGATAAGGACTATTTTATTTAGAATTGGATGTCTTATAGGCACAAGACAATCATTTAACTTCTTGTATTTCATTACTAGTCTCATCTTAACTCTTTTTTTCTCAGAATGTTAATTCACATAGAAATATGGGGATACCCATTCACTATGGATTTTCTAGATCAAGTCTATGGACAATAGATCTCTTGTCTCTTATTCTCCCATCTTGACTTACTAGGGAGATAAATGAATAGTATTTGATTTTATTCCTTTAGTATGATATATTCCAGGTTTAAGATCGAGGGTGACAGTGTACTTACATTTATCCCAAAATATCATTGGGTCATCATTACAAAATTCCTTTATTCTTTGAACTACAAGATTTAGTATATCTTTTCCTTTCTCAAAATATTTTCATTTATATTTTGTCATCTTATTTCTCTTATTTTTTCATTGTGATTCTAATAGTTGCATAGGATTTTCTTGGTATTTGGTATGATTTTCTAATGAAAGATAATGTGAGATACTTATCTTATATGGTGTATGGCATAAATTGATTTAGGAAATTCATTCCTAGAATAATTTCATTAGTATTTACATCAAACATCCACATTCTGACTAATGTTTTTATGCCATTAACTTCTATCATAACCCTAAGGGAAACTTTATTAATAGTTTTTATTGAACCATTCACAACAATGAATTCAAATGATGAATCTTCCCACATGTATTCTGGAATAACATCACACATATCAATGCTCATATTTGCTCCTATGCCTATGAGACAATCATAGGATATTGGCTTATAATTACGATCTCAGATATTAATTGAGATCATAATTTCCTTAGATTCACCTGTATGAAAACATTTTGTCTCAGTATTCTCTTATTCTATTTTTTTTAGAGAAATTTATTAATTCATCTAGATCCTCAGAGGCAGAGTCTAATTTGGATTTTATTGCCATCAATATTTCATTGGGAGGTTTTTGTGTTTTGATATGATTCTTTATACTTGAATTTTTTGGCTTTTCCTATTATTTCCTATCCCATTCCTATTTAGCATATTATAAAGGGTTTTCATAAAATTCATTTGCTTTGGGTTTCCATTTTGCTTCACCATGCTTGATGTGTAGGTCATGTAATTCATCATGTAAAGAGGGTAGGAATTGGAGAGGGAGTTTCTTATTTTGGAGTAACTTTTAAATTTGGTGAATGTTAGATTTGAGATCAAATGAATTGAGAATTTTTTAATAAAATGTTTCTATTTCAAAATCTTCTGGTGAAGAGAAGTTTTAAAATTGGTCAACATGATTTTCATAGTCACTAGAAGAGATATCCTATTCTGATGGAATTTAATAAACCTCACTATTAGAAATAAATTCAAAAATAATTTACATTTCTTCAAGGAGTATAGATCTAATTATTTTTACCTTTTTAGGGTATTTTTTCTTGATCAGGCATTTAGGAGTTATATGACCATATTTTCCACAAATGTAACATTTGGTTTACCTTTTTCCCTAAAATTTTCTCTCAGGTTTAACATAAGTTTTCTTTGTTAAAAATTGTCTTTTGTATCGTGGCTTGTTATAATCTTTCCATTTTCTAAACTTTTTTTTATTTTATGGAAAGCACATCTTGATTTCTTAGAGCCATAATAGTTTGGAAGATTGAATACATTATTTTTGAAAATAGTTTTGTCAATAGATTTCAGTTGATTTTTAAGTAAAGATGCAACTTCCTTATTTTTTCATTGTGTATAAAGATATTCTTCTATAGACTATATTATTTGTCTCATATTCATCTTTTCTATAGAAGTTGTTTCTCATGTATTATCTTCTTTCTTTGTTTATATATAGGTAATAACTCCATCTAATGTTTCACTTTGGGGGACTATTTCAGATAATTTGGACTTATCTATAGTCCAACTAAAAAATAAATATCAATAATATGCCTACATTATTCAAAATTTTATAATTTGAAATTCTCTCCAATATAACAAATGGGTAATAGATCCAAATTATTACCATAATCTCCATGACAAACTTGCACATAACCTTAAAACTTTTCATTTTCAAATATTATCTCTTGTCTAATTTAGGGACATAAGTCTAGATTATCTGAAATAGTCATTTGGGATAGAATTTATAAATAAATGCTTTATCTCATTTTTATGGATTTATTAATTTTAATGAAAAGGAGATCAAAGTTGCATTTGAACTTATTCCAATACTTCATATTGTGGAGCTATATTCTATACAGTTTGTTATATTCTATTGCATCTGAATTTTCCATGTCTATAGCATATTCTCTAATCACTGCATCTGCAAAACTAGCAATAGAGATCATTTTTATGGCTCATTGTTCTTCAATTAATGATGACCACCATCATTTTATACCACCATCAAGGTTGGATAAAACAATCTCCATTCTTTCTTCTTTAACTTTTCCAAAGAGTAGCTATTGTGTTTTTATCCATCTATGTAGTCTCTCAGTTAGAATTTGAATTCTATATCTCAGATCATTTCCTATTCCAAACCAGCCATCAATATTTAATGAAAATGGAAGTATATGAACCTATGTTATGTCATCTGGTTTCCTTCCTTGGTTCCTTTGTATTTACTGGTCAATTTGTTTTATAGTAACTAGATTTCCATGAGGAAATTTAGCCCTGATCCTAGGGGTTAATATTTTTTCAATAGATGACTTAATATTAGAGGAGTATACTTCTTATATCCATCCAAGTGTATCAATAAGTAAACTCTTCCTCTTGCATAGCCTTGGGTTTGGTGAGTAAAGGCTAAATCCAATCTTGAGAAGCATCTTGAGGAACAAATCTTTCTAGGGCCACTAGACTATCTAGGTTCTAATCTAGTTTGTTAAGTTCATTGAAGTATAGTCAGGCTCCTTTGAATGTTTCTTTAATTTTTCTTGACCTTGGATTTATTCAGATAATTATAAGAGTTATTTAAATATCATGGTGTTTTTATTTAATCTTTGTATTCATTTGTATGTCTCATCAAAATATTTAACAATAGTTTCCATTACATATGGATTGATACTTTGAGTGACTCTTAGTTGTCTAATTTGTTTAGCATATTCAGAAATTTCTTCTATGGTAGGTTGGTTTAGTGGAGCAATATTTGGAACAGAGGAAATTCCTTCTAATTTGATCAAACTTAGAGGTTTGGGCATTAATGTCCTTTTGGTTATATCATGTAACTCATGTATTTGAGTTAGGATTAATGACGATGATCCTAGTAGAGCATCAACTTTTCCTTGGAGTTCTTGGATCTTTTCTTCTACTTCACTTGTTTTAATTTCTTAGACCTCATTTATTTTGATGAAAATTTTCTCAATCTAAGTTATGCCAACATCTATTTTCCTTGTTTTTAATTTTTTTCTAGTTGATACACTTAGAATATCTACTACCTCAGTTCAAATGATTTTGAGTATATCATTTTATTTTATGTTTATTGTTATTAGGCCTTTTAAATCTTGTCTTATGTCATCTAGCTCATTGGATTCTACTTATATAGCTACCTTTTTTTTAGCTAAAACTTCTTTTGTGTTTCATGATTCTAGTGGATTCTTGAAGTAGGGGTGTTTGTTTGTTTTTTTCCCCTTTATTTATCTCAACTAGTTTAGCACTAGCTATAGTGATTTCTCTTTGTATTATTTCAATAGAGATGACCAGTGGGGAAAAGTCTTGTGTTTGAGCTAATGGCTTTATTTCTAGAGTCCCTAAGGACCTATCTAAGTGTTTCCTCCTTTTAGCTATATCAATATAAAGTTTATCAATATTTTTCCTTAATTCTGTTAAAGCATAATTGCACTAGTTAAGTTATATACCTATAGAAGAATTTTGCTTTCCTAGGGTGACTAATTTTATCGATTCATGTTGAATTACAACTAACCATCATTTGTGAACTTTATATAAAACTATCTTGGAAGAAATTAACCCATTGATTCTAAGACATTTTATTTGACATCTACCCCATTAACTTCTTTGATCAGGATAGTAGAGACATTTAAATCATTTTCCATTGGAAGAGGTTCTTTTTCCTTAGATGGTTCTATTTTGATCATATTAATGTGCAGAATGTTTTGAATATTTTGGGTGTAGCTCACACAAACATCATATTCAGGGTGATTGCCAAAATGATTTTCAGCTAGGTTGACATAGAGATTGTGTTCATCAAAACCTAAGAGACCATGATATTCTAACCAGTCAAATTTCAAGGCATAAATCATCTGATATGGAATCTTATTATTCATAGAGCATCTAGACTAGTTATAATAGGAGGTATTTGTATAGATGGAATCCAAAGTGAGTTAGATCAAGCATTAGTCAAGAAAACTCAAAAAATGCATGAAGAACATAACTAACTAAGCCAACTCCCTCAATGGGGTTTTGAAAATGAAAATTAAGAGAATTTGAAAGAAAGTATATACCAACAAACCTTCCCAAGAGCTTCCCATCTCCAAATGGGGCTTAAAACATGATTTTCCCCTTGATTTGGTACTTAAGTCTTTAGCAATGATTTGTGGCTTGCTCCTCCATCATCTTAAGTGTGCTAATGAAACTAGGCTTATAATTTTTTATCAAATGTATACCTATAGTGAAGCTATCCTATTTTAAATTAAGCATAATAAAACTACACAGTAATGACTTGTGAAGAGAATTCTGCATAATAATTTTAAACCAAAAGAGTTTATAAATGGTGGTCTTGGCCTACTTATTTATAAAATTTTAGAAATGATCATAATCAACCATGACCATCCATATGGAGATCAAGATGTGTGGCCATGAATTAACTACATAAATACCCCAATTAATATTTGGAAGGAGGGGGAATTAAAGAGGCATGGAAGGGCTTAAACCAAATATTTGTTCCATTTATGCCTTATGGATACCACCCCACAAATGATGTCACCCAATGATACAGATATTAAAAATGAATTTCTAATTGAGAAATCTTCAATATCTTCCATAGGTTTTCCAATTAAGCCCTTGATTTAGATTAATTTACTTAAGTGAGATTAATTAATATTCTATAATTCTTTAGATTTTGGTTTCTCACTTAATCAAATTAGATGAAATGTTAAGTTATTGGGTCATAATTTAACTAGAGTATAAATAGAAGAAGGTGTCAGTTATGTATAGAGTAATACCCCATTTAAAGAATTATCGACATGAAATAACACATGCATGTGTCATGTGCTTCTAAATTAGAATAATTCAATGGTTTAGATCATCAAATTATTTTTCACTATTTTGACTTGAAAATTTTGAGAAAAGTTAATAATCACATAAAATGTATTACCCCATTCAGGTATACATTAGCCTAAATTGGCACCTATATATGACAAGCTACAACCATTTTGCGTGTTTAAGTGATTTTGGCTCAGTTTATGCATTGTTGCAAAATTTCATTAAGATTGATAATTTCAACACAATGGTGTTAGGAATTGGATGTCTACATTTTGCCCCTATTTGAGAAGGCATGGTGAGACATTTGGTTGAAGAAACATCTTTTCAAAGAAAAGAGTTGTCAAGAAGAAGTTGGAAGGAAATGACCAATGATGTCCCCTCAAGAGGACAAATGAGGATGAAAGAAAGGGATAGACTCTCAAAAAAAGAGAGGAAAAGTGAAATTAACCCATGGATGAGATTAGATATATATGAGATAATACTTGCACACATTGATTCTCAATGATAAAAAATAATTTAGAATATAATGGGACCCAAGGTAGGGGAAGTGGGAAGAATAAAATCCCAAAACATAAGTGACATGCTTTGATACACCCAAAAGAGGGTGAAAACTATGTATTTAGGGAATGATCAATCCATAGACAATTTGCATACTTTAAAAACTGCCAGAATGAGGGAAAAAGCTATATATCCTATAATTAGAACAAAAACAAGAGCATTGATCTAGAGCAAGGAAATAATAATGTGCCCCAATAGAGCATATTTGATCATTTGATAAAGAAATTTTTCCCTAGTAAGGATGGTTTTGATCATTGATAATTAATTCTACCCCAATAGGACTGATTTGATAAATGATTGGTCTAAACATTGTGCCCCTGTAGGGCAAATTGGAAAGAATAGCTCAAGGATATAACCTATTTCATAGATTAAATATGAGTGGGTGAAAATGTAGATGCAAAATTATAATGACTAAAGAACCCATAATAAACTAGGCATATGAGGATACACAAAGTGATGAAAGAGATGAATGGAAGAATAAAGGTAGCTGAGTTGACCTGAGATATGCCATGTATCTAAGCACTACCTACATAGTCTAAATAGACCTCAAGCCAATGTAGTTCACCCATAAGTGGGAGAAAATGGAATGATGAAGGAGTAAATAGAAGAAAGAAGGACCACTATTCAATTGTACTCATAATGTATGCCAAGAGATGCACATCTTGCATATAGTCTGGCATTTAGTTTATTGTTGCATTTCGATCTAATCTTCAAATCTGTATTAACTTTTAGACTTGGGATCCAAAGAACTTAGTGCTTACTATAGAAAAATTAAGTTATGCATCATAAGCATGAATAGCCTATAATGACAATGGATTTTGAATATGATGATTCAGTTCAAATGTGAATACTTATAATTAAGGATAATGATAAAATATTACCAAGACCAGAGTTATAATGATTTACATTTAAACAAAAAAACAAGAAAAAATTAAAAAACTTAAATGTAACCTAACTTAAAATCAAGATATGAATAATCAATATTTAAGTAGAAATAATAATGTACAAAATCAAAGTAAGAAAAAAATAATAAAAAACCTGAAAGCAAGATATGAATAATCAAGATCCATGTGTAGTAATAAGATGTACTTGGAAAACCAAACAAATAAAAAGACAAAAAAGTAACACAAAAGACCAAACAAACAAGAATAAACAACAAAAGAATAAAATAAACAAAATAAATAGGAATACAAGGAAGCAATGAAATAAACACACACAAATAAGATTTAGTCACAATTATTTTCACATGTGGAGTAGAGGCATTACTTTCTACAACAATGTAATAAGATAACAAAATGGGGGGAAGAAAAAGAAAGAGGTGGCCGAGTTGACACTATATGTATAAGACAAATGGATGTTACCTACATGGTTCCATGGACGTGAGATCTAACATGAAATTTAGGCCAAATGTAGTTATCTCAGGAAATGGGATAGAAGAAAAATACGATTAATGTTGTAGAGGAAATGAGAAATGGACTTGCAAAACAGTGAGAGCATTCAAATGAGTGCTCATAAAATAGAAACAACATGCCAACTTTAAATTGCTCATAAAATGGTAAGAACATATGAAAATAAGGGACTGAGTTAGCCTTAACGTGAATTGAGCATGACCTATATAGTCCCATTAGGACCTCAAGTTATAGTAGTTATACTAACACAAAAGGTGGTGAAAAATTAACCAAGTCACAATAAGTTCACAACTAAAGGCAAATGATATTAGTAATAACAAGGAGATGTGGAAATTCATGATAAAAAGATGTTGTTCCTAATGTGTCCATAGATGGTTATAATTATGAAATAATGTCATAATACTGATTTATCCAAAGTTGATTATAATTAGTGATAATAAAATATAAGTGAAATATAACGTATTGGATCAACTATCACACTACTTCCATAGACCATCATTTAAACACAAAAATTTTAAAACTATCAAAACTGGATCAGGATCCCCCCATAGAAAGTGTAGGAAGAACCAAGGGAACCAAGATCAAAAAGGGGTTGGGTAGGATGACTAAAAATAAGATTTAGTCAATAGTAAAGACATGGTATAATAAAAATTGTATAAGACACAGCATAAATAAAATGATAAGATGACAATTGGCTATAAGGGCAAACAAGGTTTCCCCCAAGAGATGATAGCAATTATTTGTAAAATGGTGAGAGCATAGGCTTAAAAATTGCTTGTAAAATGGTGAGAGCATGGATAGGGTGATTGAGTTGACCTTAATATAAATTGAGTGCAACCTACATATTCTCGAAGGACCTCAAGCCATTGTAGTTAAAACAACATGGTAAATGGGATACAATGGTATAAGATGCTTAAAATAAAATGGTCTATATGTTTTCCCCTAAGAGACAAGGCAAGGGAAATGGAAGGGTAAATGAAAAATGAAAAATCGTTATGTTTCTCCTGCTAGCATGGAGATGCACATCCTAGTCAACAAGCAACACAACCAAAATACACAATCATAAAAAATTCTAGTCCTCACCCTTTATGAATAGTTGCTCTTGATGACATAGAGATACATGTCCTAGTCAACATATGAAACAATTAGGATAAAAAATCCTAAAAATTGCTAACCAACACCTCATTTGAATAGTTTCTCTATCAAGAACTAGCTTCAGATTTGGAAGATATTAATGTTATTGTGATCCTCATTGGTCTTTTATTCTGTTTCCTTCAAACTTTGAGACAATATGTCTTTATAGCCTTTCTAAAGAAAAGCGTAACTAGGGATGGTACATAATGTCAGGCATAGGAGAAATGGTATAAGTTGGTAATGAAAATGTGGATGATAATAGAATGTATAATGGTTCAAAAATAAATTAAGATCAGGATTTTTAGGCACACACAATGTTGTTAATTCTAGATTCAACATAATTTTGGTTATGGTGGGGCTAAAGACTTTCATACATGCTCTTGATAGGACCACCAAATTTTTATGGTGTTTTATCTTGAGAGTAACTACCATCTAATTATGATGTAGATTGGAAGCTACACTAATTTAATCTTTGATAATGTCATTTTCAATTAGTGAAGAAATTTTGTGCTTGGCTATTGGCACCTTCATGAGGTTTTCACTAATTAATTTATCTTTATTATCATATAGCACCTTTGATAAGGTTTCCATAAAGGATGTTAACATTTGACATTAACTGTCTTCTAGTGCCTTCTAAGAGAGTTCACTACAAGATGCTGAGTTTGAACTTTGATCATCCCCTAGCACCTCTGAAAAGGTTTCACTAAGAGATTATTCTTCTTCTACATGAATGCGGTCTTATCCCCCCTGATATCTTGTACCTAATATGTCATCATGGATGCAGTTCAATAAAGTGTGATACTACCAGACCCAATCGACATCTATGGGAGGTGGAATACCAATAAAATGTCTATGTTGGGTGGTGGTAATGGATTGATGAAAGGCAACACAATCCTCATATAAGATACTAGGAGAACACGTGTCAATGCTAAAGTAATCATCCTTAAAAACTGTAGAAGGATCATAAATAAATTCAAATTGATCCATAAGATAAGTGTAACCAATGTTATAACAACCATGACTATATTTTGATTTTGAAGCTGGGTCTAAATCAAGGGACTCTAAATCCAATGTTGAAATTGATGTTGTTTCTACTTTTGATGTTAAATTTGATGTCAATTCAGAAAGGGAAATTGAATCTTATTATTATTCTTCATCTGATGTGGATGTTTCTATAATGATGTTTTGTTGAATGCTAAATTTTGGATAAGTAATGGCTTGTGATGGCATAATGGGCTCTATAAAAATTTATTCATCTAGGAAAGGTTCAATATAGACTATCTCATCTAGGTGAATCCCCTAAAAGAGAGGGAACCATTTGAGACGTGACTCGACAGAAACTAGCCTAGCAAAGTGAGACTCCTTAATATATGTAAAAAGATCAAGAGATAACTCTGCATAGACTAGCTTGTCAAAAGGGCAGGGCTCTATAAAATCAAGATAATGGTCAAGGTAATGATTTTCCAAAATGCGGTTATAATCATTAAGAAGTGACTCAACAAATAATATCTCATCAAATTAAGACTCCTTGATAATAGGTATAGTATCAATGGGTGATTCATCATAAATGGGTGTTTCAATAATAACATTGTGGTCTTGGTTTATAATTGGTTGTAAAATATCAATTTTTAACACATTTTGGTCCTCAAAACATGTCTCTTGAAGAAGTAATGGTTATTGTTGAGGCTTGAAGATCAACACATATTTTATAAAGTGGGGAATAGTTGGTTCAAGGTGATCAATGGTTTATGGTTCAATAATGGGATCTCTAAAAAATAGACTATCAAAAAAGGGATCAATAATGACTAGTTCATCTAATTGATGTTCTTCAATAATAGGTTGAACAAATACTAGCGATGGGCCTAGAATGGTAATGACTAGGCATTATGGAACTTGTTTAATTGCACCCAACTAAAAGAGGAGGGACTAAAATAGTAACCTTCAAGCATTGTGGACATTGATCACTCATGGAAACCAAAGGATAATAGCCTAAAATGGTAAGTTGTGCATGCTATAGAGCTTAATCACTCATGAAAAATTAAGGAGGATAACCTAAAATGGTAACCTTATCATGCTACAAAAGTTTATCTCTCACATAAACTAAGGGGGGATAACCTAGAATGGTAACCTTTGAGCATTGCAGAGTTTGGTTACTTATGCAAACCAAAGGGTAAAGATGTGGATGATGCATAGAAATCAACATGAATTGGATTGGTATTTAAATACTTGGACCAAAGATGGTGATATCCTCAAACATGATAGAGTGCTCATGTCCACCATAAAAATGTTCCTCCTCATTATTAGGGCCATAAGAGACCCTATTGTGAGTATACCTTTGCATCATTGTTTAGAATATTATTCTCTACATTTACTTAAGATGTGAATTTGTTTTGCAAAGGTTAAAATATGTGTTTCAAATTTTTCCAAACAAATGACAAGGTAAAATAGCCTATAAAAAGAAAATTGGCATAGTACCACACAATTAAAAAAAAAGGTCACAAAATTACTCAACTTTGGTAGGTTTAAATTGTCAAATTGGAAGAGGGTATGATAAATTTGTAACTGAAAGTGAAATATATCATAACAAAGTTAGGCCAAAAATACGTCAATACCATAAAATCTAGGGACAACTTCGATGAGTTACGAATAGAAAACTAGAAGAAAATCTTTCAGATGAGGAAGGTAATAGGAATTAGAATGGTTCTAGGACTTAGATCATGATCGAAAGGTAAGATAGCCTAAGTCCACAATGATGATTAAAAAAACTGATAATGATTCTATATAATGTCCTTTAACCCAAACAAGAAATCATACCCAAGTTAACTCAAACCAAATGCAAATGGGAAACTAGGTAACACCTTGGCCTAGAACTTAGAAAGGTGAGGTTCTAAATTTAAATTAAAAATGAAGGACTTGGAGATTTTCAAAAAATAGTCTAGACTCAAATGGGCATCATAATAATGTTGCTTAGGAAAGATAAACACAATGTTTCAAGTGAGGATTTGAACAAGGCAAAAAAAGGTTTTGATTTTACCAACATAATGCTTCCTTAATCAAATAAAATGGTGGATAACAAAGGTGTTTGGTTGACATGTTTTGGTTTTTAAACAAGTTTTAGACTCAAATAAGACCAAGCAAGTAAAGGATGAAAATACAAAATACAACTATATATAACATCCAAAGCCATAAAACTGACAAGGTTGCATCATATTATTGAATTCCATCTATATATATTCTCTTGAAAGGATTTTAAGTGTTAATCCAAAAATAAAAATGCATGTAGTAGGTTTTTTATTCCCCTTTATACCAAGCTATTGTACAGTGATATGGAAATTTAAGCTACTCACCTTGCATCAATAATATGTCAATGGTAAGTGGGTTATTCTAAAACTAAATTTTTTATCGTCTAGATGGTCCCAAGTGTGGTTAACGCTAGAGATGACTCACATCAATTAGATCCACATAAATTATGTTGTTGTAAAAATATATTAGCCTTCTTATAACCACTGCATCCATCTCTTGCTTAGTGTAGTGCAATGTCTAAATGGCCTCTATGATTCAAACCAAAGTACCACTAATAGAGTTTGCTTAATCACTCGAGTAAACATCCCAACAAGTCACCCTCTATTTATATACCCCACTATGGAATGGGTTTGAAATGATGCTGAGAGATGAATTCCTAGGTCAACTCTTCCCTAGAGAACCCTTGAGGAGGCTATGAACTCATGCTAATAAGCCAAGTTACATAAAATAAATGACTAAGTGAAAAGACTTTAAAGTTTGTGTTTAGATCACCCAAACCATTGGATTTGGGTCGAGACTTAACAATGTTATTTTCACAACTTGGACATGGCACAAATTGAAAATAAGAATCACTTTTTGTCACTTGAGTTTCCTAAAGGGGATGGGTGGAGAGCATACACCCATTCTTCATTTTGTGAAAAATAAACAAGCATAAAATATCTAACATAAAATAAACACTTTTTAAAACTTGTAATTTTAAGTGAGTGTTAATTTTATGCATCAAAATGAAGTGTTTGTGAAATTTTTGACACCTTGGCCTTAGTTTCAAACATGTACAACTTTTACAAAACAATCAAGTGTAAAAACCTCTAAATTCTTTTTAAGCACCAAATGAGAAGTTTAAGACTTAAACAAATTCAAACTTGTGCTTTTTTCCAATGTGTGACTTGAAATTTTTAGAGGGTTTATGTCTTCCTTGAAGGAAAAAATCAAATGAGAAAAGCAAGATTTGAAAACATTCTCTTGTGTTTCTCTATTTTTGTTACATAGAGACTGATGTCAATCTATAGTGACTGATGCTAGTTATAATAAAACCATTATCGATTATAACAAAATTGATGCCAGTCGATAAAAATCGAGTATAAAAAATCTAGAAAGCCTTAGGGTCCTACAACAAAATTATTAGATAGAGAGCATGCAAGTTCTTAAAATCTAGAGTAACAACTAGGAGTTTCAAGAAAATTCTAAAAAAAATCCCTCCTACCATGTTCTATCCTTCACATATGGACTGATGGAGGTTAGAATAGGGCCAATGCCAATTAGGATATGTCAATGCCAGTTAGGATAATTTAAAATCACACCCAAAGACAAGATTACAAGTACATCTCCTATCTCTAATCAAAACTCAAACTCCATAGTTGGCCTCACAATAGAGCTGAGGTCCATTGGGGTACATTAGGATAGTAGATTGGAATAGGAGAATTCAAAAAACTCTATGGTGTTACCTACTTTATCATGAAAGTACCCAATCTTTGTAGTAGATATATGGCTCTATAAGGGGTCTTGTATAATGGGAAACACATTGTGGAAAGGTAGGTCCATTTTACTTCTAATGCATATAACCTTCATGGAATGATCTACATAATTCATTTGTTAACCTAAGACTTGTGTGGCTAGGAAAATTTCTTCAGAGTCCTTAATGTCAACATTATTCTTATTTTGACAATCCTAATTTGAGTGTCTTGACTTTGATAAAGAGTTCCCCTACCTTGGTTTTTCCTTCATTCTCCCATCCACACATTTCATTTCCCCCCTTGTTAGGCATGTGTGATTATAAATCTATCTTCCCACTTCTTTACTTCCTTCTTCTTCACATCTTAAAAACATGCTAACACTACTTTATTTTAGTTTTATCTATCCTTAGAGCAAAACAACATGTTTGAGAAACTATGGATTACTTTCTTTACACCATGGCTCTACATTTCTAGATGTGCCTTGATTTATTTCACCATTTGTCATTGTTGTACTACTCTTTTTTGTGAACACTTGAGTTTGTTTTTAATTTCATGTACGTTTTCCATTATTGAGTGATGTTGGCTTTTTACTTGTCACTCATGAATATTTTTTTCCATTTTATGCACCTTTTTCCATTGATGATTGAGTAAATATTGTTACTACTCACTCATCAATGTTGTTTTACCATTTTTTCATGCCCATCTTGGTTTAAGTAAGGATTGTTACTATTTTTACATTGATGTTGATTGCCATATGTCTAACACGTATCTTTTGTTTGACTTGGTGAGTTTACCTTTCTTACTTAAGGTTTACTTATTTGAGATTTTTGGTATTTAGTAGCCTTGGATTTTTGATTACCCAACTTACTCTAAATTTTGACTTGGTCATTTGGTATAACATAACACTTGTCAACCCAGCTTACTAAATTTCCAAGTACATCTCATCCACATAGCACTAGTTATCTTGGCTTTTCGGTGTTTATTTATTTTCACTCTTTAGTTTTGTATTCTTGGGTTTGTCGAAAGTAGTCTCTATGCCCTTCACAATCAAAACTACAAACATAGCAGATAACCATCCATTGATAAAGGTAAGTCAAGGTATGCATTAAATTTACTTTTTAGTTATTTCCATTTCTATCATTTAATTTCAATTATTTTATGATTTAAAATACTACAACTTTTTTGAGCCTCAGCGTTGTGTGTTACTATGTTATTTCTTGAAGCACCATCTCTTATTTCACCTAAGTGACATGTGATGAGCTTCAAGTGGGGTATATGTATACAAATAATATTTTCACACTTTTATCAATTATTGATGCTTCTATCTTATAAAAACCCATCGAGTCTCAATCTCTCTAAGTGCACACCCTAAGGGGTTCATTGGGAAAGGGGTGGGTAGACCATTGGGGATTCATAAGATTATTGTCCCTTATTACCACTTATTAACAATCCAACCATATATTAGACACATTCCCTTAGTCTTTAACTCTTGTTTTGCACACTTCTCTAGTCTTTTACCACCTTCATTACCCCTTTTCCTAACCTAAAACATCTTTTGACAGTTTACATGACTAGGTCAATTGGGTCAATCTTGTACTCTTATTGGTAAAACTCATTTAGGGTCTAGGTTGGCTCTTGGTCAAATTAGTCTGTGATATAGTGATTTTTTATCAATAATGATACTAGGTCGACCCTATCAGCTAAAACTTTTAGAAGGGTCTAGGGTTAGATCCACCTATATAAACACATCCATTTTGCCATTATTAGAGAGACATCAAGAGATATTATTAATTTTCACTTCTTTAAAATATGCTCTTCCACCATTCTACTTGAGGATTCTTAGCTTAGGGTTTCTACTTAAAAAAGAATCTAGTCTTGTGGAGAAGTATTGGATGATTTTACCTTTCTTAATGATCCTCAAAAACTATAACAACCTCTTGTGAAGCACCTTTGGCCAAGGGAGAGATTGTGTCTCGAAGGGTTCATCTTCTCAGTAAGTATCTCTAACTTTGTTCCTCTCTTTAGTAGATAGAAGTGGTATAAGTAATGAATTTTGAATAATATTACTCTTCTTCTCTATGCATTAGGGTTTTACCTATAAATAACATAATTAGGATTCTATTATGCATGTTTACTTTTGTTTTTTACTAACCCCCATATTATGCCACAAGATTTTGTGAGCACTATATTAGATTTCTTTGCTTTACTTGTTATTAGTATGGTGAATATGAAAACATAGGACCTCGTTAGGGTTATTATGTGGTTTTTATTGACTAGAGGCTTTGGAACCCTCCCTAGTGATATTATTGTGGTAATATATCCCCTAATCAGTTCTAGTAGATCCATATTGGTCATGTTCTTTATTATCTAATGTATCCCCTATCAGAAGTGTAATTGGGATATATCATCTTTGATCTAGGATTGATTTGTAGATCTAATGCATTTTTGACTACATACACTAACTACTATATTCCTAATTATTTTTTCCCATGCAAGGAAATGCCATATCTCTTGTACTACTTTTATTCCTTCTAGTGTGAGTTTTATCTAGAATCCTATATGGGTATTTGCATCCCATTGAAGTAAGCCCTCATGTCTAGGAATAGTGTGCATGAAATACATGGATACAACTAAAATTGGTGAGCCATATAAAAAATCATGTGTACCTTTATTTATCTTTTGAAAGTTCCCTATATGTATTATTCATAGAGTGAGGTAGAAATATCATACTAAATACAAGTGGAAATCATATCAAATACAATCTGCACACTCTTTATAGTCATCAAATCTTACATGTTTATGTAATACACCTTCCATATGATTACCTTGGTAGTAAAATTTAATTTAGAGTCCTTAATTTTTTGAATTGAGAGAGCCCTATGATTGAAAAGTTTCCTTGTGAGCTGACCTACCATGATCATGCTATCATTTTTATATCATATTTATGATTACTATGCCCTTCATTCATTAGTCTAGTGACTACATAGATAACATTAGGTGTAATTCGGTAGGGTTGATCTAAATACAAAATGTCTTCATGGGATTGGCTCAAAAGTATCTTTGTGGTAATTTCCATTAATCCCAAATATGTAAACTAACTCCAAACATCTACTTTCATCTGTAGTATGATGCTAAACTCTACCTTATACTCTAGATTTTATGTTTGGGTATTAAGTTTCAACATTTTACTTCTCTCTATTTCCAAAAGTCTGGTCAATTTCCATCAAATGTGATATAATGTATTTATAAATATCTTTTTCATGTGTTACTAATGAATGTACTCTATAAAATACACCTTGTAGATCTATATTTTCTAATTTTATTGAATGTTTTTTAAATTTAGGTTGTTTAATCTACTTGAAAGTTACAAGTTGAGGTATTTCCATATTTTCTAGTTTTGTATGTCTGAAAATATGTTTAAACAATTTGCCACTAATTTATGCAATTTTTTTCTTAGAGTGTCAATACTCAAATGATTTGTGTAATTTTTGCACTAGAAAAACCCTTATTTAATAATGCCTCTAAGCTATTCATTAATCATGATTTGTTTGTGCATACTTAATTATATTAATCATGCTAATTTGTTCCTCCTGCTTCACTTACTTTGGTCCTTAATTATGTGTATTTTCACCATTTATTTCATTTATTTTGATCTTATTTGTATGACATCATCGTTTTTCCATCTTTTTTAACTATGTTTGATGTTCCTAACATCCCCCCAAAAAAAAATTAGTTTATATTTTAATTTTCAAACTAACCCACATAATATATCATTCTATCAAAACAAACTCTACTACTTTAGTGTATTTCAATTTGTATTTTTTTACTGCTACTCTTAGCTTCCTTCCATAGTTGTTTCTATTCTTATATAACTTAACATACTTCTTACTTATCATTGGGGTTCTAAATTGTCTTGTACTCCTTTTCTATTTTTTTTTCAAAATTAGGTTTTGTGTACATATATATATTTTTTCAACTATTTTTATGTTTTTCTATTTTATTTTTTCAAAAAAAAAAATTGTATATTTTTTCATTTTTTTCTTCTCTTCATCCTTCTTCCTATTTCCTACTTTTCATATTTGTCCCACTAGGATCTTTTGACATGATTAGGAAATTGGGTATTGAGATAACTAGTATAGGGCATTGTAATATCCTTAATAAAATTGCATGTCTAGGAAAAAAATAGTGTATTCATTATATCTTCCCATCTTCTCAGGTATTAAGTCCTAGTAATAATGAATCTAGCATTGCTCTTTCTTTTTGTAGGTTTAATAAGGCCTATGAAATCAATGGATGATTTATCAAATGGGGATAATGCTAACATTAGGCATAGGGGCATATCATATCTAACATTTGGTTTTCCCACTCTTTAACATATGCCACAATTTATTGCATATTGATGTGCATATTTGAAGAGCTTTGGCCACCATATGACTTTTAAAAGTATTTTCTTACCTGTACCATCTTTAGTGTTGTACTCTCTTGCAACTCCATCATGATATTCTCTCAGTATATTATTTCTCTCATGTAGTAATTCTACTCTCAAAAATAAATTATCTCTTCATTTATTAGACAATGATCCTTCAATTAGATTAAAGGGGAATTATTAGATCATCCATCTCTTTCTTTTTAATGTACTATACTCTTCTAGAAACTCTTTGCTAGAACGTAATTATGAAATACTTTCCATATCTTTGGGCATTGATTCCATGTGGAAAATTTGAGCTCTAGGAAACTCATTCTCAATTTCTCTTATGTCCTCTCTTGTAGTGATTTTGGATAGGTAATTAGGGCCATTATTTGTTTTTCCCAATTTTACCACAATCTTAAATTAAAATTCTTAGAACAACATTATCTAGTGGAAAGTTCTTCCTCATATCACTAGTGTATTAATAAAATATTTGAGTGACACATGATATATAAATAATATAAAAGGTGTTGAAAATAGATCATGTCTAAGTTTATACACTTCATACACCATAGAAATTGCCTCTCATTCTGTGGTAGAGTAATTTATTTCCACCTTTGCCAATTTCCTACTTGAAAATGAAATTGGATGATCTCTTTTTCCATGGGATTGTGACAACACCACTCCTATTACTATTCTAGAGGCATCCACATGAATATGGAATGGAATAGTCTAATCCTAAAACACTAATATTATGGCATATATAATCTTATTTTTCAAATTTGAAAATGATTCCTGACACTATGTTGACCAATCTAGTAGTTAGTTATACCTCTTCTTCATTAGATCTTCTATTGGTGTACACTTATGGTTGTATAATTTATTATAAATTTATGGTGACATTTAGTATAACCCAATATTATCCTAACCTCCTTTTATGTCTTGGGTAGTGGTAGGTTTATGATAATTTTAGTTTTGAGTGGATCTATCATCAATCCCTCTTTGTATATTATGTGTCCTAATAAAGTACCAAATGGTGTGGCAAAAATGCATTTATTTAGATTAAGAGAAAAGTTAAGCTGGATACATCCTTGGAACATTAACCTTTACACTTGAACATGATCCTTAATAAAGAAAGACATCATCTATTCATCAAGATACACTTCTAAAAACTCATGTGTAAAATATTTGAATGCATTCACCATTATGGGGCTAAACATAGCTGACACATTTTTCAATCTAAACTGCATAACTGTATATATAAAAGATCCCCATTCCATATTAAATGTATTCTTTGGTCGATCTTCAAGTGTTATTATTACCTAATGATATCTAGATAATCAATTGGTGAATGAATATATCTCTCTTCCCAAAACACTTTATAATATCTCTTCGTTAAATGATGTGGGATGGGATAATGAAAACAAGGCTTATTCAACTCTCTATAGTCAATGTAGATGCATATTTATCTTTTTTTCTTATTTTGAATTACCATAGGACTAATCCATTATGTTTTCTCTACAAGGCTTATTATGTTTCTAGGTAGCATCTTATCTAACTCAATTTGTACTTTTTCCTTGACATTGGGATACAGTCTATATGGTCATTTTTACAAAGGTTTTATATCATATTTTAATTAAATTTTCATAATATTGACTTCTTATTTTATTCATTTTAGCTCCATGAATGTTCTTGGGAATAGATCCTCAAATTCCCTTAGTAATTTCAATATATTTTTCACTTCTTCTTTGCCCAATAATTCCCTAATTTGGCCATTTTTGGATTGTCCATAGATTTGTTTTACTCTCTGATTTGAAGGTGTTGATAAAATTATTAAATTTTCCTCTATAGTATCAAGGAGTTATCTCTCTCCTTCCTCAATGTTTATTTTTATGTTTTATAGTTTTTCCTCATCCTCCTCCTCTTGTGTTGTGATTTTCTAGAAATATACCATAGTGTCACATTCTTTTACTTTGTCATGTATTTCCACATTCTTTGGTAACTCTCTTATGATTGTACCAATTTGTTCCTAGTCATCCATATGTCCTAATATGGTTTATTTTTTATTTTTCCAAAATTTAACTTTATAGTAGAGTCTAGCATGAATAAGAATGTTTTTATCTTACATAATCGATAGACCCTAGCATCTAGATCCTAAAGTTTAAATCTCTAAGAAAATGCATTTTTATGTCCTACCATCTACTAGTTTCTTTCCATATCTCTTGATGCATATACTATGTCTTTTGAAATGCTTATAATGTATAGTAAAATAATAATGACCATAGGAATCTATTGGTTTCACTTCTTGTAGTCTATATCTATTCACATTATTCAATGTCTATTTTTGGATTTATTGTTCCCACATAGTTCCATATTTATGAAAAGTAACTCTTTGATTTAATAAACCTTAACTTCAGTAATACCCCAAAGGTTTTCCAACTTCATATGGTGGATTTATGAATGTTTCACCACTTGAAGTAGTGATATTTAATGTGTCATTGATGTCCTTCAACCTTATTTCCTCTTGGTGAAATACCCTTATGATTTGTTGTAATTAATTTTCAACAATCCCAATTCTAGTAAATTTTGGAATTTTTTTATGGGAAGACCATTATATGAGGTAATCTCTTCTTCTCTACGGTAATGGATTTTGTAAAGATGCATTATTAACCCCTCTACATGGTATTTTACTCATATAACATACATTCCTGACTGTTGTCTTAGACTCTCCATGCATCCATGCTTCAATTTCATTTTCTGAAGTTGTTTCTAGCTCTTCTTCTCTTAGTATTATATCTCCCTTATCATATGGATAATGGTCATCTTCTATTTTGTGAATTTTATTTAGTGTGTATAACCAAAAATATCATCAAAGTCACTCTCCTCATTATCCGACCACAACTCCTCTAACCATGCAAATCTCATTCATGTTTCTAATGGAAAGTGGACTACCAAGCCATTTCCTTCAAATGTAATTTCTTTTTATTTAGAGTTTAATGAACCACTAAAATCAATGAACCATTCTAAGTTAAACAAGGATGAGTATAATGTATCATACATAGAGATCACTTCAAATTTTCTTTTCTTTTTTATTCCCATTAAATTTACTTCCACATCTCTTAAGGTTCCAATTGGTGAGTGTGGTGTGCTATCAACCATTGCAATATCATAATTTTTAGCATGTAATTATGGGTTACCAAGTAGCTTCCATGTGTTACATGGTTATACATTTGTGTCTACACCATGATCCAATAATCTCTTTCTCACCTCATGGCCATCTATCATGATATTTAATAAAATGACAATTTTGTTCCACTTCCTAATCATTTTTAAAATATTATTTTTATTTTTCTTCTGGTTTATCTCAATTCTTTGTACTCTATGCTCCCTTTGCTACTTATTCTAGTATTTACATAATTATGATAATTTAGTTACCATATATTCTTTCTTAATTAGTTTCATCATTAATTTTAAATCCCTAATATTCTCTTCATCAAAATAGGTCGGTTTGAGTTGATCCTCATCTTTTTTTCTTGTATTATTTTTCTAATTTTCTCCACTATGCATTCATGTTGATGTATATTGGGTTTTTCTCTATAATTATTTGTTTCTGATTCTTCTTAAAATTTAGTAGCTAATTAATTTTCACCCTTGTTTTCATACCACTAAGAGTGGTTACCACCACTATCGGTTTTGAGTCATCATTAATAATATTTAGAGATTTCTTCTACATTCTCTCCTTCTGATCTTTCATTGTTTCTTGACATTCTCTAAAATTTTCAGACATATATGTATGTTTTAGTGGATTTTATTTTGTAACTATAATCTTACCATCTCTTATTTATTGGTAAAATTCATTACACCACCCTTTTTTATCTTTCCCTTTTGGTAACTTCCTTATTTATTTTGCCCTTTTTTCTTGGGGGAGATTGTGGTAACTCCTCATTATTTTTTCCACCATTATTATAGAATTGTGCCACTTTAGGGCATGAGAATGAGTTGTGTGTTCATTTTTCATGACAGAATCCAAACTCCATTTGTAATTCTTCAATTAAGTTTCTATAAATATGTCCCACATTTTTGCATTTGTAACATGGTGGTGGGGGTCTATCCTGGTTATAGCTTTGATTGTACCATCTCCCCCCTTGGTAATTTACACATCATCCATGGTATCCTCCCCTATATCCTCCATATCCACCTTCCCTATACCCACCTTGGTTTTTATTATATTAATATGGTTGGGTGTTTTGGGATTAAAAATCTTCAATTATGGGATATGTTTAATACTATTGATTAATGTGTGGCATATTAGGATTGCTCATACATAATTATAGCGATGGAATTTTGATGCATGACCATCATAATATAATCAATTATAATATTTTAAATATGTAAAATGTTGGATTTGATAGGTTTATGAGGTTTAAGGGATGTTTTCATGTCAAATTGAGTCCTCAAAACCCCATTATTTTTCTCAAAAGCTTTAGTTTTTCATTTTCCCATCAAAATGGGAAGTTCAAAATTTTGAATATGTTTCTTATAGTTGGGAGTGTTTTGACATGATGTAAAGGGATAAAACTTATGTGAGAGGTTACTTAGGGCCTAATAAAATGTTATTTAAGTTATCAAGATGTTATTTACATTGGGATAATTCTCAAAGTTGTTAAGTAACTTCAATTGCATGTTTTAACTTAGGAGAAGGCCAAGATAACATGTTTAAAGATAATTCTGAGGTTAAGATATTATTGGACATAAAATAATAATAAAATATGTTTAGGTATGTTTTTACAAGATTATAAATATCTAATACATCAATAAAGGAGACAATAAGATGAGTAGAACGAATAGAAGAGGAGCATGTTAGTGGTAAATGGTCTCTAGGTCTGATGATGAGAGAGGAGAAATTCTACCTTGAATGTAAAGGTTTGTAATAAGTTAATGAATAAAGAATGGATTTATGATAATGTATCTTATTGTCTCAAACTCAATTAAGGTAATTTTATGATGTCCATCAAGGCACCCAAGGAAAAATGGGAGATGGATGAGGGCACTCACGGCATCTAAATTGGGTGTGCAAGCAATAAGCAACAGACAAGTGTCATGGCCATGATGCATACATACAAAAACATAAGGAATGAAAATTATGCCAAGGGGACACAATACAAGTGACATGGGAACATGTCACTAATTCTAAGAAATGAATATATGGGTAAGTACACCAACTTATGGGACAAAAAAGGGCCTACTTGTGGACATGATTTTTATAAAATTTTAGAAATGGGAACTTATGCAAATATTTAGAGATGGCTACACTCAAAATTTGAAGATGGTATAAAAACATGAATTGTATAATTTTGATTATAGTTTCAAAAAAACTTTTTTTTTAAAATGGTTAAGTATAAATAGGTAAAACATATAAAATTTGAAGAGTACCTCCTATTTTTTTTTAAAACATAGTGGATAGATGGTTGTGCGGCCCACCATTTTTAAAGCATCATTAAATATTATTAGAAACCCTTTGGTGGATATTTAGATAAGATATTATAGTGTGTTATGAAATTTTTTATATTTTTTAGATGAATATTTTTTATTAATTTTGCAATTAAGTAGATCCTGAAAACTAAAAAAAACATGGATAGTCGATCGTGCTGCCCACCCTAACTTCCTCAAAAAAATGAAAATTGATTTTTTTTTAATGTGTGTAGAATTAGGCCTAATTTATTACCATATATTTTAATTTGCACTTGGATCAATGAAAAAATTAGATAAACATGAATAGGCATGTATGGGTGCAACATGTAATGGCCTAAACAAGGTGTTGTTAGAAATAAATATAATATAAACCCTTAAAATAGCCTAAAAATTATAAAAATCATACATTTAGAAAGAGGATAATGTGCTCATTATAACGGTAATAAGTTTTTGAATTTTGATGTTAAATCCATAGTGTGTTTGGTGATTGAAGTTGAAATTGTTGGTTTTTCTTAAAACTTTGGGTCTTAGCTCTAGATGCATAGTCCCAAGCCTTTGGTTCAGAAATCCAATCCATTTTCAAGCCTAAGAGCTCAGTTTCAAATTTAAATAATTCATATGCATTGTATAATGCATATACATTATATAACGCATACACATTATATAACGCATATGAATTGTATAATGTGTATGCATTATATAATGTAATATATAGTGCATACGCATTATATAACACGTATGCATCACTTTGACATAAAATAAAATAAGCAAATTTTGCATTTGTTATAGGGGAAAGGTCCCATTAGCCATGCATCCATATAGGGGAAATGTCAAATTTCATGTTTCTTATAGGGGAAAGGTCCCTGTTGACGCAGTGGATTGCACCCTTGATAGGAGGCTAAGTTCTTACCTTCCACACGCAACAATGAAAACTCCCCTCTTTCCTGTGGGAAAGGGAAAAACTAGGGGGAGAGTCTCTAGATGAGGGCTAGCTCCCTTTGATGCATCTGAGTTATTCCAGTAAGTTACTAATGCGTATATATGTATAAAAGGGGGGGTGAAAAGGGAGAAGGATGTTGAAAATAATAGAACCTAACATTAATAGGGTGATGCACCAAACAAGTTTGATCTACTCACACCTACACTCTGACCATGAGAAACACATACATACACTTTAATTGGTAAAAGGACCAGTCTGCAGGGGATTGACAGGGAGGATTTAATGGGAAAACATAGTCAAGGGACTTATCATAGGCATTGTAGGAAGAACACACTATTTGAAAGTCTTCTTCTACTTATGTGATCCGAGCACAGCTCTTCTTGTCACCTGTAAGAAAGGCACTTTACATACACCAGGTGTGTTGGTATCGACCCTGTGAAAGCATTAAGGAACAATGACTGAACACAAGACTAACACTGAAACACACTTAGAGATATATCTAACCAGAATAGAGGTAAAATTTTGTGTATCTTATTGATTCCAGGTGAAAAATAGCAGGGCTTCACCTTACAATGTGAGAGATATCTTCTCAAATGAGAAGTCTACAATATATAGAGGAAGAAGGAGGCCTTTTGGTGCCCCTGTTACAAGCGACCCATGTGTGCTCTGAGCATTGGGAAGAGGAAAGCCGCTCAAAGGTAATGTTGTGTTGGCCCCCTACTTCGAGGTGAAATTATGGGCCAAACTATTTGTCTGCAAAAGACTACTCCTTTAAGGCATTTCACGGCTTGCCAACTCATTAATACAAAAGTGGGGAAAAAATGGGTTGCATCGTTCACCGTCTTTTCGCACCTCTTGGTAATCAATTGGCAGACACTATTTCAACTACAAAAATAACTCACCTCTTCTTTACCACCTGGGTTACCTTCTCATTTTTTGCTCCTTTGTCTCTTGGGTTACTTCTACTAATTCTTTGGCTCTCTAGACTTTAGTCTTTGAATTCCTTCGGGTTCATGCCATTTGTTTGAAAACCAATGGTTATTTCATTCTTGCAAAGTTGACATCTATGTCCCCAATACTTTGAAACTTATAAGGCACTTTGAAACATGAATGTCAACATGTGGTGGCTTTCGCTGAGTTTATAATGGGACACGTGGCGATGTCTGCTTCACTATAGAAACCTTCTAGTTGCCTTAGAAATATTTGGGATTCATTTGATTCTCATAGACAATGACACTTGGCACACTCCGCATAGCCTTTAGTAGCTTACCCAGGCCCACCACAATCTTCTCTTGAATAATGAAGCCAAAAGGAGAGACCCATGAAAGTTGACACGTGGCCACTTCGACTTGCTCCTTTCCTTGTCTATTCCTACATGCCTTTCATTTACTTGATCAATCCCTTCGGCCTTTTCTTTGGGTCCCCTAGGCTAGGGTTCTCTGCCCTCTGCAAGGGCACTCATCTTTTGTATTTAGGATGCTCCCTTGAACCAAGCCATTGAACTGACCGATTGAACCAAGAATGGTTCAACAGTTCAATGATTCAAGACTATGTGCCACTCATTTGCTGAACTGAGCCTTTGAACCTATTTCTTGAACCAAACACTTGAACCCAGAAAGGTTCAATGGTTCAATGGTTTAATGGTGCATTTTTCTTGTTCCTTTGACAACTTGCACCAAACACTTAAATCATTTGTTTGAACCAATCTATTGAACCAAACACTTGAACCCAAAATGGTTCAACAATTCAATGGTTTAATGGTTCAATGCTTCACGCCATTTGTTGAACTTTGCCGATTTAAAATCAAGCCCCTTTGAACCTTTTGCGATGAACCAAGGCATTAAACCAAGTGATTGAACTAAGGCATTGAACTAAAGTTATTGAACTCAACTGTTGAACCAAACTGACTGAACCATTCAATTGAATCAAGTGATGAACCAAGGCTGATGAACTTTGCCATTGAACCAAAGCATTAAACCAAAGTGATGAACCAAGCATTGAACTAAAGATGTTGAACACAACTATTGAACCAAAGCAATGAACCAAGGCTGATGAACTTAAACTGTTGAACTCAGTTGTTGAACCAAAGTGATGAACCAAGGCATTGAATCGATTCAATGGTTCAATAGTTCAAAGATGCTAACTTTAGAAAGATCATGTTGTGAACCACTTTTCCAACCTTTAAGAAAAAGTGTTTTGAACCATTTTAGCTCCTTTCCTTGTGAATTTCTTCTAACAAGAGTCCAAAGAAGCTTTTTAAAACCTTGCACTCTTTGAAATGGTTCTTCACCTACAAAGTCCATAGAAATGCTTGTAGAGTCTGTAGAAATTTCTTGCAGAGTCTGTAGAAAACCCTGCAGAGTCTATAGAAATCTCTAGACTTGTGAAAAATCAAAAAAATCAACTAGCTCAGAATAACAGGGAAAGAAGGGGACCACTTTTAGCTTGTTGGACCAAAAATGGTCAACAAATTGGTGACTCCCAGGGGAAGCATGCCTGCTATGCTTAGAAACCAGTTGCCTTGAAATCCATTGGGAATGGAGTTAGAACGTAACCTAAAAATTTAGCAATAGCCTCGAGACATCCGAGAATCAATCACAAAGATTTTACCTCCAAAAAGAAAGAGAAATGGAAAACACACACAAGACTAAGAAAACTACTAACATGTGCAAAATCACCTAGGGAAAGTAGGAACAAAGTAAGGGAAATATATACACGATGGGTGGAGAGCTTAGTGGCAATGCTTAAGATGTATCCCATTGATTGGGATATTTAATTCTTCACCGTCCAATTAGGAGAGTTGGAATGCATTGTGTTGCTTGCACTGAGTAATGATGTATGAACCACTCCATAGGGCGTCAAACTTGACTTGTTTTCTAGGCTTGGCTCAGTCTGCATCCTATTTCAAGATGATGTCCCCTTCAAAGAAACCTTTTGATGAAGATTTATTGTTTAAGTGCTTCTTCACCTACTTTTGGCAGCTAGTCATAGAAGCCATAACCTGATCTCTTATTTCTAGGAGCTCCATTAGTTCACATAATTTGACCTCCATGTTGTTGCCCTCTTCCAACTGCAGCTGGTGAGTGAGGTCCAAGGCTAGAAATTCAAGTGAAAAGGGGAAGCCTGGATTCCCTCCCATATATGAGCGTGTATGGTGAATTATCAATTTCTCTCTTTGGAGTGACTCTATCAGCCCACAGAGCTATTTTCAACTTGGCATGCCAAGTCCTCTGATTCTCCTCCATGGTCCTCTTGATGATCCTGATCAAGTTCTTATTGGTGGACTCAGCCAGACCATTCCCTTTTGGGTAGTAATTGGATGAAGTGCTAAGATAGATACCATGTCTTAGTGCCCAATCACTCATTTTAATTCCTAGAAAAGCTAGAGCATTATCTAAGATTATGGTCGCTAGAACCCCGAACCTAGCCACCAGGTCTTCATAAAAATCTAGGACTGCACTCTCATTGGCTTCCTTCAGAGAAATAGCCTCTACCCACCTTTTGAAATAATCTGTGGCGGTCAGGACCCACTTATGTCTAGCACTGGAGGGAGGGTTTATCATCCCTATGAAGTCAAGGCCCCATTGAATGAATGGCTGCTCCACCTGAATAAGCTGCAAAGACATGGTAGCTAACCATTGCTTCCCATCAAAAAGTACACATTTTTGGCACTTTCATACCTAGTCATGGGTGTCCCTGAATAGATTAGGCCAGAAGTAACCAGATCTCATTATTCTAGCAGCTGTGGTTCTAGGAGCAAAGTGGCCACTAGCTAGTCCATCATGGAATTTAGATAGTACCTTGTTGGCCTGACTTGAGTCTATGCATCTTAAAAGGACTCCTGAGAGATCCCTTCTAAAAAACACTCCATCAACTAGGACATAAGGGATAGATTGGAGCCTGAAGTACCTTCTTTTGGTCTTATCAAGACACTGTGAGCACTCACTAGTGAGAAGAAAATGCCTCATGTCCAATGTCCAATCCTTCATGATAGTTGGAATCTTCTATTGTAGCTGCATCATGAATTAGTAGGCTATCCTCCCTTTACTACTTGAAGTCTGTAGCAAGGTGCTCACATTGGCCTCTTCCTCTTACCAGCTTGGTGATATTGATATCTACATCATATTCCATCACCTTAGTGATCCACCCCGCTCTTTTTTCATTTAGGTCCCAATTGGTCAGGAAATCCTTGATGCCAAGATGTGGAACCATGAGGTGAATTCTACTGTTGGATAGCATATGCCTAAATTTCTTTAGGCTCTGTATCACTGCCAGGACTTACTTCTCTACATATGTGTACTTGACCTCAAAACCCTCTAAGCCTTGGCTAGAAAATGTGAGTGGTTGTTGAAGGTTATCACCATTTGCTTAGGTAATCATGGTGGAGATTACCTCTTCATTTCTAAAGGTGTAGAGGTTGAAATTTTTGGTAAAGTTGGGGCTGATCAAAGTAGGAGCTCAGGCTATGGCTTACTTGATCGCTTCAAAGCTGTCCTTCTTTTGTGTTGTCCATAGGAACTCCTCACTCTTCTTCATCATAGAGTTCAATGGCTTGACTATCTCTACAAAATTTGGGATGAACCTCTAAATGAAATTTATCTTGTCGAAGAAGCTCTGCAAGCCTTTCTTGTACTTCTGCAAGGACATCTCCAGGATAGAATGAACTCTCTCTGGGTCAATAGATAAGCCCTCCTTGGAAATGATATGGCCAAGGAGTTTCCCCTATTAAACAACAAACACACATTTCCTCGGGTTGAGAGAGATACCAAACTCTCTACACCTCTCAAAGATTTGTTTGAGGTGTTTCATGTGTTGGCTCACCTCCTTGGAGAATACTGTCACATCATCAAGGTATATCAGCACAATGTTATTTATCAAGTCCTGAAAAGCCATGTCCATGGCTCGTTGAAAGGTGGCACCGACATTAGACATCCTGAATGGCATTTTCTTGTAAGCAAACATTCCCCATTTGGTAGTGAAGGCTATCTTGTGTTGGTCACAGTCTTGCACCAAAATATGGTTATATCTTGAATATCCATCCAGGAGGGAGAAATGCTCGCTACCTGTTACCTTTTGAAGGATCTACTCCATGCTTGGGAGTGGATAATGATCTTTCAAAGAGACTCTATTAAGTTCTCTAAAATCAACATATAGCCTAATCTCCCCACTCTTTTTTCAAACAGGAACAAGATTAGCCAGCCAAGAGGAGTATTTTATTGGAAATATTATCCCAGACTCAATCAACTTGGCTAGTTCCTTTTGCATGAGGGGTTCAATCATTGGGTTAACAGGTCTCTCTTTCTGTGTGATTGGCCTAGTGCATTCTTTTAGCTCAATGGTGTGTTGGGATAAACTTGGGTCGAAACCCTTCAGATCACTGTATTCCCAAGTGAAGACATCATCAAATTCTTGTCACAACAAGATGAAGGTCCACCTCGCTCAATCCGTGCATACCTTTCCAAGTGCAAGAAACTTATCCTTGAATATATCCACCTTCTCATAATTCTCCTCCTTTGTTTTGATGCATGCCTTGTCACTTTTCAACTGGTCATCTCCATTGAAGATACTCTCTAGAGTGACCAAACCTTTGGGGAGTTTATTATTCTTTAGCTAAACAATTTAGTCACCATATTGTTGTTGCAACTTTGCTTGGTTTCTGGTAGTGAACTCAGCTTCTTACAATAAAGTGTTCTTTTTCAGTCACTATCAAAGACTTTCCAATTGGTGATGTTGTCAGGGATAGAGGGTCAGATTACCACCTTTAAGTGGTGTGAACTGTAGTCTCAGCCTATTTCCCTAGGAATATCAAATTGGGCATCAATTGCTGCCAGCCTATCTGCTTGCTTGTTCTGTTCTCTGGGAATGGAGGCAATATTGAAGGCACATAAATTTTCCACCAAGTCCTAGACCTTATGTTTGTAGGACTTTAGTAAGGAATTCTTTGTCAAATTCTATCCTCTCACCTGATTGACAATCAGCTCCCTATCACCCAAAACTTACAGCTCCTTGATTCCTCTTTTCCTTGCCCACTCTAGACCATGGATAAGGGACTCATATTCTGAAACATTTCTCATGCAAGAAAATTGGAAATAGAAAGCTAAAAAGTATCTCTCCTTTGAAGGGGAGACTAACACTGCTCCACCACTGTCTCCCAACTTACTTTTGGAGCCATCAAAAAATAGCTGTCATAGACCCAGGTCTTCTTAGCTTGCCTTCATTAGATTTGGTACAAAAGTACCCTCTTCATGTATGCAATAAATTCTGATGCCTACCTCCTCTATGAACTTGTAAGGGTCATGCTCAAATTTGTCACTTCCCCATTCATCCAAGAGTAGGTCTGCAACTCCTTCAAGAGCAGAGGATGGGGATTGATCCACTTGGGATTCTTCTTGGTCAATAATGGCATAGCTAACATTCATTGCCTTGAGCGAGTATGGTTCTAGATTATTTGTGTGGAGTGGTTTAGATTCAATCTTGACCTTAATCCCATACTTGATTTTAAAAACTAGATAGGACCAGTTTGCCACTAGGTAGCCACCTATCTTGGATGTGAAGTCCCTGGACAAGCAAATGGTGAAGTAAGGAGTGACATCCGCCACTACCACATCATGAGGAAATGAGAATGTTGGGAAAGCATGTAGTGTTAAGATCAAATCTTTGATCACTCCAACTATCTTTGCTTGCGTTCCATCCAGCTGTAGGACTCCTTTATTCATTTCTTCATATTTTAATCCCATCTTGTCGGCAGCACATTTGGGCATTATCGAGGTGCTAGCTCCACTATCAATGATACAATTATGTACCAAGAAGTCTCCTATGATTAAGGACACATAAAAATGGGGAACATTTTCTTCCTTTTTATCCTAGCTTAATATGGAAGGCTACCATTCATCATCAGAATGTTATTAGCCTTTGTTGGGACAACTTGTCTATTCAGCTCATGTAATTCTTTCTACAGCATGTCCTTTTGCCCTGGTATAGATAATGCATCCCATAAGGAGATGTTCATGTGCAACTTCTTCATCTGATCCACCACATTGACTCGAGGGTTGCCTTCCTTCAAATTCTTTTTAGAATTATTTATAGCCTAGGGCGTAGGTCGAGGATCCGAAGGTATGACTGATGGTCTGAAGTTTGGGACCCTTTGATTTTCATGTGATGAAGAAGGTATCGTTGACATTTGGGAAGCAACTTGAGTTTCTTCTATTTCTCTCCTTTTGAATCTTGTGTTGGCTGCGACACAGTCGCCTTGATTGACCGTAGTGCCTATGTGATTGATTACACAGAACTCACCCTCCAGGTGATTTATAAGAGTATAATCAGGCTAAATCTAACTGTTGCTCATGCCATGTTGCATTGAAGCCTCAAAACCTAGGAATTGAGTGGCTGCCTGATTGTCTTGTACATTTGTGTAGTGACCCAGCATTTCATTTATATAAACAGCCAACTCTTGACCATATCCCATGGTTGAGCAGCTAGGTTATTCTTGTACCAGATTGTTTTGAGTGGGCACCATGGCCTTAGATGATGAAGGAGCACCTATATTGTATCCTTGGTAGGGTCTGGCTTGTGTAGACTAACCCTGCCCTTGATTGTAATTTTGGAAGGGGGGTCTATTTGTTTGGTGTATTGCTGATATCCTTGGTTTGGTTGGTTGTTTTGGGCTTGCTACCTTTCGATAGCCACTAATTCATTTATTACATTCTGCAATAGACTTTTGACCTCATAGAGCTCATTGGATGGAGTAGCAGCTGGTTTATCTATGCTAGGAAAAAGAGCCAAAGTGGGAGCATCAGTCTGAATTAGAGGAAAAATTTTAGGGAAAAGTGGCATGTGGGGTCTAGGAGCTATTTTCCCAGCCTGTACTAGGCAATTTTCAGCTACTATAGCTATGTCATAGGTGGTGGGAAGTATATGCCCCCCCATGGACTATATCATAACATTGACATCAGAGTTCAACACTCTTAAGTAATAAAGGAATGCATAGCTGGGTGTAGGCCTTACCAGAATGGGAATTGTATCCCATGTCTTCTGAAATTGAGTGTTGAAATCCTACATGTATTCATGTGGAGCTTTCTTCATCGTAGTCAGCTACTTAGTGAGTGAGAGGTGGTTGCTCTTCTCCCCAAATCAGTTTGTCAAGAGAGATCCTAATTCATTCAGGAATCGACTGAATTTTTGGGTAAGGTCCCATAACAGTCTAGGATTTTACCTTTGAGAGACAATGCCAACAATCTAACTGCAATATTATCCTCAGTGATGTTGTGAATATTTCAGAGGTTAGCAACATTTCTGATGTGTTCAATGATTGTAATGGGTCCCTCTCCATTGAAGGGAGGCACACTCTTACAGATTGATCCTAGAATTGGGTCATAATGTGAGAGATTCAAAGGACTCTATCCATGAAAAGTCACAAAGGGTAATGCCATGGCTATGATGGGATGAAAATGAGGTCTGCTAGCTTGGGTGTATCTTATAGCAGGCTTGGCAAAGTGATTTGCTAAATAAGGATGAGTCCTTTCGAACCTCAGTTGCTTTGTTGAATTGAAGGGCAATTCCAAGAATTTGAAAGGGACTCCCTTGGTAGCAGATTGTGTAATAACTTTAGGCATAGGAGGTTAGGTTGGTCTTTAAATTATAAACTAAAGCTCTTACCAGTGGAGTCGCCAGATGCTAAAAATGGTTGATTTTGCTGTAACAGGACCAACATCAATCCTGAAACTTTTACTAAGTATAAAAAACTGAGTCCCACTGGGCATGCCAAAAACTGTTGACGTAGTGGATTTCACCCTTGATAGGAGGCTGAGCTCCTACCTTCCACACGCAATAATGGAAACTCCCCCTCTTGCATGTGGGAAAGGGCAAAACTGGGGGGAGAGTCTCTAAATGAGGGCTAGCTCCCTTTGATGGATCTGAGTTATTCTAGTAAGTTACTAATGCATATATATGTATAAAAGGGGGGGTGAAAAGGGAGAAGGATGCTATAAATAACATAACCTAACCTAAATAGGGTGATGCACCAAACAAGTTTGATCTACTCACACCCACACTCTAACCATGAGAAACACATACATACACTTTAACTGGTAAAAGGACCAGTCTGTAGGGGATTGACAGGGAGGCTTTAATGGGAAAACACAGTCAAAGGACTTATCATAGGCATTATAGGAAGAGCACATTATTTGACAGTCTTCTTCTACTTATGTGATCTGAGCACAACTCTTCTTGTCACCTGTAAGAAAGGCGCTTTGCATACACAAGGTGTGTTGGTATCGACCATGTGAAAGCATTAAGGAACAATGACTGAACACAAGACTAACACTCAAACACACTCAGAGATATATCTAACCAGAATAGAGGTAAAATTTTGTGTATTTTATTGATTCTAGGTGAGAAATAGCAAGGCTTCGCCTTAAAATGTGAGAGATATCTTCTCAAATGAGAAGTCTACAATATATTAGAGGAAGAATAAGGCCTTTTGGCACCCCTATTACAAGCAACCCATGTGCGCTCTGAGCATTTGGAAGAGGAAAGCCGCTCAAAGGTAATGTTGTGTCAGCCCTCTGCTTCGAGGTGAAATTATGGGCTGCACTGTTTTTCTACAAAAGACTGCTCCTTTAAGGCATTTCACGACTTGCCTGCTCATTAATGCAAAAATGGGGAAAAAATGGGTCGTGCCATTCACCGTTTGTTCACACCTCTTGGTAATCCATTGGTAGACACTATTTCAACTATAGAAATAACCCACCTCTTCTTTGCCACCTAGGTTGCCTTCTTAGTTTCTCCTCCTTCGTCTCTCGGGTTACTTCTGCTAGTTCTTCGACTCTCTAGACTTTAGTCTTTGAATTCCTTCAGGTTCACGCTATTTATGTGAAAACCAATGGTTATTCCATTCTTGTAAATTTGACGTCTATGTGCCCATCACTTTGAAACTTATAAGGCACTTTGAAACACAGATGTCAAAATGTGGTGGCTTTCGTTGAGTTTATAATGGGACACGTGACAGTGTCTTCTTGACTATAGAAACCTTCTAGCTGCCTTAGAAATATTTGAGACTCATTTGATTCTCATAGATAGTGACACTTGGCACACTCTGTATAGCCTCTAATAGCTTACCTGGGCCCACCATAGTCTTCTCTTGAATAACGAAGCCAAAAGGAGAGATCCACAGAAGTTGACACATGGCCACTTCCACTTTCTCCTTTCCTTGTTGATTCCTGTGCACCTTTTGTTTACTTGATCAATCCCTTCGGCCTTTTCTTTGGGTCCCCTGAGCTAGGGTTCTCTGCCCTCCACAAGGGCACTCATATTTTGGATTTAGGACACTCCCCTTGAACCAAGCCGTTGAACTAACCAATTGAACCAAAAATGGTTCAATGGTTCAATGATTTAATGTTTCAACACTACACACCACTCATTTGCTAAACTGAGCCTTTGAACCTGCTGCTTGAACCAAATGCTTAAACCCAGAAAGGTTCAATGGTGCATTTTTCTTGTTCCTTTGACAACTTGTACCAAACACTTGAATCATTTGTTTGAACCAAATGCTTGAACCCAAAATGGTTCAACAGTTCAATGCTTCAATGCTTCATGCCATTTGTTGAACTTTGCCAATTTAAAATCAAGCCCCTTTAAACCTTCCATGATGAACCAAAGCATTGAACCAAGTGATTGAACCAAGCAATGAACTAAGGCATTGAACTAAAGCTGTTGAACTCAGTTGTTGAACCAAACTAACTGAACCATTCAATTGAACCAAGTGATGAACCAAGGTCGATGAACTTTGCCGTTGAACCAAAGCGTTGAACCAAAGTGATGAACCAAGCATTGAACTGAAGCTATTAAACTCAGCTATTGAACCAAAGTGATGAACCAAGGCTGATGAACTTAAGCTATTGAAATTGAACTAAGGCATTGAACCCCCCTTCCAAAATTACACCAGTTCAATGGTTCAACGGTTCAAAGATGCTAACTTTGGAAAGATCATGTCGTGAACCACTTTTCCAACCTTTAATAAAAAGTGTCTTGAACCATTTTAGCTCCTTTCCTTGTGAATTTCTTCTAACAAGAGTTTGAAGAAGCTTTGTAAAACCTTGCAGTCTTTGAACTAGTTCTTCACCTACAGAGTTCGTAGAAATGCCTGTAGAGTCCATAGAAATTGCCTGCAGAGTTCGTAGAAAACCCTACAGAGTCCGTAGAAATCTCTAGACTTGTGCAAAATCAAAAAAATGAACTGGCTCAGAACATCAAGGAAAGAAGGGGACCACTTTTGGCCTATTGGACCAAAAATGGTCAATAGTCCCATTAGCTTTGGATGATGAATTAAGGTGCCATAACATCGCATTAGACTTCAAAAAAAATTATTCATTTCAATATGTCATCTTAACTACTTATAACTAAGGTTTCAAGGTCTAACACATTATACATTTTACAATATAATTAATTTTATCATGAGAGGTCATAAAATGCATTTTTTAAACCTATGATTAAAACTTAACCTTTAGAATACCAATCTTTGTGCATTAGAGTATCAATACTTAACTCTTACTTGTCAAGATGTGATTGGTTACTTTTAATTTTATATAATAAATGTTAAAAAAGTATTAGATATTACATGTTCAGATTTTGGTACACTTTAATATATATACACCAATATGTTTCATAAATAAAACACATGTTAAAAAAAGCCTTGTTTGACAATTGAAACATGCACAGCTATTGAGACCTTCCCTCTAGTAGGGCAAGGATATACCTTACCACCTTACTTACCTAAAATCCTACTTGCCCTTTAATTTTGTGTTTCTTATTGATATTATCCTACTTGCCTAAAATCCTATCTTAACCTTTTGTTGTTTCATTGATATCTTTTACCAAACCCCTTTATTTATAAATTTTAAACTAATTTGTGTAAGTGGCAAACCCATTGAATTGGATTATGTAGTATAGATAATCTTATATAAGTAGAAATATGAATTGAGCCCTTGGTGTGACAGTGCATCTCTTAGTTATCTATTTCAAGAATGTTATCTAATGGATCCCAATACCTATGAATCATGCCTTGAATTGTCCCAAAAACATTCCTAAAATGTGTTGAATAAAGTCCCTTAAGTTTCCTCCAAGGTCACTTAGTGCACCTAATTCAATACATACATTTTGAGGTCCCAATTGAAAGTCTAACAAGAGTATTCTATTATTACAATTATTCAATTGATTCCCATAATGTATTCAAATAAATTATTCAAATTTTGCCTAAAATTAAGATCTCTTGTGAAAATATGGTTAATCCTCCATTCCATGCACCTCCTTCATCTACCCCTCCATCACACATGGGATAACCATCAACCACTCCATCCATTCCCACATCATCTGAAGAGTGTGTCTTTGACATGGGACTAGTCCTAGCCATACCATGGATGCAATAATTACAAGCTCAAAACAAGATAAATAATACTTAGTTCTTATCACTACTATAGAGTTCTATACTTTACTATATAATTGTGATGGTAAGATATGAAAGTAGGATTATGGGTACAAGGTATGTACATGTTTTTATTAAATATTTTGGTTAAGTTGGGTATGTATTTTGTTTTATATAAATGTGGTTTTGAGCTCAATAAAATTGAAATGGTCACATGTATCCATTAGTGATGATGTGTTTTTAAGATGTCGTGCCTGTAGTGATGAATGTATAGCTTATAAAATATCTAAATGCACTAGGGACTTTGTTAGAAACCATTAAGGGATGGTGTAGACCCAGAATTAACCAAGTATGACATATGTATAAGTTACCCCAGCTAAAATCTATTGAACTTATTCAAGATACAGTAAACCTATGATAATGTCCCCAAAATCTGAGATTTGCTTCCTCTTAAGGATGTTGTTGAGTAGAGAGACCCAATAATTATTCATGTGGATGATGAACTACTCACCTCATATAGATGGTTGATCATAATTGAATACCAGTGTGCACACCCTCACTAAAGGTTTCAATATTATATATTTTATACATATATCTTCAATCATCTTGTTCATATTTCATTGTAATGAGCTTAAAACTTATGATGTGGACTATAAGAAAGTAGTACATGTCTCAAAATTATTTTTGTAGCTTGGGATTTAAGGTTAAGGCTTGTTCATTACTGAATTATGTTCTCTCCTATGTGTAGGACTTAATATGAATGTGTTTTTTTATCTAGAGGTAATTCAAGGTAGAGGGCTATAAATAATTTGAATACATACATGTAGAAAACTAATAACATTTGGTATTTTCTCAATTCGTATGGGACTTTAAAGGGCTCTACATGACAATTTTTGTATATTAATGGCAAGTTAAAGGCTCACATAATGTGAATTATTTACTAGACATGAGTTGATTGGATTGATGTCAATCTTTAAACAATATTGGCTTATATGTATGTATGATGAATTTTTGAATAGGCCTTAGTTGGATTGGTTGGCTCAATGATGGAACATGTCTAAGTATCAAAGATATGCACAATTGATAAATATAACACTTCTCTAGGTGTATTAGACCTACACATGTTGAAATCTTTGATTGAATTGGGTATCCTGAGGCTCTGACAAATCTGATGTTTCTAGGACAAGATTTAGTTAGATCTCTAACACAAATATATGTGTGTATAAGATACACATATGGTGATGTATCTAATTGGATTAGGACTCATAGAGATATGATAGATATCTTTAATGCTTGTAGGACTTCACACCTCTAATAGTTTTGACACTTTCGATCATGTACGAGGTATACATGGTGATATATAATGGGATTTGGCCTCTCGAGGTATTTTCAACTCTAAAACTTCCAAGACTTGATGCATCTCTAATATATTTAACACTTCTAGGTGTATGAGTTACACATGTGGCATGAAAAGGTTCAATTATAGGGGCAATTCAATTGAGAAGGCATGGGAAGCCAATTTGAAACCCTTCTAGACATAACTATAAGATCATGATATATGATCTGGGACAAAATTAAGTATGATTCTATCTATCTTGAATTAAACCAATTAGTTGATTGGTTCAATTACAGATGTGATTTGGACAAAATTGAGCCCTAAAACCAAATTTATGGCCCAATCGATTGTATAATATAGATGTAACATATATGACTTAACTGACCCTAATTTAATAAAAAATGCAAATATGAACAAAATGTGGCCAATTTCAACCCATTGAACCTAAATTTGAGTCTATGATGTGATTAAAAGGGTTAAATTAGGTCACATTTCATGACATGTTGATTGTAAACCCTAATTTTGTCACTTGAACATGTGCAATTACCCAACACCCTAATTTCATGACATATACACATGTACAAACCTATTACACTAAACCTTGAACCCTAAATCCTAATTTTACAACAAACACAACCCCTAAATTCCTTGATCTCATCAAAAATGCATATATTCATGAATGTGATTAGTGGCAATTTGTGAACCTGTTATTCACCTAGTTTTGTAAGGACTTATGATGGGATTTTGGGAAAAAATAGCTCATTTTATCTACATATTAAGCCTTACTACATCATTCATTAGTTTTATTACTTCATAGTCATATCAAGAGTCTTATCACATCATGTATTGGAGATTTATGCATCGTATTGGGGATTTATGCATCATATGATAGCCTTATTGCATTGTATCATAGTCTTATTGCATTGCATGATAGTCTTATTGCATCATATGATAGTGTTATTACATCATATTGAGCCTTATTACATGATATGATAGCATTAAAACAAAATATGATAGTCTTATTGCATCATATTATGGATTTATGAATCATATTATAGTCTCATTGAGTCTTATTACATCATATTGTAATATTATAGTGTAAAAAATGCATTGAATATGAGCCTTTTAGCTTATTTTTATAATATATACCTATACTTCAAGGAACATGTACACATTATAGGAACACGTAAACATTGATTTATGCATCATATTATATTATTATTACATCATATTATAGTATTATAGTGTAAAAAATGCATTGAATATGAGCCTTTTTGCCTATTTTTATAGTATATAACTATACTTCAAAGAACACGCACGCATTATAGGAACACATACGCATTATTATAATGCATGTGTGTTCCTATAGCATGTATATGTTCTTTAAATTAAAAAAAAAAAACTCACTTTTCTATGCCTATTTTTATCTCTAATAGATATTGTTGTGCCCATAGACATTCCTTGTGTACTCTATGTACTCTACATACTTTCTTGGTTGTAGTGTTTTTTTGGACCCCACATTTGAAGTATTTTCTTGGTTATTTTTGTCAAAATGGGATTTGTTTCATGTTCAGTGAAGAGGAATAAGTTGAATAACAAAACATTAAAGCAATTAGAAGAGTTGAGAGAAAAAACAAGGCACAAATGCAAGCATTTCATTCCAGACAAGGTACAAACACTAACCCTGATGAGCCAAATGCCTCAGATAATAAGGCAATTGACAATAATCAATTGAATAATGATGAAATTTATAATAATGAATTAAATTATGATTAAAATCACAATAATTAATTGAATTATGATGAATAATGTTGGAAATTCACATTCAAAGTTTAAAGTTTTTTATTTTCTTGATGAAGAGCATGTGCATGATAATTTACCCATAAACAATGAAGAAAATTTAATGGACTCAAATAATGATGAAATTAACAATGAATAAAATTTTATGGAAACATATAATGAAGAAACAAATAATGAATAAAATTTCATGGAAATATAATGATTTTGAAACACCCTCTGAATAGATTCCACCAATAATAACACCTCCAATAATTGTGCATAATAAATATAAGTACTTAATTAAAGTTGATGAGAATATTTTGAAACCAATGCATAAAAAAGTGTCTGAGCACCATTCAAGAAGATTAGCTCAATAAATTTGGGATATTTTCTTTCATGGATTGGAATATGATAGTCAAAGATGTCAATTATTTATTTTTTTGATGATATTGGTTAAGATGAGACCTATAATGTGCACATTAGGACTAAGAACATCTAACATGGATAATGAAAATGATGAAATTATTGAAAATATACATGATGCATATCATATTATAGGCCTAAAATCATGCAATAAAGATTTCAATGTTGCCTAACATATAATGACAACTTGTGTAGCAAGTGTTGAAATAGGTTAAAAATGATTGATTTCAAAAACAAGTCGAACACTTGATATAAATAAAAAAACATTAATGAAATCAATTGCAAGACTTGAAAGAATTAATGAACCCAATATGAAAGAGCTATAGGTATTCTCTGGTAGACTTCCATAAAATGACAAGGTTATAGGCAATGATTTGAAAGACTTACTTGCACAATTTTGGAAAGATAATATAAGAGTTTCGCCCAATGCAAGAGACATAGTGAAAACAAGAGTTGGTTCTCATAATCATGAACCACATATAAAAAATTTATTAGATATGACTCAAACACAATTATACTCTGATTTTTTGGAAAAACATCCACATATTACTATTAGTTAAAGACTTTTTAAGATGGCCAAACCTTTTTATGTAAAAATAAATCCAACACACACCACTTGGTGTAGGCAACATGTTGAATTTTCAATACACTATGATGTTTTTTGCCATATTTATTGTACTTTGCATACTAAAAACATTTTATAGGAGTGTGGCATAGAAGTTCCACCAAAATCAACCAAATAATTTATTTCAAATATTTTTTGTGAAAGACCATATGGACAGTTTTTTATAAGAAAGCATGTTTGGATGGAAATTGTAGCATTTACGGTGGATTGCAAAAATTAAAAAATGTATCCATGAGAAGTTTACAAGTAAAATTAGACATGAATTAGTTGGTTTGATCAAATACAAATTTGTGACTTATCAAGTAAAAGATGGCAAAGAATCTAAAAGGTGTGAGATTGTTACAAAAGAGATACCTATTTCAAAATTTATGGTCAAATTCATGGAGAATTTTTTTTATGAGTATGCAAGGCACACACATCAGGCTAAATAGTTGGATGAACATTTAAATATAATAAAATACACATTCCCACTTGATTCTATTATTTTATTAGTTGAATTTGCTGAAAATTACACATTCAAACCACAAATGGAAGTTCAATCGCAGTATTACAACTCAACAAAAATTGCCATATTCATGCATGCACTTGATAGTACAAAAGAAGATAAAAAAATATTAAGGGATTACCATTTATATATCAGTGATGACCAATCACATTATATAGAGTATGTGCAAGGTTCTTTTGAGAATTTCTATAGACAATTGACTCAGAGGAACATTATTTTCAAATAGCATTACATTTATTCAGACAATTGCACATCATAATTCAAGAATGAATGAATGTTTTATTGGTTAAGTAGGATGAAAATTATCACTGGTGTAGAACATATTTAAAGTTTCACTGAGGATGGCCATAGAAAAGGGAAGAATTATGGTGATAGATCATGTCTAAAAAGAGCCATTGCAAGGGAGGAGTTAAAATAAGACAATGTTGCCAATTTTATTAACACAAAAACTATAGTTGACTAGTGTAATGAGAACATATGTCATAGTGATCAAGCAAATTATATTGTTTTTAGACATTTTTGGTTAATGGAGGAAAAAGACTTATAAAACTATGAGGATTGTATGACTCTAATAGGTTCAAGTGAGCTCCACTTATTTCGTATCTCAAACGTAGGTTCTTGGGCTATTCATACGTGACACTTGGCATGCTTTTATTTTACATGCATGGAATTTGTTGGAATGAGTGTGCATCACAACAGTGGTTGGATGAATGGAGTTCTAAACCTCTAATTTCAATCAATACATATCAGGTTCCAATAGTATTATAACTTACAAACATGACATCGTCACATGACTTTGACCATACATCTAATCTAGTATACCCAAGTAGAAGATTAATCTTTATGTATTATTTATTCTCATAATCTATCTTCATAATGTCATTATTATTATTTTATTTTTTATGACGTAGGATATGTTTTTATAGTTATTACCGATGAGGACAATGAAGAAGGAACATATTACTACTTATGTCAGTGTGTAGATGGAAAGAAAAAATTGACTTCCCCAGTCATAGATGGAGAAAAATTTGATAAATCCAGGGTTTGTGATAGTCACTAGAACTTGGCTTCGATGAAATCCTATAAAAAAATTTAGATATATGGTTGTTTGAAGACTTTAAAACTCATAAGAAGATTATAAACTATTCAAATTTGGTTCTTGCAATGAATATTCAATTACAAAAATATCATGGGAGGCCAAGAAACAAGAATCTATGGAAAGTTCGCGAGTCAGACCATGAAACTATTCTTGATACTATTAAGATAGAGCAAATCCAAGTGGTTTATTGGATTGAAATACACAGGTATGTTGAATTGTAAAATGTAGATGTAATCAAAATTTTCATTTAATAAATTTCATCTTTAATTACTTTCTAACATTTTTTTGTAGGTTACTGGTGCCAAATTAGCTTCCACCTTCACGTGGTTGGCACCATTAGTAAAGAATTTCATATTCTTAAAGTTAAGAGAAGCTTACTAAAATTAATTGACATTTTCATGCTCCTAAAAAAATTCTCATGACAAGTTTATTTCTTCTTGAAGCCTTATAAACACATTTATTGTCAATGTTTTTGTGCTCTGGAATAGTAGTGAAAATACATGTGTAGGTAGAAGTGGGTGTCATGATCATTGCAGCATGTGTAATATACCTATATAGATGTGCTTGAAGTAGTGGATTTTTGCCTACCAATCTTGAACATAGTGTGAAGTGTTTAATCAAATGAAAGTATAGCTTTTTATAGGAATAAAACATTGTTTGAAACCCTAAGGTAACAATGTCAACTTTCAGATATTGTACATGCAACATTGTGATAGTAAACGTGTCATTCCATGAATAGAAGGAATTAAGACTTGATAAATGGAATTTAAGAGTATTTACATGTGTATTGAGAGTGATATAACCTAAATAAAGCATTGTGTTATCTTAAATACTGATGGAAATCAAACACAGTAATTTAGTATCACCTCTACTATACACAATTAATTATGGCGTATAATCAATTGATAAATTGATGTGGTATGCCTAGAACAGATCAAGGAAGGGTTTTATCTTATTTTATGAGGTATAAGATATTATGAAAAAACTTTTGGTGATAATTTGAGCCTTTGAAACATTGTATCATTCAAGATATAGAATTTAAAGTGCTCAAAGGATCTATACAACACGTATAATCCCTATAACTAGTGTTTAGGATAATTTGAGAGACGTAACCATCAAAATGGGTCCAAATTTTGTAATCTTGTATAATTATATGTTTTATAACTGATAAAAGTGGCTTGTGAATGAAAATGTATGGATAGGTACGGTTTTGAGGACTGTAGGGTTAGAATATGCTTTTTTTAGGCCTAGTTTGGGGGTTTCTATCAAAGCAAGTGATAATTAGGAGAATATTAAAGTGTTGTAACGTTGTGAAGAGTTTAATGGTGATAGAGGGTTCCCTAAAATGTTCTTACATCTTCAATAAAGGACACAAGTTAATCAAATAAAGGGGAAAATAGTGAAAACATGGCTACAAGCCTAAACATAGTATTGTGACTTTGAGGTGTCACAAGAATGGAACAGAGTTTTTGGTCACTTGAGAAGTGTTTATCCAAGTTCATAATGATCACTTAATACCATCAATGTAATGAATTTGATTCTTTGCAGCTTAGACCAAGGAATGGTCCTAGAGACCTAATGAGCTACATAGTATGAAGGATAGTGAACACCCAATGAGAAGTATTGAAAGGTGAAGTAGGATTGGATAATTGAAATAGGTTTTACCAAGAATGTTTTGAACATTTAATACAATTCAATCATTGTGATTTTACTCTTGAAACCTAAAGTGATATTTGGTTCTTGGAACCCAAGGGGTTGTGCCTAGTCAAAACTAGTGAAGAGACTACAAGCAAGTTTTTCAATAAACTAATGTAAGGAGGTAGATAATGACTGAAAATTATAATTAAGGATTATAAAACCATCAATAAAATTGTCTCTATATATTCAACAAATAGGTACATGTGTCAAGTGACTAGTAAGCCCAAGAATCAAAGAATGATTTTGAATTAGTAAGGGAATATTGAAGATCAAGTCATCAAGTAAATTAACACCATTTGGAATGATTATTTTTATAATTATCATAAATTATCTATATCTCAAACCAAGGCAAAAGAGGATGATGAATCATTTGTGAAATTTGACCAATAGACATATGTCATTAGCTTTTGCCAAAATGGGCCTACATGCCAAAATATGTTGGATCTAATCATGAAATTTGGTGGAGAGGATAATTATGACATAATATACCCACTAAATATATTTTTGTGGATTTTTGATAATTTAAACTACTCACTATTTTAGTACAATCAACCCTATGTCAAATCATGGTCAACATTGGAGCCTACCTTGGAGAAATAGGTCAGTTTGGGGTATCTACATGTTGAGTCAAAGCACAAAATTTGGTGATAATGATATCCATGACCTAAAAAAATATAAAATTCCATATTAAATATCCTATAAATATTTAAAGTTCCTTTTTTTTACATAATCCTCTCACAATCAAGAAGGTAACCATTGGAGATTTCTAGAAGTTTTGTCAGTTCTAGATGCTAGGAAGTAGTTTAGGCCTTGGAGAGGTCTTAAAACTATAAAATATGATGTTTTAAACCTATATTATTCTATATAAGTATCAAATTCAGGTTTTTCATGCAAAATTTTGAATAAAGACAAGTTTTGGCATGAAAGCATGTAGGCAGCTCAAGGTAAATTATGGCGAAAAGGGTCTACTTGACAAAGTACATATCAAAATGACTTTAAAATTAGTAAAGGTATTCATGACATAATATAACCATATATAATATTAGTAAGTTAATATTGCAAGTGGAAGTGCTCACTATTTTGACATAGTCCCCTCAATGTCTAATAATGGTCATTATTCATGCAAACATAATTTTGGAGTTTGAAGGTGTGTTTGAGGCTTCCAAGATTATATAAGTATTTTAATATGTTTTTAAACATATTTAAATTTTTTTCACACTCCAAACTTCATGCAATCCCCATAGGCAGGCTCAAATCCCCATAGGTAGTCTCAAAGGCATAAAGGTAAAGATGGTTTTTTGATCATTGGAAATGTGTTATGAGATGTTTTAGAAGTAATTAAGATTATTTCAATAAAATTAAATTAGTGTGAAGGTAAAATTGGTCCTTTGGAGATTATGTACAGGGCATGGGAAACCCTAGATTAACAAGCATTAGGTATTTTTGAGAGATTTAACCATGGGAATTTAATGAAACTTTGTAATATTACTCCCCTATACATGTACAAGGTGAATCAAAAAGTTTTAACCTAATATTGTACCATTGTCTATGAATTATAGGACTAAGGGTTTGGAATAGGGTTAATTAGGCCTAAATAAGCATAGGCTAATGAAGGAAGTGATAGTTAGAGGTGGAGTTGGGCTATGAAATTTGACATAGACATGGAATAGAGTGTACCTATAAATTCCATTATAATCTCTTGAGAAGTCATAACTTGTTTATACAAGGTAAAATATAGTAAAAAAAGGCTACAAGCCTTGAGAGAGCATTGTGTCCATAAGGTGTGGAATGAGAGTATGCTATTGTTTGAGTACTTAAAGGGGGTTATACCAGGTATGTTATGATCATCTAAGAACATACATGATAATAGGTTGAGATCTTGAAACATAGACCAAGATTTGGTCTTTGAGACCTAAAGAAGGTGCCTAGGAAGAAACTAGAAAGAGATCAAGAGGAAGTTTGTGAATTAGACATGAATGGAATGAGGTAAAGGATATATGGATAGAGGTCAATGCCATGAAATAGTTGATACTAAGAGTATAAATAATAAGTACTAGGTGTAAGAATATAAATCAAGCCCAAAGATTCAAAATAGGAGCTAGCTTGTGAAAGAAGATTTAAATCAAACCATAACAAGTGAATGCCATCAGTTGGGTTTAGAACCAGCTAATGATGTTTTTGTAGACTTCTCTTCCATACCTCTATATCAACATACAAACATAATTCAAATGCAATCACTAATATTCTTTATTTATTATAAGGGTATGATTTGCAACATTATCCTAACAAGTTATTCTCAATCTCATAATGTTTGTAATCCTTAAGAACACTTCAAAACCAATCATTTATAAAATTCTAAACAAAAGTTATTCAAACAAGATTTACTTCATTATTTTCCTTAAATATTCATGTACAAAATAATAATGCCATGTACGAATGCCATATATAGGCATAAAATGTCAATAATACATGCATTTCCATATAGGCATACAAAAAATTACATCATGTATAACAATATAGTATCCAATGTTAGGTGAATACATCATATAAGCATGTACAATGCTAAAAATGCATACATTACCTTATAGGCATATTAAAAAGTACATCATCTATAACATCCTAGTCATCAAATAGTCTCCCTCTCTTTGAATTCTTTGAAGAAGACTCTCCTTAGGAAGCCTTGATTGTAGATGGAGATATCATAAATGCTTTAGATTGCTCCAAGGTTCAATTGTGGGTACTATGCTCATAGCTCACTTGTAGCTGAACTTGTTCAAATACAAAAATTATTATAAAATTAACAAGTATACATGAAACCAAGTTAATAAACTCATGTTTTAAAATATAATAAAAAAAATCATTTAAATATGCACTTACCATAATCTCATGGTCCTCCTCAATTTGCCATTGATGCTCAACTAGGTCAGTGCCAAGTTTAGCTACATGAACAGGCATGCCAAATGATGAAGAAATATGAGGAGATATCACAATAGTCATCTGAATCAGAATATCAAATGTCATATGACAACCCTACATACATAATACATTCATGCATATAAGTCATATTTATCAAAGTATATAGTAAAATTATTAAAACAAAAGTACTAAATTATAATTCAAAATTACAAGTGAATATACATACCTTAGTGAGTGTCTGTACATATGACATTACAACAATAATGTTTAAGTCTATTTGAACTTGAAATGATGGAGGAGTATCTAACCAAGTCATTAGCTGAACAAATAACCTAATAATTAATAAATTGAGTAATTCATTGATCAAACAAGTTGCTAACAAACTTAGTCTTACATAAGATATGAAACATTTAATGAGGTCATAAGAAGCATGAATGTGACAAGTGGATATGAGTAGCATGTGACTTGTAACACCACATTGAAGGCAAGAAATGTCAATTTCATGAGGGAGAATGACAAGAAAATGAGGGAGGATTTTTTAATGAATTTTTTGAAATTGAGTCATTGAATGCAAGTTAGGTGTTGAAACATCCTTGATATGTACCTATATACACTAGTTTACATGCTTGTATAGCTTTGTTGAGGTGTATTTTTTATTTTGACATAATAAATTGGTCATTAGGCCCAATTTTATTAAGGTAATGACTTGGTATAGTTGAGGACAGTCTTATGAGTATTGGTGTGATCAAAAATTCCTTAGAAATAGTCATTGTGATAAGATAAGTAACCTATATAGGTGTTTTTTGAGAAGTTTGTAAACTGAGTTTTAATCAAGTTAAGACACCTAGTGTGATAGGTTTCTTTATGGGGAGACATATATAAATTATCATTTTAAGAGTGTCTAAAACCTTATAAGATAGGTCTCATCAAAATCTAAAAAAACATATAGAAAATAGAACTGAATATTGTAGAGATAAGAGTGAGTGGACAATCTTCTCTAAAAGTGCATGATTTTGGTGGTCCCATAGGTGACATTAGGTTGAATATATATCCTTAGATTTCCCTAATTTTTTGAAAGGGAAGGTATATATGTATATAGTACAAGTAGGTTGAGTTCAATAAAGGGTGTTATAATCTTGTCAAAACTCAATATTCATTTTAGGGGGACTTTCTTGATGAAAGGTGTTATAGTCTTATAGAGTCAGCATGTCACTGAGTGACAAAATTGCATGGATATAGAGAGAACCTCTCCCAAAACTAGATATTGTAGGTCTTTGGGCCCCCTAAGTAGGTGGTGGTAACAAACTACTCAACCCCATATATCTATATGGGGTTGAGGTCCCCTATGTGTATATGGTTTCAAGGCCTATGCCATATTCATATAGGCTATAGTTTATAGTTGAAAATCTCCCATCAAACCAATGAGATCTAATAGATGCTCTCCCAACAAACCAATGGAATTGATTGGGTACAATGGGATCAAGAGGCTATGTAATCTAAATTTATAACTCCATAGACAGAGATGAAATTATTATGCTCGGATAGAATCAAGATGGGAATTGAATTACTAGCTATGACCATTTTGGATGCTGATCATAGAGATTGAAACACTATATGTGATTAGGATAACAAGGAATCAAGTTCTTGGATATGAGGCTAGTATTTAAAAGAAAGGAGTGGTCTGCACATTGATGAAGACATGTTATGCTCGATTGAGAAATTTATAGAAATATATTATACCAAACAGCTTTTATCAAATTAATTATATATATATATATATATATATATATATATATATATATATATATATATATATATATATATATATATATATATATACATACATACATACATACATACATACATCCAATCCTAATAATTGGGATTGACCTGCTATGAGAACTACATATAATGGGATATCAAACAAATGTTCAGTTCATCTCTCTATTTTGGTTATTGAAAACATAGTTGAGATGGAGGATGAGTTTTTAACAAGTTACACCAATCCATGTTAATACATCAAACAATAAGAAGTCCAACATAATTATATTTGGTATTTTATATTTTCTTACACAAAATCTACCAATGATGCAATTAAGGTGTATGAATGTACATCTAGAGTATATAATATTCACTTGGACTTTTACCTCTGTAAATGTATATGGTGTCTTACATACATAGATAGATGTAGTAGGGGTTGGTCCACTACCTAGTTATGATGTTGAAGGCAATGTATCTTCTTGAAAAACAAAAAAATGCATATATATTATTTAATTTAAATCTGTAGATTAATTTTTACCTTTTTAATTTACAAATATAACTTAAAAATTTAACATTAAATTTATATAAAAGATACTTGCATGTGTGTAGACACTCCTAATGTATCCAAACCAAATGTGTGTTCCAATAACTCATCATCAATACCATATCCTCCAATCCCCTTGAAGTGCCACCATTATCATTTGAAGGTCTATTTCATATAGCACCACAACATATACATGGGTGCAATCAGGTACAGACACTTGCTAGAGTATCTTAAGTATCTATCTTTGAAAGCCTACTCGTATGATGAACAAGTGTATCAACAAGATTAGTAAGTGAATGCAAAGTGTGTATCTCCATAACCTCTATCACCAAAAAGGGAATCTCCAAATGAAGTGGTTTTTTGGTAGGGATCTTTGTACATTGATTAGGTACACAACATGCACCTAGTCGATCATGTGTAGAGCCTTTCCCTTGGCCCTAAAACTCACCATAGTCAAATTAGTTTAGAATTTTATTAAGTACAAAATCACAATAGAGTATCCTCAAATCATGGTTATTACAAGGGGGATAGTCAAACACCATTCATTATCACTCCCAAAAATTAGCTTTAATCAAATCATGTTGGCATCAGTGGATTGGGAAATGTTTGGTCATTATGGGAAATGGGTCATTGGTGGTTGGGTCAATAAATAAGGCACACATTTAATCTTTTTTTATATTTTTGTTCTTCACTTTAGATGCTGATAATTTTTTAGCATAATAAGCCCTACAACTATCCCTATATGACCTCCATCTATCAATTTGACTCATTATCAAGTCAACTTCACCTAATAATAACTCTAGGTTATTAAATAGGTGTAGTGGGTGTTCATAGAAGTGGGCTCCCTCATTCTCTTAATTATCTTCTCAATTTCAATTTTATTCTCCACTATGTGAGAATCTATTTCCTCCTAACTGCCTGGGGGATCTAGTGTAACTATAGGAGGGTTAGGCGGAGGGTTAGGAGAATTGGGTAGAAGGTTAGGTAGAGGATTAGGTCGAGAGTTAGGTGAAACATGCTGACCTATTAGAGAAAAATTAAAAATCAAACTATGCAATTTACATTCACAAAACATTCAAAAAAATGATTTAATCTATGAAAATCCTACCTCTTCTTTGTGGTGACATTGTCGATCTCATGAATGTAAGACAAAAGGAAGTTCTACTAGCCAAAATGTGATTTAGAGGTAAAAAGGAATATTTACAAGTTAAAACATACCACAAAGCACCAAAACATGAATGGAAAATAGGAAAAAATGAGAGGAGTCAATGTTTTTTTTGTTTTGTTTTATAGTTTTAGAAATGTATACGTATTATGTTTAGTTATAAGAACATATACGCTTTATTTTAATGTGTACATATTACTATAACTAAACATAACAAATACACATCATTGTTATAATGTGTGCGCATTATGGCTCAAAAATCTTGAGCCATAACACTTATGTGTTATAATAATAATGTGTATGTGTTATGTTATAACCCATATGCATAGTGGGTTATGTCCATGAAATTTTCCCCCAACTCCATGCACATACCCATATAAGGACATGTTAAAATGTCTACATACACAAATAACAAGCAAGTTAGCTTAGATCCACATAAAAGGACATGTTCAAATGTCTACATACACAACCAAGAAAGCACACACAAGGACATGGGCACATGTCCAAAGATAATATAGAACATAAAGAAGTGTATTAGAGACTTGGAACAATGGCATATTCAAATGTTCTTAAATAAATGTATAATCAGAGAGACAAGCAATTCTAAACTAGGAAAGTTAGAAATTAAAGTATGCATAACCATGTCATACAAATCCGTATAATAACAAAGATGTACATAAATTGAGTATATGGTAGTAGTAGTCAAAAAAATATAAATATGAGTGGTATATAATGATATAACTTAGTAAATTATAATCTATGTATAGGATGCCCCAATGGGTAGATGTATCAATGCTAAATTAGTGTATCTGTGTATGTGCCCCTAGTGGGTATATGGTAACAAATATAGATTTGTGTGCTAGACCTGGGTCCTATAAGAATCTATAAACACCTAAAAATAACAATTGAAGCATGTATGTATGATAAAACTAACTGTATTAAGATAGCTAGAAGATGTGGTAACTAGCAAGTATAAATAATGCATACATGGATATGCAAAGAATCTAAATTTGGTATTTTTGAGCAATATTTGATTTTTATTTTTTTTTTGACCATTTTATATTATTTTTGTGTTTTTTGAGTATAATATATGTATAAACAATCATGAAAATGAAACTATATACAAAGATAAAGATGAAATAAGTTATGTACAAGTAGATAGGAACATACTACCCAATGAATCTCACAAGAGACTCACAATAGATGTGGCATGCATCAAATAGAGGGATAGTGTTTGTGTGTTGTGCGATGAGGTATTTGGGATCCAAGAATTGGATGTACTGAATGATATTTGGTTGAAAATACCTATGGAGTAGGGATATGAATCTGAGAAGCTGATTGAATTAGCCTGTGAACTATGGTGCATTTAGAAACCCATCAGGTAGAAGAAGCTATAACTAGTGGTGATGTTATTTGATGTAGCACTTATCTATGTGGAGTTGAAGAGAGAGGCTCTCTATAATCCAAAACATATCTATGATATAGGGTCTCACAAACAAATTTCTCTATGGAAGAGTATGCATACGTGGTACTATTGTAGGAGTATACCTCACTTATATTGGGGGCTCAACTAATATTTGAGGTGTAGTAACAAAATTTGTACATGGAATTGTAACTAGTGACTATTGTATAAATGGTTGTGGAATAGTTAAAGGATACTCATATGGAAGTCCCTCAATTATAACCACCTAATTAGCATGTGTATATTTGAGACATTTATGTATGGTTGATGGAATGTCTTGGAGCTATTGTACCCAAGGCTTACCTAATAACATATCATATGTGCCTACACTAGATACTAATATGAATATGGTGGCCACATATGTGGGCCCAACCTATAATACAAGTATAATCTCTACAATGGAACTCTAAACACGGCCACTAAATCCATTAATAACTCTATCTGTATGAGAATTATGATATGCTAAATAACCAAAGTGATGTAGAAGTGTGATAGTGTACATACTGACACATGACCCATTGTCAACTATGACATCCTGAATATTATAATGATCAATGTAAGATCATACAAAGAGTGCATAGAAATTTGTTTCATCATCAACTATCTCCTCCTTTAAAAAAAAATTAAGAGTTATAGCTAGCACTATAGTATGATACACCCCAATGATATTATGTAGAGGGTGTGTCTCCACTATATGAGTATCATAAGATGCTAGTGGTGGTTGTGCCTGATATATATAATGAACACCTGAAGTGCCTATTATCTCATTAGATGTATGATTTGTAAATGAATCTAAAAATATTTTCAATGCTTTTGCTTCTACTGGTTTCATTATAAGTGCCTCTATATGAGTGATGATATCAATGATATTTTCTTCTATAAAATCTTGTATCTTATGTCAGAAGCTAATGCATGAATTTGTATTATGTCCTAGTGACCTATGATAGTCACAAAATGCATTGGAATAATAGTTATTTTAGAGAGGCCTAGTCATATCAACCTCTTTGATGGGAGGGAAAGATATGAAATTACATTAAAAGAGATATGGGAGAAATCATGTTGATAACTAAGGAAGATTCATAAAAGGTATCTCTGAAGCTAAATTAACTATTGATTTTGAATCATTCTTATTATGACTAGGTTTCACCTTGTATGGGGTATTATTAAAACTCTTAGTAGTTAAATTTGATCTAGTTTTGTACTTTAATTCTCCCATGTAGAGAAGCTTTACTTCCCATTCTTTCAATGTATGACAAATATTTTTGAATGATGGAAACTTATTGAATAGGATAGAATCATGTAATGCCGATAAAAAACTCTACTTGAATATGTCTTGGAAATCTCCATCAGCCATGGGGCTAGTCTTCTCTATTAATATAGTTTTATATTACATGACACAATTAACTATTGGATCATTAGATTTTTGTTTGTGTTGAATAACTTGAGCATAAGAAACCTTATCACTGGTGTTGATTGAAAAGTGTGTCAAAAACATATATGCCAGTAGGTTGAATGCAGTAATAGACTAATTAGGAAGATCATAGAACCATTGTAACATAGTACTTTAAACTATGGGGGAAGAACATAGTAAGGAGTCAATTATTGGACACATATTCCAAACATGCTAGGTGGAAAGCTCATATATGGTGCTCTGAGTCATCCTTACCATCATAGAAAGTAGTTTGGGTGCCATAAAGTTGAATGGAAAAGGAGTTACCATTAGATGTTGTGCAAAGGGTGTATGTAGGATAATGTTAGAATCTAATGCATGTGACTTCTCAAGATATAACACCATAGCCTACATAGATTTGATCTCATTAATAAGGGATTATACATATGGAGAGGAGAAACTATCCATAGGAGGTGTTACCATTATTGAAGGTTATCAAGTTAAAATAGGTTGTTGCAAAATTTGAGTTGCCCCCAAAGTAGGTGTAAAAGTATTAGCATCTGGGGGGGTAGAAGATTGACCATTGTTAGATTTCTAAATCTCTTCATAAATAATAAGGATGAGATCTTATTCTATATCATAATGTTTAGAGATAAAATCTTGCAATTACCTCTTCTTGGTCTCATCAAATCAGTTATTGAATTCTACCATTATAGGTTTGAAAGTAGGAAAATAAAATGTTGTGTATTTTGAACCTTTTAAGAACTTTAATCTAATAAAAATTACCAAAATAAAATGATAAATTGATATGAGATTTTAGAATCAATTTATCAAGATATATAATAGAAGGATACAAACCTTAAAAGCATCTATATTAAGGGTTTGGGTAGTATTCAAAGTAGGCTAGGTATCACCAAATGTTTAAAATGTTTAGGACTCATGGAATGTAAATCCTAGGATGTTAAAGGGTCTAAGTATAGTAAATTAGGTTATAAAATATAAAAAAATATAGCCACTAATTTTTGAAAGAACTGACCTAATCTGATATTTCTAATAATATTAATGAATGACATAAATGAATTCTTCACTAGAAACTGACTGAGATAGATGATCTAGAGGCTAAAAAATGGTGTGGAAATTGATCTTAGTATCATAAATAGGGACTAGGTGTTAGAAACCCTCTTGGATAAGAGCAACATACCTTAGATATTAATGTTAGGGTGTTAGTGCCCACTTTCAAAACTAATGTCCCTTGTTTAAGAGTTGTGTGATCTTTTGGGTACACTTCTCGTTGAGTATAATTTGCCTATACCTATGTGGATGATCCATGATTCACTCTATATACACTATTTTGGATTGATTTAGGAGTAATCCTTAGACCTCCATGTTGTTAGGGTATTTGAATGGCACAAGTAGAAACAGTGTGATGTTAGCTGGGTAGGTTAGACATCCTTAACACCCCATTGTGTTGAGATTTTCCTACATACCAATACTTTAAGGAGGGATCAAGCTTGATGTAATTCTCTTGCATAAATGTTTGGTGCAAGTGCAAGTGAATGCTAGTATGAGTGTTGATTTGACTATTTTGAATGAGATTTGAGACTAAAAATATGTGTATTCTAATCTTTGGATGGTTGTAGTTCTAAACTTAGGATGGCTATAGGTGACTGTATGCATAAGTAGGGTAGAATAGGGATCAATAACCTTGATTTTATGCAACTTGTTCTAAGCTTATTTTGTTTATTTTGCATCGCATTTCCATCTAGTGGATAAAGGAATAAAATTCATGTATATATATGAATTTGGGGCTTGTGCATGGTTTGAAATAGGTTTAGGCTGACCCTAGGTGTCTTAGGAATCAAAAAGATATCCATTGGGGTTGAAAAGGGGTAAAGGGCATTAATACTAAAAGTGGGTTACTAACACAAGGCACTAGTGTAAAAAGTATGGTGCTAGTTTTCAAGTGGCAAAATCTAGGTTATTAGGGGCTTGGATCCCTGGGGAAAGTCTAGGACTAATTTTGGGATATATAGGGAAGTGTAATGTCTACACAAAAGCTGGATAGGCCAAAATATTTCCTAGGATGGGTCTAGGGCTAAGCTAGGGATGAGTGGTCTCAAGTGACACTCATTTCACTCAAGTGACATTTTATATGACTAAAACATTCTATAATGATCATATATGCATCCCTATTGATGAATCAATGATAACCCAAAAAATATAATTTCATAGAAAACAAAAAACATAACATATAGAGAGATGTCTAAAGAACAAGATTTAAATAATGATCACTTATAAAAAGATGTTGCAACTATCAATAGCTACCACTTAATCATAGTTATGCTATATGTTATCAACCTCCTTCAAATTATCCATCTTTTTTCCAACTGTCAACTATTAGGAGTCATAATATTAGCCCATTTTCCCTTAATAATGAACTATCATTAACATGTAAGTGCTTAAATTTTAATCATGCATTACCTCCCTCAATCATTGCTTCATTTCTTTTTTTTAATTTTTTAATATAATATAATATTAATCATTAATATATTTGAATATTATAATTAATAACATAATATTATATTAGCAGGATGAAAAAAGGAGATACCTCCAAATTCTCTAATAATATATATTTGGAAGTAAATATAGTGAAATGCATTTAGAGATGGCAAAGGAAACTCCCCCTTTGATCTATGAAAGAGAGTAACTGAACATATAGGATGAAGAATTTTGTTTACAAGGTTACATAATACTAATAACCTTTTTAAAGATTTAGTATATATAACTATACTATTTATAGTGAAAAAATATGTATTAATAAATTCATGGAATGCAAATAAATTAGTAAAAACAATTCTAACTTCAATGGATATTCTTGTAAACATATTAATATTTATAATGTTATAAAAATATTTTTCTATAGACTTTTCACTGTTTGAAATTTTATATAGAAAATGAACAAAAATTCATAAAACATCTAAAAAACATAAATAAATAAACCAACATAAGAGTTGTTTCTGACTTTTTCTCCTTGTTTCATTCACAAATATATCATTTTCCTATTTTGAGTGTCTTAACTAGTGTTTGACATGCTACAATAATATTTTATGCACAATGATGTTTAATGAAAATACCATGAAGTACATGGAGCATGTATCTCCTAATTTCAATAATCCATTCCCTAAGCACGAAAATATTAGATGCAACAATACATAAATAAATAAAAACATAAAAAATTTACATATTCATCATTAAAATCTCTCTTTTTAAATTATAAAAATAAGATAACAACTCAATAAATTGATTATAATTAAATATAATATGAGTAACACAATAAATATTAATATTACAATAAAATTAACCTTTGACTTCCATTAGATATATGCATCCACTAGACTTTCAATATCCAATAAAAAAAAGGGGGAAAAAAGAAGGAAAAAAATGTGAAGATTACCATATACTAATATTGTACTAATATAAAATTAGGGAAGTTCATTGATAGAGAATTACTTCTTAAGGTCATCATAATTATAATATAAGAAAAGGTCATCCATAAGCTTTAAGCTCAATCCTTTTGGTATTATGTACACTTGATTGATGAGTGCCACAATTTTTTTATAGAAAAAAATACTACACTATCTAGGAAAAACAACACTGATGATCATAAAATTTTACAAATTGACTGGATGCCATTATTCTTATTAAAAATAAAATGTATGACTAAAGAATAGACCAAATGATAAAACTTTTCAGCCATAGGTTTTCTTTTTAATGATAATGGTGGCATCCAATAAATTTGTAAAACTTACAAGCAATAGACATTTTTTTTTTATAAAAGGGCATGTCAATTTATAGAAAAAGTCAGGTCAATTCGTAAAAAATTTAGGTCAATTTATAAACCAAGTTAGGATTTTTAATAAAAACAGCATCTGGTCGGTCAATTTATATAACTCTCCGGCCATTTTATAAATGTTTTGGATACCATTTTTTTTCTATGTTTAAAAACATAAAATTAGGCATCTGGTCAATTTATAAAACATTCCAACCATCGGCATTATTTTCCATAAGAAATATGGGATTCATCAATTGAGTGTACATAATACCCATTCCAACCCTCTTGCTGACGAAGCTAAACATTGTGGCAATTTACATAATGTTGTGCAATAAAGTCGATGGGTAACCTTTTCATATGAAAGCAATGCTCTATCTTCAATCTTCACATGTACTTTTCATAATCTTCTACATTTCATAAGAAGCATAATACCCATTTGCTCTATTGTCATTCCTAAGATGGATTATGAGTAAGGCATTCTTGGTTTTCATATTAGATGATTGCCAGTTAGTATAGATTTTATCTTCAACTACTATTGTATGTATCCATCTTTATTGACAATTTATTTTCTCTTCTAGTATGCAAGCAAAGTATTGAAATAGAAACAATCATTTCTAGTGATGTGGAAGCTCCCAAGGAATCAGTAGCTCATGATGATGTTTCTCCAATGGATTCTAAAATCAATGAAATTGAAAGAGGGATGCCACTTGAGCAAGTAAACATTGTAGTTGTATCACCAATTAATTCTCTAGCTCTACCAAAATAAATCCACATCCACAACAAATTAAAAGAGGCAACCAAGGAGAAGATGGAATTCATCCATATAGCATTGTAGATTCAAATCTGAACCCCTATTACTTTTAGCAATCTAACAAGCCCTTAAATAATCATGACAGAGAAAATTAACAACAACAATAACATAGACAAATCATTTGCATCCCTTATCAAATATCAATAGACATAACAAACATAAATCATACACTAAATTTAAAGAATTCAGAGTACCCTATTTTCATTGCTAAACTATATTTTGATTTACAATAATTTTTATTGCAGCATTAACCAAAAAAATAGAGGCTAAAAATAAATAGAATTGTTTTTTGTTAAAAAGCAATTCGTAGCCTCTAACGAATAAAATAACTAACTTTTCATGCATCACACAACATGCTTTATTTTTCTTTGAAAAAAAAACTAAAGTTAAACTGTACTTAAGAAAACTAAAATTAGCCTAAGAAAAACTTTGTAGCTTAAGTATGGTAGTGCATGGTGGTGTATGGCGATGCATGGTGGTGTATGGTGGTTTATGGCGGTGAAACAACTCAGCATCAATTATCAACATACTCCCCTTTGATGCTGAGAGGGCTCACAATTTGATCTTGAAGTGTCAAAAATTGATCCTTTACAATTGCCTTAGTTAAGATATCTACTAACTATTATTTATTACTAATGTTTTTCAATTCTACTACTTTCTTCTACACTAAATCTCAGATAAAATGATGCTTTAAATCAAAATGTTTTGTCCTGCTATGATGGACTAGATTTTTGGCCAATTTGATGGCATTAATTGTTATCAATAAAAATCATTGTGGGCTAGATTTTTATCTCTCCAATTTCTTAAATAAGTTTTCTAAGCCATAATGTTTGTGTACCTATTGAAGTGAGTACAACATACTCTACTTCTATAGAATAAAGGGAAACTATAATTTGATTCTTTGAGCTCCAAGTAATCAAACCAAAACCAAAAGAAAAATAATTACTAGACGTAAACTTTAAGTCATCCAAACTACCTCCCCAATCAAAATCACTAAAACCAACAAGATTGAACCTTTTAGAAGTGTAGTAATGAATACCAAAATCTAGAGTGCCTCCCACATACATCAAAATTCTCTTGGTTTCATTCATATGTATTTTAGATGGCTTTGTCATGTACCTTAAAACAAGTGAAACCGAATAATCAATATTAGGTCTTGTGTGAGTTAAAAACATCAAACTTACAACAATGCTCATATAAGTTGTCTCATCAACTATTTCAGCACCATCATCTCTATACAACACAACTCCATGAGCCACTAGAGTGGAGACTGTTTTACAATCAACCATATCAAATTTCTTCAACATATCTTTGGCATAATTTGTTTGACAAATGAAAATTTCATTCTTACTTTGATAAACCTCCATTCCTATAAAATATTTCATGAGACCTAAATATTTCATCTCAAATTCATTCATCATATAAACTTTGACTTCATCATTCATCTTAAAACTGCTACCCATATACAACAAGTCATCAACATACAAACTTACAATAAGAATATAATTACCTTCTTGTTTATAGTAAAGGGTAGGTTCACTCTTACTTCTTTGAAAGCCATTCTCTTGAAAATATCCATCAATCCTAGCATACCACACTCTTGGTTCTTGTTTGAGGCCATACAAATTCTTCTTCAACTTATAAACATGATTTTATTTCCCTTTCACTTAAAAACCTTGTGGTTGTTCCACATATACTTCCTCTTATAAGTACCCATTCAATAAGGCACTTTTCATGTCCATATGATGGATGCTTCAATTATTTTGAGTTACTAATGAAATCAACATTATAATGGTCTCTTATCTTGTTACTGATGCACATGTCTCTTCATAATCAATGCCATACTTCTGTGTGAGACCTTTAGCAACTAATCTTGCCTTATGCCTTTCAACACTTCCATCAATGTTATACTTAGTCTTGTAGACCCATTTGGTGCCAATATTATTCTTGTCACGTGGAAGCTTTGTAGGATCCCAAGTGTCATTCCTGTGAATATATTTCATCTCTTCTTACATTGCTTGCATCCAAACCTCATTATTACATGCATATTCAAAACATGATGGTTTAAAATCAGCCTTGGTAAGTAAATCAAAATTCACTATCTCACCTCTTGGATTTTCTTCATGTGCTTGATTTGTACTTCTTTGATAGATTTCACTCAATCTTCTTACCTTCCTTATAGAACTAGGACTTGAATCTGGATTTACACTTGGAATTGAACAATTAGATGAGGGGTTAATTGGTGGATTTTTAGCACTTGGAACATAAATATTAGTGGGTTGCTCATGATCAATAGCATCAATAATAACATCATTTAAAATAGATTTTGACTTCTCTATATGGCTTTTTTTATTACCATAAACTCCCCCTTCATCAAAAATCACATATTTTGACACAATAAGCCTATTAGTGAGAGGATTATATAACCTGTAAACCTTACTTTCCTCACTATATCCAACAAAAATACAAGACTCACTTTTGGGATCTAACTTTTGTCTCTTTTGATCAGGAGCATGAACATAGGCTAAACAACCAAAAACTTTGAAATGATTAACATTTGGCTCTTTCTCATACTAGGATTCATATGGAGTCATCTTGTCAAGTGCACTAGTAGGACTCCAATTGAGAATATATACTATTATAGCAACTGCATTTCCTAAAAAATAATTGCTTAATCCCTTTATTTGTAGCATACTCTGTGCCATCTCCACCATTATATGATTCTTCCTTTTAGCTACATCATTTTTTTAAGGTGTGTAGGTAGTGGTGAGTTGCCTTTTGATGCCATGCATATCACAATAACCTTGAAAGGCTTTTGAATAAAATTCTCCACCATGATCAGTCCTTAAGCATTTGATTTTGTACCCTTCCTCATTTTCCACAATGGATTTAAACCTCTTGAATGTATCAAGGGCTTCACCCTTGGTCTTCAAAAAATAAACCCAAAAGTTTTGTGAGTAATCATCAATAAAAGTGATAAAATATGATGACTTACCCAAAATATTTGTTTACATAAGAGCACAAATATTTGAGTGAACAAGCTGAAGTGGATGATGGGTCCTCCATGCATTGCCCTTTGAAAATTTCTCCCTTGCATGCTTTCCTTTATCACAACCTTCACAAATTTCCTTGTGATCTTAAACCTTAGGTAAACCATAAACTAATGCATTTTATGTTAGAATCTTCAAACTATGAAAATTTAAATGCCCATACCTGAGATGCAACAACTAACTTGTATCCTCATATGTCATATGGTCAAGGCTATTGTTATGTTCACCAAACTTCAATGGGAACATCCTATTATTTTTCATAGGCACAATTTTAACCACTCTATTACCCTGATTCTTATCATAAATTATACATTGATGATTTTTAAATACAAATTTATAGTTATTCTCACACAATTATCCAACGCTCAACAAATTATGCTTTAATTGTGGAGTGTAATAAATGTCTTTAATACTCTTCATACATTCTTTTATATGGACTTCCATAGCTCCTTTTTCAACAACCTCCAATGATTTTTCATCACCAAGTTGGATCTTTTATTTTAAACTTTCATCCATTGTTGAAAACAACTTCTCATTTCCTGACATATGGTTAGAACATCTAGAATCTAAATACCAAACATCTTTACTATTATTTTCAGCTTTGGCATAGAATAAAAATAAATGATCTAGAGGATTCTCATCACCTTCTTGAGAAACTTTTACCTTATTTTAATCTATAATCCCTTTCAAATTGGTTATACCTATTACAATGGTAACATTGGACATCTCTTTTATCAAATCGGCCTCTACCTCTTCCTCTAAAACCACTTCTTCTTCGTGGACCACCTTTGCCTCTATTTCCTCTTGAATGATTCTAATTTTGGCCTCTACCTTGCCCTTGATTTCTTTTGGTGCTACTATTGGCATCTTCATTCTTTATGATTTGTACATTGGAGGAAAAGGCTTTCTCATCACTGTCTCCAAATGAATCTCTCAATCTTTCTTCATGAGACATCAAAGATCCAACTAGGTGATCAAATTTAAGGGTAGACGAATTCTCGCTTTCTTTGATGATTATGGGAACATGGTTCCACCTTTGTGTGAGAGTCCTCAACACATTTTTGATCATAACCTCATTATTCATAATTTCACCAAGTGTAGCTATCTTATTGACCACATCTTTTACTCTAACACAATAGGTACTCACACTTTCATCTTCTTGCATCTTCAAATTCTCAAATTATCTCTTCAATATTTGTATCTTGAAAACTTTGAATTGATCACTACCTTGGTAAGCTTATTTTAGATTTTTCCAATCATTAGATATCAATAGACATAACAAACATAAATCATACACTAAATTTAAAGAAGATAGAGTACCCTGTTTTCATTACTAAACTGTATTATGATTTACAACAATTTTTATTGTATAATTAAAAAAACAAAGGCTAAATATAAATATAATTTTTGTTGCTAAAAATCAATTCTAAGCCTCCAATGAATAAAACAACTAACTATCCATGCATCGCACAACATGCTTTATTTTATTGGAAAAAAATTAAAGTTAAACTCTACTTAAGCAAACTAAAATTAGCCTAAAAAATTATGCAACTTAAGTATGGCAGTACATGGTGGTGTATGTGATGCATGGTAGTGTATGGTGGTGCATGGTAGTGAAAAAACTTAGCATAAATTTTCAACAAGCATTGATATTATTAGGAATATCTCTAGCATATTTTAGGCTGATTTTTGATCTACTACTAGGGCCACTTCATTGGTAGTGCAGATCTCCTTGTTGGTTATCTGTTTAATTTTTGGATTGATCTTCTATACTATATATCAAAAAAAATTGGAAGAAGATCATATGATGGAGACATTGATATGAAATAATGAAACTCTCATAGGTGCAGGTTACTCAACCTAGATATGTCTTTTGATCTTATCAATTTGCTTGATATTCAAAATTTGTACTCTTGTTGGCATCAACACCACAAAGTAATTGTAATAAGATTGTCATATTGTACTTGGTTGTTAATATATCCTACACATCAGATGTTATTTCTCAAAATATTTATTTTTTCTGGGTGTATCAATTGAGATTGGGCATGGCCAAAAGGCCCATTATTGATGTATTGAATATAAAAAGAGTAAGCATTTTATGCTATCATTTTTAGTATTCTCAGTATGTCAATATTACTACAATTGACAACCAAGCAAAATATGTCAATATTACTAAAATTTCCTTACGTCATTAACACCAACAAGGATATATATTCCCAATGTCAAGTAAATTAATAAAATCAAAAGACATATCTAGTTTGAGTAACTTGCACATATGGGAGTTTCATTATCATCTTAATGTTTCCTTTATTCTCTATTACTACAATTTTTTTTGATATATATTATAAAAGAGCATTAAAAAAATTAAACTGACAAGCAAAAAGGAGATCTCCACTACCATGAAAGTGGTCTTGGTAGTAGATCAAAAATTGGCCCCAAAATTTGTTAGAGATATTCCTAACAATGACAATGCGATACGGACAGACTTCCACTTCTCTTTGGTTTCCTCCTTTAATTGTTTATGGATGCCACCTAGCAGAGATGGAGAATTAACTGGTGATGAATCTACAATGTTTATTTGCCACTATGGGGGAGAATGTTGTCATACCCTTTCTTCTAGTGGAACTAGAGAATTACCCACTAATAAAATTGGCATGTTTGTTTTCTCCTATGGTAGTGATCTTTCCTTTTCATTGATTAGAAAATCCACTAGAGAAACATCACCATGAGCTATTGATTCTCTAGGGTTTTCCACATCACCAAAAATAGTTGTTGCCATTTCCATACTTTTCCTGTATACCATAAAAGACAATAAATTATCAATAAATATGAATGCATATAATAACAGTTGAGTTGATTGTATTATGATGAGGTGTGGATCATGTTCTTAATAGAGGTCCTAGTCTACCTCTTTGAGGTGGTTAGGATGGGGCTCCTATCCTGGATTTGAAACAATGTTAAATTTTTATGGACCAGTTAGGCATAAAAATAAACAAACTCATATGATCATTTTCTCTTGACACCTTTATGTGTGTGGAATATAACACCATCAAAATGCCTACTCATCTTTTCTTGCCACATTACAAATTTGGCTAAGTATGGGAAAACACTGTCAAACTACCTAGGAGCCCAAAGTTGCACTTGAATATCTTATGTTTCACTTCATTAAATGACCTAAAATTTATCACATATAAACTAGGCACAAATTTGATGACAACCATATGACCAAATCCCCCTGACTCATCTACATGTGGGAATGGTGATGTCAGCAAACTGCCTACTCAAGATTTTATACCACTAGACCCAAACTATCTAGATGCAAATAATAATTAACCATATGAAATACACTCATTCATATAAGTACTCAAATCATTATTGAATTATAATAATACCCCCTTCACATTATCAATACTTCAAACTCATCCCTAATCATCTCTAAATAGACAAACTCTAAAGATCAACTAAGCCTACTTCAAACATGCTAGGATAAGCATATTGCACACTTTATCATTATCACTTAGACTACCAAATCACTTCATCCACTCACCTGGAGACCTTCATAACATCACTATGACATCATTAAAAACTCTCCAATAATATCTTCCTTTATCATTGATGTCAAGACCCATCATACAACTCACTGTCCTTCTCTCTCTTCATTTACTCTTACCATAGGAACTTTTCTCCCCATTTGACATAATGACAAAGTGGGTACAAACTGATCCTAAGGACCTATAAATACTACTAGTAGGAGAATACTATATTATAAATATAGTACAATCTCCCCCTTACCTTGATCCTACCTCTTCTTTCCTTGACAACTTCCTCTTATAATATGACAATACTCTTCTTCAACCAAGCACTGCAACTAATGAATAAAGAACATAAAAAATCACTAAAATTTGATGGAACTCATCAAGAAATATCTAATAGTTACTCCCCCTACGATATTTGAGCCATTTCACCTCTTGATCATCTTCAAATCTCCATACACCATGAAGAACCACCATACAGGCTTACTAGTCTTCTATCTCAAGCTACCACAAGGATCACAAACAAAACTTCATGCCACTCACTAAATAGTAAACATGCTCTAAACCAACATGATAACTCTCCTTGAAATGCTCATACCTTTCTCTTTTTTAGAAACTAAACACAAAGCACTCTTCTTCTCACTAGGCCTATCTAAACTCCTTATAGCCCTACCTAGAACTTCTAGAGCCCTCAAATTTTAGTAGACTTAACTTAAAAACTTGAAACTTCATATCTAGAAGAATATCATATGCCCTTTAAATTACACCAATTTTCATCACCTAGTTCATTCTACAACATACTTCCTTCACAAACCTACTAGCTGATTAGGCCTCCATCTTGACAAAAACATGAATAATTTGAAAAACACAAACCTTAAAATCTCTATAAATATTTATTTGACAACCGATTTGGTTCATTAAGCCTATTAATAATCCTTAGACCTCAATTCATAAGGCAAACCACTTTTCTAGTAGAGCTCAAAACCCTAAAATCTTAAAACAAACAAGGTCAACATAACACCTTCCAGTGAATGCACACTCTTAAAACTTATTTCACACTTGGAGACAACCACCACACACTTATAAACCAATATTTGAGTTTATACACAATTTGGAACCTATACATCCTATAACCCATTTTAGGTTTGCTAGCCCTTAAGCATAAATTAAGAAAACTGAGAGTACTCAAAATATCCAATTTGACTTCAATATACCTTCAGACCACAAAACCACCTATAACATGTTATAATAAGGTCAATAAACCTTTATATACAAAAATATAATGTTGACAAATCACAAATCCTCTTTTGCCACTTGAAAAACTTCAATCTGACCCTGTAGATTGATCATATATAGCTATGACATCACTCTGACATCACCACAAGATATCTTCCACCTAGACATACCTATTCCAACTAAAAAAAATCATCTCTATCCTTCTAGGACCATTTGAAAAAAATCATATAAATACTTGTTTCTCCACTAGAAGAAGTCTCTTAAAAAGCATAGATAGAGACATCCTACTTCATAATGTCCTAGAATAATGTGAAACTAGGAGTTGTCCACAACTCCTCATATTCCTTATCCTCCTTGTTCATATGATACTTGTATCTATTCTTATTCTTAGGCTTAAGAGAATCAACATGATCAACCACTATAACATTCTCCTTTTATTCTAGGATTGGATTGATAAAACATGGAGACAACATAGATTCATGACATACCTTTTCATCTATAGAATCTTCCTTGTAGCTTGGAACCTCATCACTAGGTACTAACAATTGATGTTTTTTGAATGATACTTGATTAGAAACAACTGGATATTCAATTAGATCCCTACACACCTCATAAATAGCCTTAATCAGTACCTTAGTCTTCTCCTTGTGCTTAGTCTTTTTATCCATGATATGAACAGATAATGAGAGCCCTTGACACTCTTTAAATTTTGCAGTATTTTCCACCATAACAAACTAATTACTTGGACAAATAGACACATAATGACTCATACTTACCACCTTTGTTTTCCATGAGTTAACTTTCCTTCTTCCTTGCACTCTAGGAGCCTGATTTAACTCATTTTGACTTGATGTCCTTTTTGCTTGCAGAATCTAGTAATGTGACCAATCTTCTCATAGTTGTATCAAAACATTATTTTTGAAGTGAACTCAACTTGCCCTAGCTACTATGGATAAAATATTGTAACGTGTCCTATGTCATAACAACTAAAACAAACTCTTTATTTTGAAGAAGACCCACCTTGACTTACCTTATTTAGACACTGCTTAGCAAAGTATTCCTCATCAAGACAGTTGAAGCACTTAACTTTGTTCACACCTTTTGATTGATGACCCCCATCATAGTTCCATGAAAACTCATTTCTAATAGGTCTCTTACATTCTCAATATATATACCCAAATGGATTACATGTGTAACATTAACCATTGAAACTTGCATACCACATGGCATTTGGTTGTCTGATTTAATTTGTCTTCAATCTTCCAACACTTTCATTCCTTGTTTGACGATTTGTCTTCAAAGTTATATTGTTCTAGTTCACATTAATCTTCATCTTATCTTGAGTTTCATTCTCTACTTATTTGTATCTAATACCATTTATCTCACTTGCATGTTTTTAATCATTTAGAATATTGTTTAGATCACTTGAGCTCTTTTCAAATCTCACAAATGACTTCAACTTACTAGATGTATTCTCTAACTTAGATTTCAATGACTCATTTTTAATTACATACCTTGAACTTTCATCTTCCTTATCTTTCAGGCTTGTAGACAGGATTTATAATTGATAAATTAGATGTTTGACCATATCTTCATGCTCTTTGGTATCTTCATTCATTATTGCTTCATACATACTGAATTAATCCTCATAGTCATTGATTTGAGACTGCATCTTCTTGTTAATTTTCTTATCAATCTTCAGTTCTTCAAGGCCATTCATAAATTTAGTCTCACAATCCACCTCATCTCTATCAACATTTGATCACTCCAAGTAGACTCCTTTTGATATGAGAAACTTCCTTCCTTAGCCATAAATAGGGCTTCATCTTCAATAGGACCATCATCTTCATGATCATATTCTAAGTCATTATCTTCACTCTCATATGATGAGCTACAATATTCTTTGGTGTAGAGACTGTTCTTGTCCTTGAAGTACTTCTTGTTATCAAACCTTTTGAATATTTTTTTCCTCTTATCAGACTTGTATGTCTTATTATCTTCATCTTGGTCTTTACCATGTTCTTCATCATCATGCTTACGAGGGCACTTTCTATCAAAATGTCTTATCTCTCCACACTTGAAGCATTTGAAGGGTAGTTTACCATTATACTTGCTTGAACCTATTTTAAATTTCCTTGTAAATAAAGTAATCAGTTCATCCTCATCAATATCAGAAATGTCATCCTCCTTGGGTTTCTTACCTTGGAACTTCTTTTTAGGATTCATATCTATCTTGAATGTTGCTTCCTTCTTTGGTGGTATATCATTATTTACTCTCATCTCATAAGAAGTAAGGGTGCCATGCGATTGATCCATCTTCAACTTGGTAAGATCATGAATTTATTATATAGAAGATACTTTTGGATCAGACTTGAGAGATAAAGACCTTAATACCTTTTGAACTATAGTAGCCTCTTCAACGTTCTCTCCAAGACTTAGAATGATGTTCATAATCTCATCAACTATCTGAGGAAAGGATGACATAGAATCTTCTTCCTTCATCTTGAGACTTTCAAATTACTTTCTGTGAGTCTATAACTTATCAATATTAACCTTTAAATCTCCTTCATAAATGATCTGTATTTTATCCCATATCTCTTTATAATGTTTACAATGCATTATCTTGATGAACTCAGTTTCTGTAAGACCACAAGTGATGTAATTCATTGAATTAAAATTATTCTCAAATAGCTTCTTGTTTACAGTACTAGATGGAAGAGTAGTAGGATCAAAATAACCATATATAATAGATTTTCATACATCAAAACCTAGGGACATAATGTATGTCCTCATCCTTGCACTCCAAAAATCATAATTAGATCCATTAAACATCGGTGCTTTCTTAGTAGAGAAACCTCCTTGCATTTGATGACTATCCATATTGTACCTTGGATCACCTTCAATCTCTCAAGCCTTTACCAAAGACCTTGATCTGATACCAATTGTTAGAGGTATAATCACTAAGAGTGGGGGTGGGGGAGTGTTGGGGGTGAATCAGTATGCCCAAATATTTCAATTTCAATTTTAATCTTTTCAAACTATTAAATAATAAGCATATATCAACATGATCAAGCAAAATTAATAAGAGATCTCATTCATTCAATGCATACACAAGATTAAACACACAACACATAGTTCCTATGGGTAACCCTCATGGGGAATAAAACCCACTCTCAAGCCTACAACACATGGACTACTTATCCTATACGAGATTACAAACAAGAGACTGATCAAGTCTTTCTAACCAGGATTTAGTGAAACATCAATTTCATAAGGAAAAATTGCCTCTAAGATGATCAAATTATTCTAACCATGTTTTGGTTAATTCCTTCTGACCAGTAACCTTGGTCAAGTCCTTCTAACCTAAGGTCTTAAGTGAACACTTGTTTCATAACGAGTAACCACCCCTAAGGAAGATCAAGTCCTTTAGACCCTCCTATGAAATGAACACCTACACCTTAAAACTAATGTATTCAATACCTAATGATATATCTTGATTTTATAACTCCTACACAAACTCCCTCTCTATCTCTTACATGCCTCTCACATAGGCATGCCACAATCTCTCTCCTTCTTCACTCAAACTACCCTCATATGCACACTCAGACCTCTTTGCGTATCCTCAAACTATAAGATCACTATTTTAACATCATAAAGATGAATTAAATGTCATACACATAGTCAAAAAACTATTCTAATCATCAACTCATCTAATGGGCACACTAACTATCCTCTCTTCTTTGCTTCAACCTTCATTCTACACCCACAAGCCTAAAAACCATCCCCTTTAGTTTCTCTATATATAGAACCTTCGTGATAAATAACTTATTAGTCAACAATTATACTTGAATTAACCCTTAAGGATTATCTCACATCAAGATAAGGTTCAAAAACAATCTTCATAGGTTGGCCATAACATCTATGGGTCACCCTTAAGCAACTACACCTTTCAATTAGGCCCTTGTAGCCCTTATATGTCTCATGGAGACCTATTCACCCATTTATCACTTCATAAAGAAAAACAAGAACATAGTATCACTTTAAATTATATATGTCTACTCTACATGATCTCTTTGACATTATTAAATTCTTACAGTCATCATTGCACTCTTATGTGCAAGCTCAATCAACTCAAACAAAAGCCTTGTTCATAAGGACAATATGAAGAAACACACAACCAACTTATTAAGCTTTGTTCATACTAAATATCAATTGGTAAAGATTTAAAATACCACACAAATAATCCAAAAGGATTCTAAAAAAAATTTCAATATCTAATTCATCATGAGACATCCAAACAACAATAAAATAAGCTCGAACAATCTTCTTGAGTCACTTACAGTCCATGGTCAACACACAGTCAACTTTGGAGCATAATATATTTTATTTTAAAAACAATAATAACATATATTAAGGTTTAATATATGTACCATGGATTCCTCTACAATTTTTATTTTTACATAACCATCAAATTCATCTTGGATCAAAAGTTATAGCCAAAATATAGAGTATTGGTTTTTCCCTTTGCAAAATTCAAATGCCAATGGTCACAATTAAACCTCAAGCACCATGATATCATCTAATGTCCTCACTAATTATATCAATCATGCACCATATATATTATTTTAATGAGATATATCTTTAATTATTTTAAACTTTAAATAGGTTGACCACTTTGACTCTACTCTCATCATTGATCTCAATTGCATGATTAAATGTGAACCATTAGATCATTATCCTTTACCTTTGTTCAACGTTAAACCTAAAACACTTCTTACCATCTCTATACTTCCTAAAATCTTATAAAAAAATCACTTTATTAATCTCTTTGAGATTTTCTTGAACTTTACCTTGTGTAAAATTGACTAAGGAACCACTGCAATATGCCTAGAAGACCAACTTTGGATAGATATATCTTTTGTTGTGCTCAAATGCATGTTCTCAAATTTTCACCATATGATATTATTTCATATGGGGTTCCAAAAATGTGTCAAAACTATACTTAAAACTTCATTCATATGAGATATAACTCCATTAATCTTCTCACTCATATTTTTCTGCCACAAAGCCAATGATGTCAAGAATTGTCTGGAAGGCCAACTTTGCACATGCATATCTTTTGATGAATTCATCTCATGACCTGAAATTTAATAAATATAAAATAAGCACAAAAATTAACAAAAAAATATTATCATTTTATCTTTATACCTTTATGCATGTGAAATATAATACCATCAAAATTCCTACTCAGCTTTTCTTGCCATATTACAAATTTGGCTAAGTATGGGAAAACACTGTCAAACTGCTTGGAAGCCCAACTTTGCACTTGAATATATTATGTTAAAATTCATAACATAACTTTAAATTTATCACATAAAATATAGGTATAAATTTTATCACAACCATATGACCAACTCACCCTAACTCATCCACATGTGGTAATGGTGATGTCAACAAACTGCCTACTCAAATTTTATGCCATTAGACCCAAATGTCTAGATGAAAATAATGATCAACCAAATGAAATCCACTCATGAACACAAGTAATAAAATCATTATTGACTTTTTATATGACCCATTTCACATTATAAATACTTAAAACTCGTCCCTAATCATCTCTAAATAGGCAAACTCTAAAGATCAACCAAGCCTACTTCAAGCATATGAGGATAAACATATTTCACACTTTGTCATTGTCACTTGGGCTGTCAAGGCACTTCATCCACTCACATGTAAAAATTAATGACATCATTTAAAACTATCTAACACACTAATTAAGGTATTAATCAACAAGATATTGTTAAGGTAGACAATGCCCTCAAAAGTTGGGCCAGCTTAGAATATTATTGGCTTAGGGATAAGGTTACGAGGACCCCTTCCTAAACCTCATAATATTAGAATTATTCATAACATGGGAATTAAGGGTTTATATTAAATTAAATTTTTGGATTTCCTTATTGGTGGTGTATATTCCACATTTTAAATTTTTCTTATAAGTGATAGTTGTTTCTTTTCCCCCTACACGCTTGCCCTATGTTGTGACATTGTATAATCAATGGTCAAAGGTTATGTAGAATATTTTACCTAGTTATATTTTCACTCACATAGATTATTAATGATGGAATGTGTCTTAAAAATTATAGTTTTTCTGTAAGGTTGATGAATCTGTGTTCACTTTTCCACTTTATCCTCTTCTCTTTCTAGGAGGGCATGTGAAGTGTGGTTTGGTCCTGCTCTTGCCCTTTGGTTGCACCAACCTTTGTCACCATGAGGCACTATTTATTTAACCACATTTATACTTGTATAATTTATTAATGTAAATGGGGTTTTATTCTATCATTACTAAGGAACGATTGAAATTAATTTTCTTTATTCATAGAGGGGGCATTCTCCAAGCTATCAAGGCAATTTTAGGATTGGGTTATAATGAATGAGAGATGAAGATGCGTGTAAACTCAAAAGTGGTGTCACCATTTTCAACTAAATTGATTCATCTCCTTCCAAATAAATATGATGTTTTTTTAGTGGAAAAAACCTTTTTTAATAAAGAGCATCATGGTGGGATAGACAAGGAATTAGAGACATCTAATGTTGTTGTTGTTGTTGTTGATCTTACCACTATTAGTCAAGACTATAAGGGTCTTATTTATATGGCCTATCTTAGAGAATTGGAGTATTTATTCATAAAAATAGTGTATTTGTGATTAATTTTGAGGTTTCTCTCAAATATATAAAAATTTTGGTTGGGGTTGTGAAATCTATTGCCCAAACATACATGGCTCCTTTGGTAAAACCTATTCGACCCAAGTACACCATTTGATGGAAAAGTTGGTGATAATTATGGAAGATAAGGTGGATAATAAATTTTTGATGTTAATTTTATATTTAAAAGGAGTATATGTGGTTGAGGTGAATATTTTTGGTGGGAAAGCTTCTACTTCATCTCCTCCTAAATTTGGGGTAGCTTTAAATGGATTTGAGTTTGTGGACCTGGATGTTGGAATGCTATCATTGATATCATGATTGGTTCATAGTCATTAATGTCAAATAAGGTTTATAAAGGTAAGAGAGAAGCAATATGAGATTATTATAATGAATTTAGATGATGTTATTGATTGATATCTATGAGATAAGCATACTTGTGTTCTAAGTTCTTGTGAACTAGGTGACGAAGCCTAGTCTTGTTCTGTGAGAAGGGATATGCATGTAGAAGTAGTTAAGCTTGGTGGAAATTAATATATATAGGCATAAGAGGATTTTGGAAATATTTTCAACATGGAAATAAAGTTTGAAGAGCATCTATAATGGCAGAAAGCTCAAGGTTGAGGTATAGTCTTTACATAAGGATCTAGAGTAAAGACACAAGCTTGGTAGCTTGATGAGGTAAGACGTATGTGACATATGTAAATATGAATTATAACTTGATATCATGATGTGAATATATTTTAAATTTTTAGGATGTGTTAACATAAATATAATAGGTTTTCAAATGCTTTCAAGAGTGAAGTATGATTGATGGTTCTAGACCTATCATGTTATTGTCCTAATGAGGTCCAAATCAGGAGTCAAGGTGAGTTTCCAAATTTTTAAAGCATATATGATAATGTATTATGTTATGATAGGTATTTTAAATCATGTGTACCAATTTTGAGGTCAAGCCTTGAATAAAAAAGCATAAAATGTTTTTTTAAGGTCTCTCAAGGTGCCTAAAATGAAGACTCCTAGTTTGAAAAGGTTTTTCCTGTACTTGTTGGCATGTGCAAAAGATGCATGGGGATATAATTATTTTAAGATAGTTTAGTAAGGGTCATAATAATATTTTACTAGAATTGGTTTATTTTTTGAGGGTCTAATCTGTATGAATGAATGTTAAGACTGGAAGTAGGTTTTTGGTATCTTAAAACCCTAACGATGACCCAATGGTGAAGAACTTGATGAAAAATGCCTAGAATTAATTGTATGTCTTGGTAAATGATTGGAGTTTGTTTTAAACTCTATCAATCATCACCAGGTATGATTTTTTTGACATGATAGTGTGTGGGCCCTACATAAAAGATCTTATTTCTAAATAAGTTGATATAAAAGACAAAAAATTATAAAGGATAGATTGATCAAATGAACAAGGGAATAAAATAGAGAATGCATTTGATGTCCATGAAGATTTATGATCATGTTTTACCCTATATTTTAATCACTTTGATGATTCAAGTTACCTAATCACTAGAATCTAAATAGTGCAAATAATGAGAGAAAGCCAATCAAGTGAGAAGAGGATTAGGGAAGACTTATTAGGTCAAATAAATTAATCCTAAATCATGGAATGTTTTTATAAATATTGTACTAATTTTCCATGAACTTTTATTGGTTCCTAATCATGTGTGATGATCAAAATGTGGACCAAAATTTACATATCTAGGTCTAGTGATGACAACAAAATAGAAGGCAATGAGATTAGTATAAGAGACTAATTTTTGATATTAGACATTAATGTCTAAATACATGGAGGTGTTCCTAAGATGCCTAGGTTTCATGTGAATTTAATAATAACAAATTAATTTTCCATGTTGGTGTTGAGAGTCAAAGTATTTTGATTATGTGTTGACTAGGTTTGGCAGTTCTGAGTGAGCTTTTTGCTGAGAATGGAATGAACTTGTTTAACTTGTGTTGAGATATCTAGATCTTGTGAAGATATTTTTTAAAGCCTTGAAACATAAATATTAGTGTTTATTTTATCATGTTATATTTTATCAATTTTATTTATGCTACGTCATTGAGACTATATTTTTGATATATTTAGCCTAATAGGGCTAGTAAGACCTAATGGAGCATCCAAGAGGCAAGAGAAAGAAATGAAGATTATCAATACTTTAAAGGTTTAGTATAGGTCCTATTATAATTATACCAATTGTTTATAATTTTTTTTTAAGGTCTTTTGGGTCCATGTGGTTCAAGGTTCAGGCGAGAGAGTAAGAGACCTAGTGCTAATAAGTCTTCATGAGCCTAAAGGGTGGATACGACCTATTAGAGAGGCTTAAGTCTAAAATAAATATTTATTATGATAATAACATGTATTTTAAAGGTTATAACTACTATTTAAATAGTAATTTATGTATGTCAAGAGGTTTGGCTGACCAAGAGAGGGTTGAGAAAGAGTCTTGTATATAAGCAAGAGCTAGTGGAGTTAGTGTTCAAGACTAGTGTATTGAGTTGAATATCAAGCTAGAGGAGAAGAGAAGAGTAGAAAGGTTGAGAGGATTAAAAATAATATTTTAAATATAGTTAAGTATTCATAACTAAGGTATTATTGTGTTTACAAGTGTATTAAGGCCATTTCAGTCTTGAAGAGACCTAAGTGTGAAAAGAGCTATATTTGTGTGTGTAAGCTATAAGTAAATGAGAAGACATATTTCAGAGAGGAAGGGAACCTTTATGTCATAATAAAAGTGTGAATAATTATCCATTAATGTTATTAAATATCTCAATGTGATAATATAAAGTATAAGTGTTTTATTCTATCTAAGAAGAGACCTAGTGAAGCGAAGGAGAAAGAGATCAGTTTAGAGGCATATTTTATTGTGTCTAAACAAAAAAAGTCCATCATCAATTTTGTGAAGATGAAAAGATTAGGATAGATTTTTTCTAAGTGTTTATTGAGTGGGTGATTTATTAACAAGGGGGTTGGTACCTCCTATCAAGTTGGTGCTTACTAAAGCCAAGTGGGTACTTGGTGAATTAGAGGGGTTGGTTTTCCTTGTTTAGTTGGTGCTCAATAGAATCTTGATTCATGGTTATAAGACAAGTATTCAAAGATATGTTTTAATGGGTTTTATCCCTCATGAGGATTTCCCACATATATCTTGTGTGCATATGATGTGTTCTCTTATTTTATGCTTTGTTTTAGTATGCTTTTATTGTGATGTTGCTAGATGAAGTAATTGTGAGATTGAATTTCTAATGAATGTTAAAGGGAATTGATTGAAAAAATTGGTAGATTGATTAACCTCCCCATACTCATCTTACTTCTAAAAATTGGTATCTAATTAGGTCCTTTTGGAGCAAGCTTGATAGTCAGAAGGTGATCCTAAGAATCACATGATGCCTAGAATGAGAAAAGTGTTTGGTGAATGTTTGAATGATATAGAAGAAGGAGAGGCTTAAGTGAACCTTGAATTTGAGGTGAATATTAAAGGTGATAATGTAAGTGCCTTGGATGATTTGAAGTTTCAAAATAAGATTAATCATGATTTGAAATCTATGGTAAAGGCTCTTGAGGAGCAAGTGTGTGTCTTGAAGAGTGACCTAGTCAAAGAGGTCAAGAAGGATGAGAAGATCTTAGAAGTTAGTTAGAGGTGTCAACTGGTATCACAAAGACAATAAAATAATATTTCATACATATCAAGGCTCATTTAGAAGAATAAAATGCCTAGTTGAGTTCAAATTAAGGTGAGCATGATGATTTGAAGTCCAATCTTGATTCCATGAGTTTAGAGCATGAATAGCTCATAAACAAGTTGGATAAGCTTGAAAATAAGCATGAAAATATTGAGAAAGTCAAGGAGAATGCAAACTTATAAATAAATGTAAAAAGGTCAATCAGACAGGCTAATGCAATGAAGTGTTCTTTTCAAGGTCATTATTATGCTTGTCATCTATTTGGCCATAGGTCAAGGGACTATAGAAGGAAGGCATCAAGGAATGAGTGGTCATGGATATTTAGAATAAGGAGTTATTGGTATTGGATAAATCATAACCTAGATCAGTCAAGAGGTATGTTGAATGATATTATTTTCTATAGTTACAATTAAGTAGGACACATTACCAAGTTCTACAATAATAGTTTGAAGAAGCACTCAAGTATAGGCATCAAATCAAAGTATCCAATAAAAACAAAGAAGATGTATGATAAATATGTCATTATTGTGCTAAAAAACATATCCAAGAAGGTCCTAAAGAATGACTCTTAGTCTCTTAATTGCAAAATAGTTGAGAAAGAATCAATTGAAAATGTATGCCAAGAATCCATGATATCCTCATGTATTATCAATAAAGTCATATAAGAGAATAAGAATGATAAAGTGGATGAGAAATTAGTTTCAGTCAAGCATAAGAAGAAGAATAATTAGTCTTATAAGTCTAAGGTGATCAAGGAAGGAAGTGAAGAGATGTGTATATCTCCTAAGTACATGTTGTTCTAAGAGCCCATTGGAATGAGGTGTCTCTATTAGCTTCATGGAGGAGTTCTTCATCTTGAAGAAGCATGTGAGTTGAAGATAATGATTTTATCTTGATATTAAAAAGGTATGATTTGTTAATGCATCCTTTGGTTTGATTTTGTTTTTGCTTAGAGATAGGCTTAATCAATGGTCTTGAGAGAATAAGACAATTCGGTTTAGTTAGGATTTATCAAGTGAGTTGAAATCAAAATGGTGAGTTTATTTGAAAAGATGAATACCTATCAAGAAAAGGATAGATGATTGATATGTTCCAAGTGCATAGGTGGATAATATATGATGGGATAGAGCCTCCTAGGTGGTCAATATGGTTCAAGATTCTATACAGGAGATGAATATTAAGATTTTATGTTCTCAAGTCTTTTAGGCCTGTGTTAGGGCTTGAAGAGAAAAAATCATTAAGAGATTTATACCCAAAGGTATTAGATAAATATTGGTGTTAATATCCTTTTGGTGGTTTTATAAGTGATTTTGAAGTTCTTTGTCAGAATAGTCAACCGTATAGTAGGGTTTTGGAGTAGAAGTGCAATAAGGTGTTTTGAAGGCCTAATTACAGGTCTAGAAGTGCCCAAAAGAAGGAGATGTTCCAAATAAACATATCCCAAGTTTTTTTTTTGAGAGATAAAGTTAAAATGGATGCTAAAAAATATAAGTATTTTTCTAGAGAAACTTTGTCATCTATTCTTAACATGAGAATTTGTTGAAAAATAGGGCTATAAGGATTTATTAGCCCATTAAAGGAAGTTGAGTGTTTTGAAGGTAGAGGGAGTTTTCCAAGTGAAATAAAATTATGGTTCAAGTGATTCAAGGTCATAGGAGGTCTTTGAATGTGATTCTAAGAGGTATGAAGACTTTGATGAGTTTTTTGAGCTTTTGAGCCTAGTTGAAGGTGTCTTGGCCTTTTAGGCCCTAAAGAGACAAGTGTGATGTTTTGAGATATGAAGAAGGAAATATGTTGTATAATATGTGTGTTCCTTGTTTAGTATGTTATTTAGGTATCAAGAGGGTCTTATCACCTCCATGTGTTGAAGGAATAAGGTAGTTTGCAAATCCAAGACAAGTGAAGATTCTTTGTGAGAGCTTAAAGGTATGTCATCAAAAGAGTTTTCTTCTTTGATTTCTCTGAAGCTGTAGACACCAATATCATGTCAACCCCCCTTGGTCCCCTTCTAAATGTTAACACTCCTACCCCACACTTTCACACCGTATTAATTTAAAAACTACTTATTTTAAATTAATTACCTCACCTTGGACACCTCACCTAGACACCTCACCCTAGGACCGTTTCTTAGCCTATGAGTCACCCTGAGACTAAGTCCTCCAAATCCTAACTACCCATGACCTATTCTCACTCCATCTTAACTCCCTAACCAACTCTCATGCCTCATAAGCCCTTGTTTTGACTATTTTCCAATGGAAAAGGCACTTGGCGGGTGGAGAAATGGGCAAAGGGCTAAAAATAGCCCTTTTACCTATTAACTCTCCATCGACGTCGGTCAACCCATGGCCGACATCGATAGTCCTATGCTGATGTCGATGAGATAGCCGACATCGATTACATAAGCCAAGCACTAACATTGAGTTGAGGCCACCTTCTCGCACATTTGCATGCACATTTTGAGATTTCAAGCACCAAAACTTGACTATCATTCTTTCGACTACTGAAGCTCTGCACAAATCATTCCAAAGACTAGATTGAAAGATTGTAAGAGGACCTTGAGCTACTGAATTGAATCAATCCATGTTCACTTCATTAGCTCACAACACCAGTCACATCAGCCATAATGGGAATCACTATTCTGACACCTCTGGTTCTTCACCTTATAAAGCTAAGTATTCTAGTTTTCATTTTAGTGTTTTAGATTATATTGTCAATTAGTTTTCATTGATATTTCTAAATACTATCAAGAGGCCCAACTTCTTCTGTGGAGGGGCTGAAAGGCCTTCCCCTTGTTCTCACCCCTTTTTCACACCAATCCTCCACCTATACCCTTCTTCAGACCTCATTCACCTTCCCGCAATCCTGCACCAACCTCTAAATTTACAGAAACCCCTCTGTCTAACCCAAAAATACTCTAAAATCCATCCAAGGCTAATAACTTTGACCGACATCGGCAACCCAACCGACCCTGGCATCATTTACCTGACCGACCTCGATAGATCCACTGATGTCAATGATTGTGTTTTGAATCAACAAACTAGAGACCCATCCAAACAACCCATCCAGACAAGACAGAACCTTCAGCTAGCTTTTTGTAACATTCTAAGACACATAGGCTGTAGGGAATAGGTACACTACTTTTCCATTTCCTTAGTCATTTATCATTTCTTCCTTTACAATACTTTTTCTTTAAACAGTGGACTGTCATCTCTTAAGAAGCTTCACGCTTTCGGGACCGAGCGCATAGCTTGGCAGTCCACCATATCCTCTTCTAACATCTCTCTTGTTTAATTTTAATTCTTCCTGTAGGTGTTTCCTCCACAGCCAAAGAGGAGCTCCCACAAAGCTTGGATATGGTGTGCACTAAATCTAGGTAACATCAAACCCACTACCCCTTAACCTTAGTTTCTTCCTCATTTAAATGCAATTAGTGAAAATTTAGAGAAACATTTTAGCACACCCGCTGGGACCCTTGGAGTTTTCCTCGGGTTCATTCTTCTTCTTTTAAAAATCAAATTTTCATGTAGATGCATTAGAAAAATATTCACTTCTTGCATTCCCTCTTCTTTGCCTTTATTTCTTGAGAAATAAAAAATTTAGCTTCCCTTACTTTCTATTTTTTTACATAAAGTTAATTAATTCTTTCTCCTTCTTGTTTTACCTCTTCTATCTTTTGTTTCAAAAGGAAATAATTAGCAGAAGTTAAAAAGAACATCTCTTTTTCTTCTTGTTACTTCTTGCATGCATCATAGAGTAATGAAAAACTCATACTCTTTACCTCTTCTCCATTTGTTTGCATTTGAATAACATATTTCAATTTGGGTTAAAAACTACTGCATTTCATTCTTGCTTGGATGCACACTTAGCCCACTTAGTAATTAAAGCATTATGAATGAATCGTAGTGCACAAATGTGACACAACCAAACCACAATTACTTCAAATCAAACACATAAACTTACTTGAGACAAGGCCCATCTAGGATTTCATCACCTAGCGGATACCTTACCCCACCCAGCGATCCTACTTGGATTTCACCACCAAGAGGAAGACCCACTTTATTCTCTGGCAGAGTATAAACTATAGGAAAGGTATATTTTGGCTAAGCGACCCAGCTTGACTCTGGGTTCATGAAGTGAAGGGAGCAAGCCCCAGCACCAGGCCACATACTGACCCTAATACAAATATTTTTGAGCACCATAACACAACCTGAAACCAGCCATAGACTTCCTCTCTAAGACCTGTTCTACAAGCCCAACTCCCAACATATTCTCTTAAGGCATAAGCCACCACAACTTTAAAACTCATTCCTAGGAATCTAATGTTTTAGAGGTTGCTTGCCTAATCATCTATTCTGCTAGTTTTATCTGAGTGTTTGAGCTGGTAAGGTCGTACCATTATGAAGTCCAAAACAACTTAGATTATCTTCTTCTTCCAAAAACTATCAATTTTTTGTGTTTTTGGAATTACATAGAAATTGACATCGATTTCTCCATCGACGTCGACAAAATTTTCTAACTGATATTGATTAAATAACTGACATCGGTCACTATCAATAAAAAAAATTAAAAAAAAATCCAAACAACAAGCTAAAAACCCAAATTCTTGCTGTTTAACAAAATTCTAGTTTTTTGAAATTAAAACACAGTTTTTGGAACCTGAACCCCTTTCGCCTTGGATGTTCTTAACACGCAGTCAAGCCAAATTCCTTGTTGACCATGCAAGTCAATAGCCACTCCCACCTTTTCCCTTCATGCCAAGTCATCTAATGGAGTATACTTCAGACACCAAGCATACTCCTATCCAACCTACCCCTGATCAACCTCCTATTGTTCCTGAAGGGGATCAAGATTTTGAGAGATTCCTTGACCACAACGTCAAGGCTCTCCAACATTATCTCGCTAGAAGCCAAATGTGAGATCCTTTGGGTAACATTATTTATGGGATGCCAACTTCTTTGGTTGAAGTGGAAATGATATCAACAGCATCTGCTACCCAACCTATGGTCACTCAGGCCACTACCCTGACCAATAACCCAGCCATGGCCAATGTTTAATATTTGGCCTCCCTTTCTATCCTTTCTTCCCCTACCTCCATCGAGGTTTCCATACCCCCTCAACTACAAACAATTCAACCAAGTTCAACACCTTTCCAGAACTTGATTGTCTCTATCCCATCCACTCTTGCGCCCATAAACATGAGAGTGACCACTTATCCTTTAACTAGTGTCACCACCATTCAACCACCCTTGGCGGCATCTAGTCAAGTTGTGCCCTCTAACTTTGTGATATAAGCCCCCTTGACCTTGACATCAGCCCCTATGACAAATTATCAGTATGTTGCACCTACACAAATGCAACCAAATACGCCATATGCCCCTTCCAATGCCTTTGAGGTACCCTATAACTTAGGGGGTGCCCCTCATGCCTATCCATCTACTAATTTAATTAAGATGTTGATGGATAAAATGTCCAACCTTGAGACATTTGTTTTAGGTTTGAGGAATGTTCTTTTGTATGAATAAATCTATAACGAACCTATCCACCCTTCAGTTCTTATTTGACCATAACCTATCCAGTGGGAACTCCCAAAATTTACTCACTTTTAGAGTAAAGAGGACCCACAACAACATCTGTGAGCATTTAGACATTCTTGCTACCTCATAGTGCATGATGATGTGTTATTACTTCGCACATTCCCTATGTCACTTTATGGTGCCGCCCTTGACTATTATAGCTCCATTACCAGTCATTCTCTCTTCACCTTCGTTCAACTCGCTCAGCTATTCCTCGATCATTTCTCAATCAATATTACCAAGAAGGTCTCCATCACAGACCTTTATTCCATTAGACAATTTGAGGATGAGTCAATAGCAGACTTCATTGCCTGTTGGAGAGTTTTGATCAACCAACTCTCCTTCTCACTAACTCAACCTGAGCTCATTGAGTTCTTTTCAAGAGCATGCGCCAAACACATTTTTTCCACTCTGTGGGTTCAAACTTTTCGCACATTCGATGAAGCTTTCACCATGGCTCGAAATCTTGAACTCCATGCAATCGAGGTAGATAGGGTCAAATTACATAGCAAAAATACCAACACAAAATCCAATGACCCTTCTTCTTCCAAATCTTCTTCTTCTCACCTCAAATCCAAGGGATCAGTGAATGTTGTGGTCCATAGGTCACCATCTTTTACTACAACCAACCAATCTAAGCCCTCCACATCACAAAACATCACTAGACAATTCCAAAAATGGTATGAACAACGATGATACACTCCAATAGGAGAATCATATCCTTCAATATTGGATAAATTAGTAAATCAGGGAGTCTTCAACCTCCCTCAAATTTGACCACCTATCCAATTTGATCCCTCACGAGCCATCCCTACATGGTATAGGGAAAATGACTTTTGTAACTATCATCGTGTCAATGGTCATGACACAGATAATTGAAAAACAATAAAAAACATTATTCAAGACATGTTAGATAAAGGGGACCTTATTTTGGATAACCCTAATGCACCGGCCAACCAAAACATGGATGTCTTTAGGCAACCATTCCCCAACCATCCCCCAAGTTAGAACAATGTTTAGACCATGGCCGATGACCCTCAAGAACGCAACATACGCATGGTCAACATAGTCTTTCCTTTCATTCCTAACCAACCTCTCCCACAATCTGAAGAGGTTGGTCAACCCATTTCTCCACCATGGGTAGAAGAGCCTATTTTACCCATACCACCCCTACACAACGAAGAGCTCCCTTTGTCTCGCCCTCTTCCTCATGTGGATGAACCCGTTTCACTTGTATCACCCCCATGACATCAAGCACCTCCTCTTCCCATTCTTATACCTCATGAGGATCCCATATTACCTGTTCCTCTTGCCCCTACCCTCCCTCTTCTTCTACCATTAGAAGAACTTACCATTCATACCCAATGCCCTCATGTAAAAGGGGCAATCATCCCTCAATGTTACCCTTTAGAGGAGCCTTCCTCTCTTATTTTTCCTCCACCAATGGAGGATAGTTCTCCATCCACCCCCCTTTCACACGTAGGAGAGTCTACTTTGACCTCTCCCATATTGGAGGATGCTTTGATGGTACCAACGCCAATGGCCCTGCCCTTATCCTTCTTATTACCAATGGAGGATCATACTTTCCATGCTCCTAGACCACATGTGGAAGGCATGATCATCCCTATGCTCTATCTGCTTGAAGATCCAAATTCTCCAATCCCTTCTCTGCCAAGGGAAGAACTTGCCACCTCACCCACTTTGGCTGAGGAAGATCCAATGATGATTCTCTCTCACCTTTGGCCCAAGATCGATGCATCCAACACATTTCTACTCTCACAATTTCCCAAATTCTCTGAAGGATCGACTGTAAGGCCTCATGCGACGTCATCTAAACCCTTCTCTTGATTGGTAGAAAACTTAGGGTTCCTCTATTCTAGGAACCTAGAGTATGAGGCATTATGGGAGCAAATTAAGGCTCTTTATCCTACACATCCCACTTCACCTTATACTGCCAACCATTCCACGATGATTTACCCCAAAGTCTCTGATGAGGATCGAGCTTCCACTTCTAAATCATCAGAAGCTCAGCCTTCCACATCTGAATCCAAACCCTCATAAGCCTCCACCATGCTGAAATAGATTATATCTCTTGGTGTTCACCCTATATCAAACTTAACTCACCCACAAGTGAAGTTAGATTTGAACCTCACCCTTCAAAGTAGTGGTCCTCACACCATACTAAAGTAGGATGCTAAACCACATAGGTCTACTCCTCCCCCACCTTCACTATTTCCCTCTATCTTGGGTCCACATCCTTCCACTTTAATAGGAGTGCTCCCTATTCCAACACCTCATAAAGACAAAATACCTCCATTACTCCCTCTACCCATCAAAAACATATTTCCTCCAAAAAATTTGACACCCCTCATCAAGAAAGTGACATCTACGCGTGTGGCCACACCACCAACCAAAAAGGTGGTATGAAAAACTCCCCCTACAACTCCTAAACAGAAGTTGTCAACCCCTACTACAACAATGAGCGCAGACCCATTAGGGGGTTCTTATGCTTCATTGTTATGCCAATTATTGCAGTCTTCTAGCATCGTTCTCCCACCCATTAAGCCATACTAACCTTTCAGATCAAAACCATCTTGGTTGGATGACACTCAAATTGGCTTGTATCATCACACACCTGGACATGATACTGAGAATTGCTACATTCTTAAGGTTGTCATTCACCAACACTTGGAAAAGAACACCCTTCTCATTGAGGATTCTCTTGCCCACCTTTTTGACAAACTATCGACACCATCCCATGCCTCCCAAACCTCCTCACTTGAATCGGGATCCCAATGTGAGATTATGGTCCCTCTACCACCTTCTCCCCCTTTATTCGAAATCAACACTATTAATGTGGCCACAAGGTCCCAAACCCTAAAGGATAAAGGAAAAGATAAGGTTTCTACCCCTTGGACATATCCATTCACCAAGCCCTTTCCACCACCAAAACCCAAGATTTCTATCTTGGGCACATCTCAACCAACATCTTCGAGGGCAATTCATGACTCCATGGTGAAACAACTTCACCAAACCCCTGTGAAGATGTCTTTGTATGACCTAATACAAAGTTCTCTGCAACATCATCAAGCCTTGATCAAAGCTTTATAGGTAGTGGAGGTCTAACCTGAAGACCCCAACCAGTGGCTACTTTAGTCAAATTGTTACCCACCGTTTCCTCCATCACCTTCAGTGATTCTGAGATTCCTGCCTACAAGCCAAAAAATGTCAGGTCAACTCAGTGTGGGTGTGGGGGTCATTCTCATCCCTCACGAGGGCGAGCCCATGCCTCTATCCTTCAAACTCAACTTCAAATGCACCAATAACATGGCTGAGTATGAAGCCTTAATTTTGGGGCTTCAAACTACCATTTTCTTTGGCATTAAGACAATCAATATCTTTGGTGACTCGTAACTAGTTGTTAATTAGATTAATAGTTTATATCTTTGTAAAAATGAAGTTTTGAAATGATATAAACACCGTGTTGACACATTGTTAGGGTCTTTTGACCGTTATCTCTTGTAAACTGTTCCTTGCTCTACGAATAAGTTTACCAACACAATGGCCTCTCTCACCTCACACATCCCATCTTCATCTGACTCCTCGAGAATCTATGTCATGGTACATCATTTGGCATTGCCCTCATATATCTCAATTGACATCAACTTTGTTGGCAATATCGACTCTAGTCCACATGATGTTTGGTATAAACAATTTGTTGACTACTTAACTTATTCTATCATTCCTCCTGACCTTTCTAGCAATGGACGATGGGATTTTATCAAGAGTACTGTTCGATACACCATGCTAAGGGGTCTTCTCTACAAACAAGGTTTCAATGACCTCCTTTTTCGATGCCTAACCACCAATGAGACATCTCATGCCATCAAACAAGTCCATGATGAGATTTGTGGAGGACATTTTAGTGGTAACTCGGTTGCAAAGCGCATCCTCCACCTGGGCTATTATTGGCCCACTCTTAACCAAGACTATCATGACTATGTTTGGTGTTGTATCAAATTCCAGCAACATGCTAACCTACTTCACATCCCTAGCCATGCTTTACAAGTTGCTATGAATTTTTAGCCCTTTTCACAATGGGGCTTAGATCTAATCAGTGAGATTAACCCTCATTCGTCTCTCTGACATCAGTCTATTATCACAGTTCACTAAATGGGTGGAAGTTGTTCCCCTCATCTCCACTAAAGCTGACAAAATCATTGACTTCATTAACCACCACATCATCTGTCATTTCAATGTACCTCACAAGATAATCACCAATAACGACAAATCTTTCAAAAACAAAACCATCCAAAAGCTTTACAATGCTTTTGGCATCAAACTCAGCTTTTCCTCGCCTTACTATCCACAAGAAAATGGACAAGTAGAAGCTTCTAACAAAACCCTAACTAAAATCCTAATGAAGGTGGTCAATGATACTGGAAGGGATTGGCACACTCACATTCCCTTTGCTTTGTGGGCCTACCGCACTAGTATCCAAACCACTACGAGTGCTACACCTTTCTACTTAGTGTATGGAACCGAGGCCGTCTTGCCTCTTAAAATACAAATACCTTCTCTTTGCATCTCTTTACATGGCATGTTATCTAATGATGACTTTCATCAAGATCAATTAACACAACTCGAGTTACTCGATGAATGTTGTCTTGCCGCTCTTAATCATCTTCATATCTACCAAGATCGCATCAAGCATGCCTACAACAAAAATCTGAAAGAGCAAGATTTAAAAATCAGATATCTCATCCTTAAAGAAAACCAACACATGACCAATATGGAAAAAATAAAATGAGGCAAGTTTGTTCCTAATTAGCTCGAACCTTATATAATAATGCACAAGTATGGATCAGGCACTTATCGTCTGTCTTCTCTCAAAGGCTAGCTGGAACCTGAACCCCTTAATGCCTTGCATCTATGACCATTCTATTGTTAACCAAGTAATCATTCACTTGATGTTTAACTTGAGCTCATCCCTTGAGCAACCCTCGTCATTCTCATTCCTATTCCTTTCAACCCTTTTTCCCTACAAAAATTAGTTAACCCTTTTTTAAGCATTAATGCTTTGTCCTAATAAAAGGGAAACCCCTAAACCTCTATAGTCTAGTCCATGACTAAAAGTACAGTCAACAAAACAAAAAGAAACATAAAACTGGGATGCCTAACAAAATATTAAAATCTCATAAACTATAAATGTAGATTGCTCCCTCAAAGGACAGCTACATTATTGCTATAATTAATAGACTGCTCCCTTGAAGGACAGCTATTCAAAGAAATCAAAACATACAAAGAAAAATATAGACCACTCCCTCGAAGGATGGCTATGCCCAAATTTTGCTACAAAAATAACACCCTCTCAGAAGCTTCCCGCATCAATCAGCTTCACATGACCATGAAACAAAAACAACATCCCCAAGTAGACTTCCCGTATTGATCAGTCTACCAAAAAAAAAACAACTGACTGACAAACTATTAAGTCATGGACTTGCCTATAGTCGTTCTCAGGGTCACCTATAAAAGGGGAAAAGTTATCCCTACTAAAAAGGGTTAAGCTATCCTCACATATCACATAATCACACCTATTACCCCAAAATACCTAATGGATTTTGAGCTCACTTAACATGAAATAATTAAGGTACTTCTCTAACAAAAACCAATGCTCAAACGACATAATGCATGAACGAGGCTTTTGTTCACAAAAACCCTATCTATGTTATCATTATGGTTCTTGTCAATGAAAGAGCAATGCGCCTTCCACTTCTTACACACCTTCATCACATGCCAGTTTATCTTTTAGGATGCAGTGTCTTAAAATTATATGCTCTCATATTGTCATCTCATAATTTTCACTATAAAGTTATGAACCTAACATTCAACTCAATTTTATCATAAATAACATCACATGTTTCTGATAAAATACAACCAAAACATTTTCTAACCACTAACATAACATCATGATTTATTTAATGCAAATACCAATTTGTGTTATATAAATTATCATAGCCCATTCACATTAGTTTCTATGGAAAACAATACACGTGGAAGCTATCAACCAAACACAGTTTATGTCAAGCATATACCATCACCAATATGGAAACCTGTTAAAACATAAATAAACTCATTTCATTTTTAGCATACACCATCACCAATATGGAAAATATCTAAGGATGAAAAACCACATAACCTATGTTACAGCATACACCATCACACAATATGGAAAAGGCTATAACATCATCATAAACTCATCATTTCAAGCATGAACCATCAAACATATGGGAAATGCTAAAAAAACTAACATAACCAAAACAACTAACAACCTCTTTAACTCTTCTTCCCTTTTGGGAGAACTACATTGGCCTGAGGCCCTTAAAATAGGGGCTATGTAGGTAGCACTCAATTGACATGGGGTCTTCTGAGGTTAGCTCGGCCATTCGTTTGTTCATATACCTAATGGACCAACTATTTAAACCCTAAGCTCACTGTCTAAACCAGCCCTGACACTGTATAAGTCACCTTAGACTTCTCATGGGGCAAATTGGAGATCACATACATCTCCCTAACCACAACAAACAACACTCGAGATCAATTATATCTTAGCCTGACTCGACAAATGACCTCAGATATCGCGACTATCTCCTCAGACCATGACCACTTTCGAGACAACTTTGCCTTGGTTGTTTTGATTGCATATGCTACCTCACAAATAGTTAGCAAATTATATGCGCCCCTCACACCTATTGTCAGATCAGGACCATGTTGATCCCCAATATCTGTGACATTTTTGTGTTTTTTAGGAGAACTTCCTAGCCCAAATACTTGGAACACGATGCCCATTAGATCTACAGCTTTGATCATTTTAACCCAATCAACTACCACTAATAAGCTAGGGATCGGTTACTTTGATTTTAGTCCTCCTTGACCTTGCCTATGACAATTTGACCTGCCTATCAAGTGAATTAGTATACACATAATCTCAACTATTGCAATGTTCACACTCCAACCTCACCCTACCCATCCACTACCTATCAAATCGACACCCGATTTTAGATTACCTTCTCTCAATTCCCACTCTGAGGGGGAATACCTCATCCCATACCTGAGGTAACTACATCTATTTTTGTCTTGCAGTTTGTCAAAACAAACCACAAGACAAAAAGGGGCAAATGTAGACACCAATATCATGTCAACCCCCCTTGGTCCCCTTCTAAATGTTAACACTCCTAACCCACACTTTCACACTGTATTAATTTAAAAACTACTTATTTTAAATTAATTACCTCACCTTGGACACCTCACCCTAGGACGGTTTCTTAGCCTATGAGTCACCCTAAGACTAATTCCTCCAAATCCTAACTACCCACGACCTATTCTCACTCCATCTTAACTCCTTAACCAACTCCCATGCCTCATAAGCCCTTGTTTTGACCGTTCTCCAATGGAAAAGGTACTTGGTGGGTGGAGAAATAGGCAAAGGGATAAAAATAGCCCTTTTACCTATTCTCTCTCCACCAACATCGATCAACCTATGGATGACACTAGTGGGATAGATGACATTGGCTACATAAGCCAAGTACTAACATTGAGCTGAGGCCACCTTCTCGCACATTCACATGCACATTCTGAGATTTCAAGCACCAAAACTCGACTATCATTCTTCCAGCTACCGAAGCTCTGCACAAATCATTCTAAAGACTAGATTGAAATATTGTGTGAGGACCTCGAGCTACTAAATTGAAGCAATCCATGTTCACTTCATTGGCTCACAAAAACAGTCACATCAGCCATAATGGGAATCACTATTCTGACACCTCTGGTTCTTCACCTTATAAAGCTAAGTATTCTGGTTTTCATTTTAGTGTTTTAGAATATATTGTCAATTATTTTTCATTGATATTTATAAATACTGTCAAGAGGCCCGACTTCTTCCGTGGATGGGCTGAAAGGCCTTCCCCTTGTTCTTGCCCCCTTTTCACACCAATCCTCCACCTATACCCTTCCTCAGACCTCATTCACCTTCCCACAAACCTGCACCAACCTCTGAATTTATAGAAACCCCTCTATCTAACCCAAAAATACTCTAAAATCCATCCAAGGCCAACAACCTAGACCGACATCAGCAACCCAACTGACCCCAACATCATTTACCTGACCGACCTTGGTAGATCCACTGATGTCAGTGACTGTGTTCTGAATCAACAAACTAGAGACCCATCCAAACAACCCATCCAGACAAGATAGAACCTTTGGCTAGATTTCTGTAACATTTTGAGACACATTGACTATAGGGAATAGGTACACACCATCTACTTTTCCATTTCTTTAGTCATTTATCATTTCTTCCTTTACAATACTTTTTCTTTAAATAGTGGACTGTCATCCCTTAAGGAGCTTCACGCTTCCAGGATCGAGCGCATAGCTTGGCAATCCACCATATCCTCTTCTAACATCTCTCTTGTTTAAGTTTAATTCTTACTATAGGTGTTTCCTCCACAGCCAAAGAGGAGCTCCCATAAAGCTTAGATATGGTGTGCACTAAATCTGGGTAACATCAAACCCACAACCCCTTAACCTTAGTTTCTTCCTCATTTAAACGCAATTAGTGAAAATTTAGAGAAATAGAAGCATGATTAGTTGATTTGTGAGTTTAGTTTATATGGTGGAGATTTTTTTTTAAATATAAATAGGGAGTTATTATTAGCCTAGCTAAAGAGAGAATGCATGATGTAAGGGGGAACATATGAGATTCTACATGTTTAACTAGAGATGCCCTATAATGTCAAAAAGAGAATTTATAGATCTAAAGATTAGAGGTAGCTATAGAGACCCTTTTTCATTCCTGTCAAATGGGGATAGATGTTATATTGATGTAGAAGTTGTCTTAGATCAGGTCATTTATGATTTCCCATCAATTACAAATGGGGAGTTTATTAGAATGTTATCATTGATGTCGTGATTGGTTCATATTCATTGATGTTAAATAAGGTTTAGAAAGGTAAGTTATAAGTAGTATGAGATTGTAATAATTAATTTAGACAATTTTATTTATTTATATCTTTGATATAAGCATGCTTGTGTTCTAAGTTCTTGTGAACTAGGTGACTTGAGAAGCCTAGTCTTGTTCTGTGAGAAGGGATATGCATGTAAAAGTAGTGAATATTGGTGGAAATTAATATATAGAGGACTAATAGGATTTCAGATATATTTTTAACATGGGAATAAAGTTCAAATATAATCTACAGTGGTAGAAAGGTTAAGGTTGAGGTCCAGTCCTTACATGAGAGACCTAGAGTGAAGACACAAACTTGGTAGCTTGATGAGGTACGAGGTATGTGACCTGTGTAAGGATAACTGATAGATTTAGAGTATGATGTGAAGGTATTTGACATTTTGAGGATGTGTTAAGAGAAATAAAATATGTTTCCAAATGCTTTCAAGATTCAATTCTGACTGGTGGTTCTAGACCTATCATGTTAGTGGCCTAGTGAGGTCCAAATTAGGGTTCAAGGTGAGTTTCCAAGTTGTTTAAGAATATCTTATCATTAATTATGGTATTATAGGTTTTTTAAATCATGTTTACTAATTTTTAGGTTGATCCTTGAATAATAAATCATAAAAAGTTGTTTTGAGGTCTCTCGAGGTGCCTAAAATGAAGACTCTTAGTCCGAGAAGGTTTTTCCTATAATTGTTGGCATGTGCAAAAGATACATGGGGATATGAGTCTATAAATATAATTGAGGAAGGCTCCTAAGAATAATTTTTTGGAATTGGTTTCTATTTTTAAGGTCTAAGTTGTATGAATGTATGTTAAGACTGGAATAGGTTTTTGGTCTCCTAAAAACCTAATGACAACCTGATGGTGAAGAACTTGATGAAAAGTGCCCATAATGAATTGGTATGTCTTGTTAAATTATTGGAGGTTTCTTTTAAATCTCCTAAGAATCCCTAGGTATGATTTTTTTTTCATAATAGTGTGTGGGCCTTACGATAAAGATCTTGTTTCTAAATAAGTTGATATAAAAGAAAAAAAATTACAAAGAATAAATTGATCAAATGTATGAAGGAATAATATAGTGACTTGTGTTTAATGTCCATGAAGATTTTTGAGCATGTTTATGCCTATGTTTGAATCATTTTTATTATCTAGGTCAGATAGTCATTAAAAGGTAAATGGTATAAATAGTTAAAGAAGACCAGTCAAGTGAGAAGAGGATTAGGAAAGACTTATCAGGTCAGATGAATGAATCCTGAAACATGGAATGTTTTTATAAGTCTTGTATCACCTATCCATGAATTTTATGTGGTTCTTAATCATGTTTGATGATCAAGAGGTGGACCAAAAATTGCATATCCAAGTCTAGTGATGACATCAAAATAGAAGGCAATGAGATTGGTTTGAGATACAATTTTTTGATATTATACCTTGATGTATAAATTAATGGAGGTGTTCCTAATATGAATATGGTTCATGTGAATTAAATAATAACCATTGAAATTTCCCATGCTAGTGTGGAGAGTCAAATTATTTTGACTATGTGTTGGCTGGGTTTGGCAGCTCTGAGTGAGCTTTTGCGAAGAATGGAATGAGCTTGTTCAACCTATGTTGAGATATCTCAAGATTGTGATGATATTATTGAAAGCCTTGAATCATAAATTTGAATTATATTAGTTTATCATGTTTTATTTTATAAATTTGATTTATATTATGTCATTTGAGATTGTATTTTTGATATATTTAGCCTAATAGGGCTCATAAGACCTAATGGAGTGTCCAAGAGGAAAGTGAATGAAATTAAGCTTATCAAGAATTGAAAGATTTATTATAGGTCCTATGCTGAGTGGATAAATTATTTATAATTTTTGGTTAAGGTCTTTTGGGTCCATGTGGTTCAAGGTTCAAGCGAGAGAGTAAGAGACCTAGTGCTAATACGTCTTCATAAGCCTAAAAGGTGGATAAGACCTATTAGAGAGGCTTAATTATAAAATAAATATTAATTATCATTGTAATGTGTATTTTATAGGTTTTAAATACTATTACAATGGTGATTTATTTATGTCAAGATGTTTAGCTAACCAAGAGAGGGTTGAGAAAGAGTCTTGTATATAAGCAAGACCTAGTGGAGCTAGTGTTCAAGACTAGTGTATTGAGTTTAATATCAAGATAGAGGAGAAGAGAAGAGTATAAGGGTTAATAGGATGACAAATCAAAGTTTAAATATAGTGAATTATTCATAAATAAGGTATGATTGTGTTTGCAGGTGTGTTGAGGTCAATTCAATCTTGAAGAGACCTAAGTGTACAAAGAGCTAGATTTATGTGTGTGAGTTATAAGTGAATGAGGGGACATATTGCAGAGAGGAAGGAGGACCTATAGGTCATCATAAGAGTGTGAATAAATATCCATGAAGGTTATGAAATATCTTGGTGTGATAATATCAAGTATAATTGTTATATTCTATCTAAGAAGAGACCTATTGAAGCGAAGGAGAAAAAGATCAATTTAGAGGCATATTTCAATGTGTCCAAGCAAAATAAATCCATCATCAATAATGTGAAGACAAAAAGATAAATATGGAGTGTTTCTGAGTGTTGATTTATTGGGTGCTTGATCAAAAAGGGGTTTGGTGCCTCCTAACAAGTTGGTTCTTGCTAAATCCAAGTGGGTACTTGGTGAATTTAAGGGGTTGGTTCTCCTTACTATGTTGGTGCTCAGTATAATATTGATTCATGGGTATAATACAAGTAGTCCAATCTATGTTTTAGATTTTTTTATCCCCCATGAGAGTTTCCCACATATATCTTATGTTCATGTGATGTGTTCTCTTATTATATGCTTTGTTTGAGTATACTTTCATTGTGATGTTTCTAGATGAAGTAATTGTGTGATTGAATGCATAATGAAAGTTAAAGAGAATTTATTGAAAAAATTGGTAGACTGATTCACCCCCCCTCTTAGTCATCTTGCTTTCAACACTAGATACTAAGATGGAGGTGGTGTTTTAAGGGATTCATGCATGGTATTTATGTGTTGAGTTTATTTTGTCTCTTATTTCATTTTGGGTCATAGGTTTGGTAGTACTTTTGCTTCCCTTGTTACTTAGGTGGGTTTTGTTAGTTTTTGGTTATTTTAGTGGGTGTGTTGCCTACTCTAGTTTTTAATTGTGGTTAGTTGTTGATATCTAGAATTTTTTAATGTTTTTCCATGTTGATTAGTCTATTGATATCTTGCATGGCTCTGGTGCCTATATTGTTTCATTTCCTATATATTTTTTTCAAATATTTTCATAAATAAAAGGGTGGTTAACTGTCAACCCCTATTTACACATCTAATTTTCTTTTATGTCAATAAATATAAAATGAAATTTTAAAGAAAATATTTTTGAATTTCTTTTTTATGCATAGATATTTAGGTGCATACATTAAAAGATATTAAATTTTGGAGTAAATAATTTTATAAAAGTTTTTCAGCGCTTAGATATTTAGGCACATACTTTAAATAAATAAAAAATTTATTGATATTTTCAATACATTCCATTTGAATATTTATTCAATGAATTTATGAAGACAAAGACCTTCCACTTCTCATGATTTAACAATGCTAATGTTAATTGTTCACTTTAAATTTATCAACATTTAAATTGTATGGAAAACATGATTTATACAGGAGAAAATGAGCATTTGATATACTCAGACACAATGTATTTTATCTGCATCATTTCTCATCTTCCTAAAAAATTCAACATCATCTCAAGCACATGTGCACATACCCCAAAGTCCTAACTCCTCTTCTATAATTCTTTGCAAATATGACAATGTCAATACTATTATGCACAACCCTATAGTGGCATTAACAAAAGATAAAAAACTAATATTTGATTAGTTATTAAGTGGTTTTTCTAACTCTTCTAAGAGGTCAATTGATGCTTCATCTTCATATGTTGTATATTAATGCCTTATTTTATCCTTTTTAATAATTTAGTGAAAAAAATATATACTAGGAAGTACATAGACATCACAAATGTTATCTCTCAGATATTATATAGAAATTTTCATAATATAAATTTGTAATTATAGTTATAATTTGGTGTCCTTTCTCTTATTGTCTCTTTCCATCGTCTCCTTACATAGTGATATATCCCTCAGCCTCTCTCATTTAGACATACTCTTTTGTAATAACCCTTTTAGTCCATTAAGTGTGGTTTTTAAGTAAGTCTCTTCTTAGGACCCATATTAGTGATATGAAATCATAAAAATTCATATCATCTCAAAATGGTATTGAAATTATATCTAAAATACTTCTATATTTTTATTCCCACGAATAAAAGGTCTTATTATAGAAAGTTAAGGAATGAAAATTGTGACCCTTCCTCATACATTTATTCATGTCCTTAGATGGCATACCAATAAAATTCAAAGACACCAAATTAAAAATTATTTTATAAAATTATAGATGATTATTTGTGAATCAAAAAAGAGGAATCAATAGAATGTCATGCATGTGAATGAGATATTATTGTCAATCACTTAACCAATTTTGCATTTTAATGTATTGGTCATGTATAATATGTATTTCCACAATGCCCAATTATATTTTATTAGTAATAATATATTGTAAGACATTTCATAGTCAAAACATTAGATAAACTTGTTACAGTGGTAGAGTTAGTGCGGAGGTGATCCAAAAATCTTTATAGTGATGAAATCAACATGTATCAACTTTTGAAATGAAGGGGTTTATCATAGATAGTGAAATCATCACTATTTTTAGGGTGGTGGTTGTAAAACTACCATAACAACCCATGTATAAGTGGTAGTTTCATAACCACCTTGAAATTTTTTAAACCACCAATCTACACACACTTGAGGTTTATTCGCCATACAAAAAAATTGAAGTTAAATAGCTGCAAATGTCTCTTCTCATTATTGGTTCATTAAGATTCTTGGTGGAATTAAATTTTGAGAGAGAATTAATATAGGTTTTGTGTAAGTAATAAGACATTATATATGTAGTGAGAGATATTTTAGTTGGTTTCACATTGCAAGTTTGAATATTGAGTCATTTTTTCTTGTTATTTCATTGTTCCTTAGTTGTATACAGTTGGTTTAGCTATGTTAGAGTTAAGAGAAGTGTCTTATAGTTGTAATCTTATATAAAATTTTTGGATAAATTCGTAGTGATAATTATATCCACGAAGGACATGTTTTTAAGTACCTTGTATAGTTTTACCATTACATATTGTAAGGGGAGTGCAATTGCCTCACCATTGGATTTTTTACCACATCAAATTTCTCCAGGTCAAATTATATATTCATTGTGATATTTGTTTATGATTATGCTTTATATTCATGTTAAATATGTCATACATTTAATTTCAAACACTTTTTTTTATCTTTATTATAGTATGGTAAATATCTTAGAACTATCATCTTACCATCATTATTGAGCTAGAAGGATTAATATTCATGTAGATGAATCTCAATGTGGAATATCCACCTAGTTTAGATATCAATCACTTTTATCAACTTATCAATCATATTCACACTTTTTTTGACATATCTCACTCACAACAACCATTTTTATGGTCACACACTTTATAATGTAAAAGTCAATATATATACATTTCTATGTTTGAATTAAAAAATATAGATGCCTTAGAAAAATAGCTTAATATAATATGTTCATTCTATGAGGTTAATCATTTTCATCATAAATAAAATATTGCATTCTCTTATGAAACTTTATTTATTCATAAAGAAATGGTAGGATAACTATTTAAGTGCATATCAATATTATGCCTTAGAAGCACCATAGATACCTATAATAATATCATATTATCAATCAAATAAACTTATTACCCTATTGGAAACTAGGATGACCAGTACATAAAGTTATCGTAGATATGACAAGGTCATGATCAAACTATATAGGACTACATAGAAACTTGTCATACTTTAGTTTAAAATTTTATTTTTAAATAATTTGAGAAAAATATCATTCTGAAGTATAGATCAAGCTTGAGACTATATTTATAATTAGACATGTATTTATTTTGATGATTATTACAACATAATTATAAAACTATATATGAATACACAAAAACTTATCATGCATTAGTTTAAAAAATGATTGTTAAAGAATTTGAAAAAAATATCATTTTGAATAATTATAGATCAAGATTGAGACTATATTTCTAATCATCCATTGATTTTTTGTAGATCTCTTCCATCGAAGAAGCCTATTTATTTTTATTTAAATTTGAATCAAAATCTCAACATAAGTCTAATAAAAAATATTCCAAATCTCACCTCAGAAAGTGCAGTGTAATAATTCCAAACTTGGAATCAAGTGGAATCCTAAACAAAATAAATTCCCTTCACATCATCCTCAAAATAAGAACACACTATCAAATGACTAGAATAAGAAGTCCAAGATTGACAAGTGGTTCTCAATTCATAGTTCTAAAGGTCCTTTCAATGAATAATGGCATGCTAGTAAAGATATACTTGCACAACTTGAGAAAACATGTACTACCACTAAGACACTAGAGAGAGGTAATAAGATCATAGATTCCAAACCCAAGTAGTATGGTAGGTACTAAAAACACAAATTATTCATTAAACATAGATTAAGAGAAATAAATATTGGTCAATTCTTAGATGTGGATCAATTGTCAACCAATATACTTCATATTTCACAATGCAAGTCAAGATAAAATGATCTATTCTAAATAAATTTCCATATTGAAATTTATATTGATGCCTCACCCACAACCATACTCTAATGGATGGTTCAATATGGTCTCTAAGAAATACATCAATTAGTTGAACAGTGTCACCTAGTCTAAAAAACCAATCCTTTTCAAGATGTAATCTATTATGACATCACACCATTATAGGTATGTGATGTTTTACTTTGTCAACCATATTTTTACCATTCAAATTTAATATATTTAGAATCCATATAAATTTTTTTATAGATGATGGTGATATGATATATTTCATACCAAAAGTAATTAGTAAACTTTCAATCTTTAGAAAAACATTGCAAGAATCTAGTCAGTTCTAGTAAAAGAATTGTACTCTTGATGGTGAGACATAAATGTAATAATTTCCTAATTACAAAAAATCATAACAAAGTTCCTTCAGTAGTAATAGACACAATTAATAATTGAAAAATATGGTAGGAGAATACAAGGATATATTTTAATCACCTAAACAAGTGCCTACACATTGTGTGGTAAAGTACATAGTTTATTTGATATTGTGACTACCTCTACATAATTTTTATTAATATAATAGATAATTTATAGAAATGGAAGAGATCTGGTTATAGATTCAAGAGCTAATGGATATAGGACACATTAGGCCCAACTCATCACCTTGTGACATCCCTTTTTTTTTGACAATGAAGGATGGCATGTGGAGTATTCGAATCAATTAAAAATATCTCAACAAGATCACATTACTAAATTCTTAACCAAAATTGATCTTAAGTTTGGGTATCATCAAATTCATGTTATAATTACATACATATATAAAAAACCTTAAAATTAAAGGAAGGATTTATTTAGTGGTTGGTTATGCCTTTCAAATTAAAAAATGAACTTCCAACATTCATGTGAATGATGAATGATGTATCATCATACCTTTCACTACTTTATTTGTTTTAGTATACCTTGATGACATAATATTCTGTAAAACATATGATGAACATGTGTAACATATTGATCAAGTGTAAATCACACTTTGGTGTAACACGCAATATATGCTAGCAAAGTGAAATGTTGATTTTTCTATATAGGAGATATAATATATAGGGTAAATTATATACACAAGGATTTCATGCTGACCTAGCCAAGATTCAAGTCATTGAGTAATGGTATACACCAAAGAGTCACACATATATTTTTAGTTTCTTAAGGTTATAAAGTTTATCACTGAGATTTTTAATTGGTTTCTCTCATATGACTTGGCTTATGAACCAAGTTAACAAAGGTGGTGCCAAAAAAATATTTATTTGGATAATTGCACAACATAAATAATTTGAAGAATTAAAATGTAGACACTATTCCATGTGTTATTACTTTCATTCCCTAATCTTTATCACCCTCTTCAAATCAAGGATAATGCATTTGATTACATTTACTTGAGTAAACTTCACTTGACCTAGTTATCTAATTGCTTACCAGAGTGAAACATTGACTACATCAGTAAGGAACTATCCCACATATTATTTTGAGATTTATGCCAGTTTATAGGCATGTAAGAATTGGAATCATTACATATTTGGAAAGGATATTTTTAAACCATCATATCACAAGTTTCTTATGTTCTTGTAGACTTAAAACAAATTTCAGCAAGGGTGCCCTAAAACATTATCTTACTATCTTAATTAATTCTATATAAAAGTTAAGCATAGGAATGGAAGTAAAAATATAGTATCACATTTAATTATCTAACTGAGATTTCAAGCTCTCTTTATTATACTTGATGCTTGTGGAAATGAAGAAAAAAATTGGTCAAAATTATATTCATCTGATACAAAATTTTTAGATACTTATAAAGATTTGCATTGAAGAATTATAGTTTTATATTTTTAATTAAAGAATGTAATTCTATATCATATTTAGAACTTGTTTGTACTTAAAAAGGAAAAGGGACAAAAAATAATATGGGAATCTCATTTCATCAAGATTTTAGGACGCGTTAGATTTGAAAAGACACTTATCGTGCCATCTAATGACTTCTTTTAACCACATCTTAGATTAGTTTTTGTCAAATAAATTGGTTTTTTTACTACATATACAATTTATAAATTGGTTAAAAATAAATAAAGTATTTACAAATGTTTTCCAGTTTCGATGAGATCGTGGTAATCCATTTCAATGGATTTTGTTTTAGGTTTCCCTACTACCAAGCATGGTAATGTTTTTTTTGTATGTAGTAGTTGTATGTAGGTTAAATATGTAAATAAATATAAGGATATTGTAATATATAAAAAGGTATAATAACATACTAGATCTAACACATAGAAAACATGTCATTCAACAAAGTGGTGCAAGGTTATAGATGAGGGTTATGTGTGAAAGAGGTTGTAAGGGATATAAAAAAGGAATATGAACATATAAGGGGCATACATAGTCCTAAATATATACAAGTGTCATTTTATGGTAATTAATACATGTAAAATAAATTAATAAAATGAAATACAATACCATTAGGTGGTAAACATGAGGTATCTAATCTAAGGGTTGTAAGGGTGTCATTATATGGTAACCATTAGGTGAAAATAAAGGAAAAAACATGTAAAGATAATAATATAATAACAATCACGAGATAATATAATCATGGACTATAAAATTACACCAATATAATATATCCACCAAAGTAAATAAATAAAGAGTATAGAGTTAGGTCATAAACTTTGGGTTGAATTATCGACACATCAATCTCCCCTGGCTCAAGTGGCACTTTGTGTGATATATTTCACGTAAAAATTGATGGGAATAATAAATCATAAGTATTCTTATTTATAGATTCCAAATACTTGATATACCTTTTTGGTTCATCTTCTCTTCTTTATATCTTCAAATCCCTTGTGTAAATAAGTCTTCATCATTATAATTTTCTTAGTCATGTTTCCTCTTCTTCTTACTAAGGTGTATTTGTGTGTGTTAGTAGAGTGGACTCAATATTTTTAATTTTAAAAGATAAAAAATTGGATCCATGTGTATATAAATATAAACCCAAAAATCCATATTTAAAACTTAGCAAACATTATTGACCCAACCGATAACATTGGCAAAGGGATAAAATCTTGGGAACATAATTGTTTAGGCCAATGACATCAATTATGAACCCACAAGCATGAAGAATAGGGGAAATAATAATATTATATGGCATGAATGGAGGAATATATATCAAATAATTTTAATGGGATATCTAAAAAATCATAATGAATTTACCTAACCCAATCCCAATGCACTCCTCAATATGTGCACTTTTGGAGATTGTTACACCAAAATGTCCTAAAAGATAAATCATTAGTAAGGTGAAAAATAAGAGAAAGATAAATATCTCACCTCTATAAGTAGTGGATTCATTCCAAAACACTTAGAATATGTAGCCTTTCCCTTTGTCTTGGTGGAGATTTTGGCTTGATTTAATGGTAAGAGGCTTCAATCTCTTGAACAAACAAATTCCTTTGTGTCTACACTAGGTAGAAGTTTGCATTTTTTCATAAATTCCATAATGCATCACATTTTGAATATCTTTTATATTCAAAATATATTAAAATGTCTATTTTCAATGAATAATTAGAAAAGGTATATTCTAAATGGAGACATAAGCTAAATGTCATTGAAACCTATTGAGTGTGCATTGCCCAAATTTGTGCCTATATGCATTGGTTGAAAATTGGAGACTAGGATTCCAAATATTTTTTCCCTTTATTATCTCTAGATAGGCACTAGAAAATTTGAAATCCATTCATGAGGAGAAAAAAAATTGAAACAAGTTCTTAATATTTTTATATATTTTCTATCTCATTACCATGGAGTTTTTGTTTCTCAACCATCTATCCCAAGTCATGAAGAGGCCCTTATATAGTTTGTGAAAGTTATTCCTTGGAAACTTTCAGAGGTAAAATGAGTGACCTATGATTATATTTTATCATTAGAATAAATTCTTTAAGTATATCATCACATGGATATTGACAATGCCCATAAAATATATTACTTTCCTTGTGAATTCTACCAAGTTTTATGGTATATTGTATGCCTAAACTTACATAAATTTTATCTAGAGGTTATTCAAACCAACTCCCTTGGAAAGATCATAAATCAAGGAAAAATAAATATAATTATTAAGGATATGGTCACATATATCATTTCTAATTAGAATCCAACTACCCATTTGAATGTATATTATAATATAACTACTAATTTCCTTACTCTTAGGTTGAGGTTCCTATTGCCTTTCATTATACACCTAGAGAAAACTAGTTTCATTCACAATAGATACATTTCATATAATGCTATTGTATCTTGGGATTGGATGGAATGTGCTCACTCTTCACAAAACTAAATCCTTTATCCTTTCTATGCTTTCAGATTTAAGGTTTGGGAAAATATATGTGTAAATAGTTAGTATGCTTTTTTAAGATATTGGTACTTGTATCACTATTAATGGAGTTAAATATGGATGTTTTTGTATACTCATATCCATTAGGTAAGATTTACCACTTTATCCCACCCTATATGTTTTGGAATTATAAGGGTTTTGTTAACTCCTTATTGATTACACCTCTAGAGGTTTGGTTACATGAATTTATCATTATAAGTCTTAGAATTATATGGTAAATTATCACTTTGTTGATTATTTTATTCTAACTCTTTATGAAGAGGAGATACATGTCAAAAATTCTATGTAATTTTAGACATATTATTCATAGAATCTATATACTCTATTCAATGGAATAAAATGCAATGTTATAGACAATTTAACACTCCCTTTTTGACTTGGTTACAAAAGTTTAAGTGGCATTACATTCAACCTAGACAACAATTCAAATTTCTCAACATTAAATTTTATTTTCATGAATGCCATTAAGAATTATGGAACTATTTGGTGTAGAGGGTGGAGAATAAATTTAATTTTTGGATCACTAAACTCATCCCCTTAGCTGGTAAGTTTTAGGTTTTATCTAATCTCTTTGCATCTATTGATATGGTTACTCTTCTTGTTGGGTACCATCCAAGGCTATATATGCTAAACTTCAATGTCTTCTTTGATAATTTGTTTTGGAAAATTATAAAGGCTCAAAAGGCATTAAAAAATTTACATGGGATATTTTTTTTTTGACCTGAACACATGGGTTTCCTTGGACCTATAGATGTAAATTCCAAGGAACTACCTTATGTTTTAAATGTATCATTCATTTCCTTAAAGGAAAGGAGGCTTGGAAGATATAGTTTCAATATTGCATAAGTGAATACAACCCTTTTGGTATAAAAACATGGAAAAATCTTTGTATCCAATAACTTATATTCAATCATTTCTTTTTCAATATTAAAGCATATTTTGTGGATTAGAGTGTCTAGAAAGATTTGGAGTTAATCAAACCTCACTTAGTCTAGGACTGAAATGGTTTTAGAATAAGAATTCATTTTAATTTTAACTATTTTTGGTGGTCTCATGTTCTCTCTTATTATGTTTTAACCTTTGCCATGATTCCATAGATTAAGATTCTCTGACTTAGAATGAGATAAAGGTGATTTCATTTTTTTTTGAAAATGATCTTATAACTAGATACCTTTCCCTATCTTATGGGATAAGTTTAAAATTTATTAAAATGATCTTGAATTAATATTTAACATGAAAAAAATTCATCCTTAAATATCCAAAAAATTAGATCTCAATCACTTTCCAAATGGTGGATTGATTGGAAGTCGCATGTTCAGACACCCTTCCACTAGTACAAACATTGACTTGGTTATAAGTTGATATCCCCTCAAAAAACTCAAGTGTATTATATAAATTATTATTAGAATGTTGATTCATCTATAGCGACATGGGATAAAATATTTTTTGTTTTGGAAAAACATTATTAAACCAAAATAGGCCCATATCCTTTGGTTCATTGTGCATCTAAGTTTACATTTTAGCAACAAGTGTATCCATATGGGTGTTGATAATATATTCTACCCTTTACATCGCCACTTTGAGTTACTTATGAATATATTTGGTTTTTAGAGCATTATTAACATCCATAGAGGTGGATTCATACCCTATTTCAACTATTTCTTATAGAATTATTCTCTTGGAAAATGTTTCTCTTAGGGGATTCGACCACGTTACCTACATAATACTATTATCATGTTTGAAATATATTTTGCTCTAAAATAATTTTTCATTTATGGAAATAAAATAATAATTTAATATTTAATAATTTAGTTCTAAATGTTTATTTTTTATATAAAAGTGAAAGTGTTCTAAAATATCATACTATAAATTCATATGCAAGAAGACAAGGCATGACAAGAGTTTGATCACCTTTAGAAAATTTTATGGAATTCTAGGAGTCCCCCCTGTGTGTTATAATGGCCCACATATACTATAATAGTGATGTTCACCCTATCATGTACATTGTTATAGAGTTCATGGTAGGCAATGTTCATGCATTAGGCACTGAATTGTTTCACCGCATTTGTAGGTCCATTTCCAATGCACAAATATTGTTGTGGTGGGTTTGGTTGGTGGAAGGCTCCACAACTAAAAAATTTTACTCAAATATATTTATCCATTTACACACATAGGTAGGATATAATGAAAGAAGAAAACAAAGACAATAAAAAAATATGAGTAGGAGATGGTACCTGATACAATAGATTTGCCCATTGGTAGTGGTTGGGTGTAGAGTGAAAAGTATAATCACCCTTCGCCTCTACCAAATTTTATGATTTATCTTGTTGCATAGTTATTTTCATTAGTATATTGGTGCCATTTGGACTTTATATCATCTTTACTTTGGGATTTTTTCAAAAACAAATTGTTGAAAAGATGTTTTTAAGATTTATTTTTAATTTCAAAAAGTTAAATTATCTCAATCAAGTTTATAATGATTTGACAATAGAGTGTGATATCATAAAATACATGATTTTAGAATATTAATGATGTATAATATGTATTATTAATAGAAAACTATTTTTAAATAAAAAAATTAAAAATTTGTTCAAAATAAAGAGAAAATGAATAAAACTTACAAATTCACGTGACATTCCTTTAAGGATTTTTTCACCTAAATGATGAGTAATAGGGTTTATTTTAACCCTATTTTTACTTACCTTGAGATACCCACATTTTTTTAGTTATATATACAAACCTTTTTTCATTACCCTCCCATTTCTTAATCATAGTTTTCAACCCTCTTTGGTATAATGGGTGGTGCACATACTTTTCCATTGGGATATAATTTTTTTTCCTATAGACCACATTCCTCTTCCATCTCAAATTATCCCCCATATATATTAGGTTATTCCTCTTAATGAAAATTGTCCCATATTCAATTAAAGCCATGTTAAATGCAGGTTGTTTGTTTCTCATGTGGAAATTTGGCTAGTCAAGGTAGGTTAAGAATTTAGTGTTGGGAAGGTAATTGATCACCTAGCGAGGAGGGTCAAATGTGTGTATCTCGAAACCTCCCCCACCTCATTTATCCAAATCGGAGTGTTAATGATACCATAGGAGAATAGATGGTACTTACAAGACATGGACATAGGGTTTTCAAGGGTGGATAGCAGAACACTAGGGTGTGAAAAGGTAGATCATAATTAATTTGGACATTCTCTGTCCCTCTCATTCATGCTTTATATAACATATGGTCTAAAAACCTTACCTAATTTTTAGTCTCTTTTCAACTAAAGGATTTGTGTCCAATTTGGTGAGGGTTTTGGATTTTTTATAAAATTATCTTAGTACTAAAGCATTAGAGTGAAAAAAATATATTAAAAATATAAAATAAAATAAGAGCTACGTTTAAAATTCATAATATAAACTTACCATTTTCTCTTGATAACCAAAAATATATTTTGCGCTAATCGAAAGGGCATATTTTATTTACCATTTCCTTTGATCTAAAGGTTGATTTGGTGGTTGGATTTCATTTTGTCTCCATTTTACCTTATTTTGATTTTCTTTTCCTACTATTTTATTTAAATATATATTGGGAATGTAATGAAAATGACAAATTCAAATGTTGGGAATGAAAGAGACATTTAAAATTGCACCAAAATTATTCTTTTTGACCCTCATATGTCTTTTTGGAAATAAAATAAAATAAATGAAAGAGATTTATTCTTATTTTTTAAATACCAACAACCTTTTTATAAAATTTATAATTAAGGATAATGCAAATTTTAACATAATTATTGTATGCTATGTGAAACCCTAAGCCTAACCTTTGCATCCAAGTTTTTTCCAATGCTAGTGTAATATCTTTTTTTATTTTTTTTAAAGTTAACATACGTATGTGTGTGTGTGTGTGTGTGTCTCCAAATATATATATGTATATATATGTATATGTATATGTATACATATATATACATACATATATATACATATACATATACATATATATATATATATATATATTTATTTATATATATATATATATATGTCTATGTATATGTATATATGTATACATATATATATATATATATGTATATGTATATGTATATATACATATGTATGTATATATGTATGTATATGTATATATACATATATATACATACATACATACATACATATATATATATATGTGTGTGTGTGTGTGTGTGTGTGTGTGTATGTATATATATATATATATATATATATATATATGTATATGTATACATATACATATACACATACACATACACATATATATATATATATATATATATATATATATATATATATATATATACATATATATATGTATATATATGTATTTATATATATATATATGTATGTATATATACATATACATACATATATATATATATATATATATATACATACATATATATATATATATACATACATAAATAAATATATATATATATATATATATATATATATATATATATATACATAAATAAATATATATATATATATATATATATATATATATATATATATATATATATATATATATATATATATATACATACACACACACACACACACACACACACACACATGTATATGTATATATGTATATGTGTGTGTGTATATATATATATATATACATATATATATGTATGTATGTGTATATATGTGTATGTGTGTGTGTGTATATATATATATATATGTATGTATGTATGTATGTATATATGTATATATATATGTATATGTATATGTATATGTATATGTATATGTATATGTATATATATATATATATATATATATATATATATATATATATATATATATATATATATATATATATATATATATATATATATATATATATATGTATGTATGTATGTATGTGTATGTATATATGTATATTTATATATATATATATATATATGTATGTATGTATGTATGTATGTATGTATATGTATACATATACATATACATGTGTGTGTGTGTGTATGTATAAATTATTATTATTAAAAATATAATTGTTTAATATATATTTTAATTGTATTCATAAATAATATTGATGGATTTTTAGCCCATTGCATATATAAAAAGAACACTCATATAGATAGATATTCACATGTAAACTCTCATCACCATTCGGGTCAAAAACTTGGAATTGTAAACACCCTTATCACATGTGCTATGATAATTTTGGACCAAGTACATATAGACCAAGAAATTGAACATCTATCTATGTTTTTTAAAATGAACGGTTATGATAGACGTCAAGTCAAATGAGTAATCCAAATTGTCCTAAAGGAACTTCTTAGACAACAACATAAAGATGAAAATTTAAGAAAGGTATTTCTTCCATACATGAATGGGAAAATAGAAAAATTGGATAAAATCCTTAGAAAGAGAAACATCAAAGTTACATTCTCACCTCTTAATACAATCGGCAATATGCCTGATAGAGAAAAAGACCAAATTAACCATATTTTCTTCAAAGGAATTTAATCTATCTTGTGCAGTTATGGGAAAGTATATATTGGTGAAAATGGAAATTATATCCAAGTTAGTATTAAAAATTATACATTATATCTAAGTTAGGATTAAATAACATTACGCTGACCTCAGACATAACCATTTCTAAAAATTCACCTTAGTTGATAACTCTTTTAAAACTGGTCATCACATCTACATGGATGGAGTCAAATTTATCACTAAAGAAGAACATTACTTGAGAAAGAGGATTCAAGAAGATGTGTAAATTGAGAATATGAATAATATAAATAAAGATGATGGTTGGAATTTAAGCAATAGTTGGAAACTAGTTATTTGTTTGGCTAGTTCGCAAGTTTCATTTCCGTCATAACTTGGCCCACCTTTATGGTTACATGGTGATAAATTAATATTTATTGGTATTCTTTAGAAACTAATTATTTTTTGATATTTCCTCCTGAAGATGGGCCTAAAAGCAAGCTTGAAATGTCAATTTATATACATACAATGTAGTTTTCCATTTCTTCTTTACATTTTAATTAATTTAATGAAAAGTAAAAAATGGTTGAAAATTCATGGACAATGTTTGAGTGTAGTTTTATAAATTATTAGAGTGTTACTATTTATGATAAAGTAGTATCTAGTGGCATGAAAAAACTGTATAGGTTTAAATATTGTAATATAAAAATACCCCAAAAATATCAAATATTGAAATTCCAAGCATGGTTAAGTTGTAGGTATCATTATTTTCAAAATCACTCATAGATATTTATGCTAGTCAATAATTTATTATTCCATATGAAATAAAATAATTCACACATGAGATTTTGTGTGATGTGGCACCTCTAGAGGTTTGTGATATTTTCCTTGAGAATCTATTCATGTGGAAACTATATGGGATCTATCAATTAAAGACTTGTAGTTTGATCATCACATTAAGTAATTAATCATGTATAATCTATGAGGTAATTCATAATAAGACAATAATATTGATTAATTAAAATAAATTCAAGTATGTGATTGGTCACCCTATAAATATTATGAATTTTTTTACTACACAAGAGAACACTTGATAGTTATTGCAGCCACACATTTCACTATATAGAATCAAACTATACAAAAACACATGTGGAACATGTCCTAACATATGACACAACTATATTCACTATGCATATTATTGTGTCCCTATACTAATATATGACACATCTCATTGAATTTATATTTTTTAAACCATTTCCAAAAGCACCAATATACAGGTGCTCAATTTTAGAAAATGAAGAGATTAAATGAAAAATTTAGAAACTAATCTAGAAAGGTCATATTTGGCCCAATGCATCACCTAGTGGAAGTCCAATCATGTTAGATATAAAGGATAGGATGTGGTTATTGTATCACCCCTCATGTTAAATTATTTCCCCCTTGTTGAATTCATTTTATTTGACACATTTGATACATTAGATAACACCTTAGTGTTTGTGGGAATTTAAATTTAGTTCCCTCCTTGTGTGAATATTTAAATTATTCCTTATTATGATAAGAGTGTTAAAATAATTTACTAAAACAAGATTAAATTTAATCAATGAAGGATTACGTAAATATAAGTTATAAATACTAAAAGTTTAAATAATTAAAAAATAGGTGCCTAAGCTTTCTAGGAAAGTTATGTGTCCTAACTAGTAGGGACTAGCCAAATTTTGGTCGCTTGTGTAAGTGGATAGATTGTGTAAGTGAATTTATAAGTAAATTAATTAAATTTGTATGAAGCCCATGTGGGCATGTAAGTAATTAATTACATATTTAATAAAGTGGGTTTATTTTTGAAATTAAATATGGATGGCATATGTAAGAAAAATAAATTAAAATGTAAGAAGTATGGGACACGTTAGAAGAATGAAAGAAAATGTGAGAAAAGTACCTTACATATAAGTAAGTAGACCCTCATCAATGATTTTTGGTGGATGTTTTATTTTGGAGTTATTATTTTTTCTCTAATTCATGGCTTGTTTAAGGACTAGACATTCCATATTGAAGCTTAGTATGGAAAATTTTTTTGGAGGAAGGATATTGGAGTGCTCTCGAGTGGTGTTTGTATACTCAAGATAAATACTTTTTGATCACTTGTTTCTCTATTTTATCATTGAGTTTAGTTAGTTTATTATGCTTAAAAATGAAAATATGTTTTTAGTATAATAGAAATAATTTTTTCAGTATAGGTTTCATCTATGGTTTCATTTTTGACTTGTTAAAATGGATCTCTCTCTCTCTCTCTCTCTCTCTCTCTCTCTCTCTCTCTCTCTCTCTCTCTCTCTCTCTCTCTCTCTCTCTCTCTCTCTCTCTCTCTCTCTCTCTCTCTCTCTCTCTCTCACACACACACACACACACACACACATTGTTATATATATATATATATATATATATATATATATATATATATACACATGTGTGTGTGTGTGTGTTTGAAAATTATAGTTAAGAAATTGATTTAGAATGTTGTGATCAACCTAATATTAATGAAGATTACTAAAATAATATACTACATATACCTATTAAAGTAGTATCCTAACCTTTTTGTTTAAAATCATAAAGAGTTTGGCTACTTATGTAACCTATATATAATTTAATAATGAGGATTTGTTTTTCATAAATAATACAAAAAATTGTAGTGTGATAATCTTGGGTGTAAAAATTAATTAATGGTCCTTTCAAACAAAAATACTAATGAAGTAACGGTTGATTATTTTAAAAATCTATATTATTTATTATATAGTATAAGTTGTTTTGTATTACATTTTTATCAAATTAGAGTTATAACAACATCCAAATCATAAGGATTTATATACATCAATTTATAAATTTAAAAGACATTTACAAGCAGATATGTACTCATTTATTTCTAAAATTAAACTAATTTTACATGTAATAAATCAGAGTTCAAATTATATAAATGGGCAAATACAGTGATATATACCAAAAAATATTGTGGGTGTGTGTGTGTTAATTAACTTATATTAAATTTATAGATAAGCTCTAGAATCATGTTAGCTACCATAAGACAACATCCACAATACCTACATGATAAATATATAAAATTTTGAAAGAAAAATGAGTGATTCATGTCCAAGTATCATAACTATCTCTTTTGATTAAGAGCACTAGCCTAATTCTATTAGTATAAAATTATATATCATCCACAATATACCTCACCTACTAGCCCTACATGTTCTTATATAGGTGAGAGAGGAGGCTAGGGTTAGGGTTAGTGTTTTATAGAGTAATTACATAAATAATAATAATAAAATCTTATTGACAAATGTCAATTAAGTATTTACTTAATTGATAATATTTTATAATAATAGGTTGTGAGTAAGTATTCCCTAATTAGTGGCTACCCATGAATTTCGAATAATAGCATCTTAAAACCATACAATAGTGTATGAGTAACTAACTAAAATAACATACCCCCTTAAGATGTACTTCAATGAATAAAACGATGGAGGAATCACTAAACTATCCCCACATTGGTGACACCTTCATTCACTCCAAAAAATTTCCTAAGATGAACAAATTGGGTCTCAAGCAAGGGTTTCATAAATATGTCTATAACCTGATCATTTGTTTGAAAAAGATGCTTAGAAGCTTGATGATAACTCTCTATATATTGTGTAGCTTCCAAATATGTAAAATTTTCAATGCCATATGGATGTTACGATGTCATCATACTTGGATCTCTAGGATCCAATGCCAATGAACTAAAATCATTTAAAATTTTGTGAACCCAATTTTTAAAAGGCCATGTTGGTTGTGCAAGTGCATTTTGAATGTCTTGTATAACTAGTGATGATGATAGTTATCTCCATTATGGAACATCAATTAAACTATAATAACTCTGAGAATGAGATTCATATAAACTTTCTTATTCTTCATAAGAGACATAAAAAAGCTGTGTCTAGCTCGAAATAAGGTAATTAATGAGGAGGAATGGGAGATCTTGGTGTGAAATCTTAGAATTATCATAAAATATTTTTCACTATAGAGTGAGGAGTGTGATTTTAGATGTAGGTTTCACATTAAATTATATCAACCCGATTCTATGAGGCAAGTCTTTAAAATGTACCACACAATTGGTTATTTCCTTTAGTGTGTGAATTTTGTGTTTAGCTACACCATTTTTTAGAGGAGTGTGGGGTATATTATGTTGAATGTGAATGTATACCTATTCATAGAATCTAATCATTTGATTATTAAAAAATTATCTTCCATTATCTATTATAATATTTTGAATTTTTATCTTTGATAGGTTTTCAACAAGGGCCTTGAAAATTCTGAAGTGCTGAAAGACTTCACTTTTTTTCCTAGAAAGTAGATCTAAGTTATATGAGATAAATGATCACTAAATGTATGAAAATATTAATTTTTTTAAAAATAAACATTGGGAAAGGACATGAGATCAATGTGAACCAAAAATAATCTATCACTTTCTCTCATGTATTTGCCTTTTGTAAATGGATCTCTATGTTTTTTTCAAGTTCACAACATGGAAAAACAACATCTTTGAGAGAAACTTATGGAAAACCAATAACCGTGTGGTGCTTACTGAGGTCTTACAATGAGTGATAATAAATATGACCAAAAAAATGATGCTAAAGTTTACTTAAGTCATTATCATGTACAATCATGACTTGTGAAGGTTGAGTGAACACAAATTTTTCAAATTTGTATAATTGTACTTGATGATCAACCTTTCTAGTGGCTAAAATAGTAGACTAGTCTTTGGTAATTATGATGACAAAATTGTTAGGTGTAAAATTAGGATTTTTTCCTTCACTTGAATGTGTGATATGATATATTGATAGGATGTTCATAAACAAGATTGGGTAAGTATACGAAGTTGGGGAAAAAAGTGGCCTACCCGTGGACATGATTTTTCTAAAAATTCAGAAACCTAAACTTCTGTAGATAATTTGAGATATCTACACTCTAAATTTGAAGATGGTGTAAGAACATGAAATGTAGCATTTCCATTATAGTTTCCAAAACACTATTTTTTAAAAATGGTTAAGTATAACTAGGTCAAACATCTAAAATTTGAAGATGAACTCCTTTTTTAATAAAACATACTAGATAGATGGCCGTGTTGCACACCATTTTTTAAGCAACATTTAATATTATTTGAAACACTTTGGGAAAAATTTAGATAAGATCTTGTAGTAGGTCACCTATATTTTTTTATATTTTTTCAACAAATAATTTTTTAAATGAATTTTTCAAGTAAATAGATCCTAAAATCTAACAAAAAATGGATAGCCATCCGTGCGACACACCTAACTACCTAAAAAAAAAGTGAAAATCAATTTTTTTAATGTTTGTAGAATTAGGCCTAGTTGGTTACCATATAAATTATTTTTCACTTGGATCAACGAAAGAGAAATTACATGAACATGTATAAGCATGTATGTTTGTGGTATGTAGTGGCCTAAAAAAGGCATAGTTAAAAATCAACATAGTTTTAAACCTTAAACTAGTCCAAAAATTATAAAAATCATATTTTTGGAAAGAGGAGAGCGTGCTTGTCATGACAGTATAATTATTTTGAATTTTCACATTGAAATTATTAGTGTATTTGGAAACTAAAATTGAAATTTGTTGTTTATTTTCATACCTTTCAAAACTTGATTGTACATTGATAGTCCAAGCCTTTGGATTGGGAATCCAAACCATTCTCGAGCCAAAAGGTACATGAATTAAATTCAAATTCAAATACCATGATCATGTTATTAATGCAATCACATTACTTAATAACATTATTGTATTATATATTCTCAACACCATAAAACCCAAATAGGAGCCATTAGGCCTATTAGTCTTAAGATAAAATATTATTTGATTAATATTAATGTTTGGAACCAATTTTCTTGTCAAGAATTGATAGCATTGAATTATAATTAAAGATGTATTAACCTATGAATCAATTTGTTGTTCCTTTGGACCCATTATGGTATGAAATCGGGCCAATAGATCCCAAATTGACATTAGAAGGACATATTTCCTTGGATGGAGCTTGGTTGTCCCCAATTACGTATCAAACTAAACTAAATACTTGGTTTTTATAATATTGTACAATTAGAGACCTAATTGACATCATATAGACATAATTATTTTCTTAGGGCTCATTTAACCCTGATTGTGTATTAGATTGAACTAAATATTTAATTATTTTAATATGGTGTGCTATCAAATCCCTAATTAATATTATATAGAATTAATTCCTTGCATGGGGACCAATTACTCTTAATTATAGATTATACTTAATAAAATACTTGATTGGTTAAATATGATGTGCAATTAGGGAAAAATATTCACAATGGACATTAGACAGACACAATTCCTTGCATGGGGTGAAAAATACCTCAATTGATATTCTAAGTGGAAGCAATTAATTACATAGGACTTGGTTGTCCCCAATTGTGTATAGTATTGAAAAAAATATCAATTGATTTAACATGGTAAAATTAGAGCCCCAAATGACATTAGATGGATGTAATTCCTTGCTTGGGGATTGAGTGGCCCCAATTGCATATCATAGTGACCTAAATACTCAATTGGTTTAATATGGTGTACAATTGGGGTTAATGGAACCCAAACAAAATTATATGGACAAAATTACATTCATGGGTTTCAGTTGTCCCCAATTATGTATAAGATAAAACCAAATACATGATTAGCTAGATATAGTTTACAATCGAGGCCAACAAAGTTGTAATTGACATTAGATGTATTCAGTTACTTGCATGATCCTTGGTTGGACATAATTGCATATTCAACTGAACTAAATACTTATTTGATTTAATATGTTATGTATTTGGGACCAATAGAGCCCCTTGTTGACAATAGAAGGATGAAATTTCTTATACAAGACTTGTTTAGACTAAATTTCATATCATATTGAACCAAATATTCTTTTAATTGAATTTGGTGCACAATAAGAATCCCAATTATCATTAGATGGATGTAATTCCTTAAAGATGGTTCAATTGGTCTTGATTTCATATCAAATTGAATCAAACATTCAATTATTTGAATAAGGTGTGCAATTAGGTCCATAATTAAAATTATGTTGACATAATTTCATGGGAAATCCGTAATTAGCCACAATTATGTATCATCTAGAACTAACTCAATTCGTTCAATATGGTATGCAATCAAGGCTAAGTAATCCCTAATTTTCATTATATATGAATGTAATTCCTTACACACAACTCCTTTGGACCAAATTGCATATCAAATTAAAAAAATACTTATTTTTTTAATATGGTGAGAACTTAGATCCCCAATTGATATCATATGGATGAAATTCCTTACATTGAGGCTCAGTAGGCCCCTAAGATTAGTTTATCCCCAATTAAGATCCTTTATATATAGTAGGAATTAGGTTCACAAGGATGAACTTGGTTAAAATTTCATCAGTCATTACCAAAATTGACTTTGTAGGCTCAATATGTGATGATGTGGGGCATAATTGATCCCAATTTCACATTCTTTACCCATAGATCTAGGTTCAAGGAGCTCAAATTTACCCCAATCACCATCATGATTGTACCTTATATACCCTAAAACCTATACCCTAAGCCCTAATACCTAAACTCTAAACCATAAATATAAACTCTTTAAACCTTGAACCAATCATTTTAGCCCAAATTAACATCATTTAGACTAAAAATTAAGTTTATAGGGCTCAATTTGGCCTAAATCACACCTTTAACATCATTTAGTCTAAGAATTAAGTCCAAATTTAATAATTTTAATTTAGTCCCAATTAACATCCTTTGTAGTAAGAAATAGGTTTAAACATGGCATAGAGAGATTAGACATTAATATATAGGTCCTTAAACCTAATCCATTTGCCCTAATCCCTAATCCCTAAAACATGAATTATAATCCCTATGCCCTAATGCCCACTACATTCCACAAACATACATGTCTTACAATATAACTAATTTTATCATGAGATGTCATAAAATGCACTTTTTAAACTTATGGCCAAAACATATCCTTTGGAGTACCAATCTAGTTGTGCATCTGAAGTAAATATGGGCTATTTCAAGTCCTTTCAACCTAATTAACAAAATAGGAGGATCTAGTTGATTATTTTAATCGAGGAGGCATTTAAGGATAATTTGAACCCCTTCAATATCAAGATATGATTTAGCAAAAAATCAAAAGATTGATCTTCTATCATTAATTGATCTAATTAGTCAATTTATGCAATTCCCTACATGATCAGGGCAAAATTGAGCCCCTAAACCAAATTTATGGCTCAATCAATTGTATAACATGTATGAAACATATACATGGCATAATTGACCCTAATTTTATCATAAATGCAAAAATAAAGGTAATCAAGATATAATTAGGTGAACAAGTAGCTCAAATGTTCTTCAATTACCTTTGCACGATTGGACCCTATATCTGATATATTAAACCCTAAACTCTATACCATTTAACTTTAACCCTAAACCTTGTACCATTTACATTAAACCCTAAACCTTAAACCAATAAATTTAGCCCCAATTAACATCCTCTATATATATAGTTAAAATTAGGTTCATAGGGATGAACTTGGTTAAAATTACATCACTCATTACCATAATTGACTTTGTAGTTTTAATCTGTGATGATGTGGGGATAATTGATCCCAAATTCACATTCTTTACTCATAGATATAGGTTTAGGGCTCCCAAATTTTCCCCAATTGCCTACATAATTATATCTTATATACCCTAAAACCTATACCCTAAGCCCTAATCCTTAAATTTCCTAATCCCTAAACTCTAAACCACAAATATACTCTTTAAACTTTGAAATAATCATTTTAGCCAAAATGAACATAATTTAGACTAAAAATTAAGTTCACAGGGCTCAGTTTGGCCTAAATCACATGATTGATTGCCTCATTTGACTAATTCACTCAATCTGCATGATGACATCTAGGGTATAATGACAACCCAAAAACACATTTTATAGTCATAAATGGGTCCAACTTATTCAAATTATCCTCAATTATCTTTGTGATTGACCCTATGTACCCTAAACTATATATACATTAAAACCTAAGCCCTAAACCATAAACCCTAAACATCATACTCTATATTGTAAACCATAAGCTTTCCCTATTTACCAATGAATTTGGTTCCAATTAACATCCTTTTTAGTAAAAATTATGTTCACACATGGCATAGAGTGATTAGACCTTATATACACCCTTATACCCAAACCCTACATGCCTTAATCCCTAATCCATAAACCTTAAAACATAAATGGTAATCCATAATCTCTAAAAAATAAATTATAATCCCTAATCCCTAATCCATAAACCTTATTTACTAATGCCTTAATCCCTAATCCCTTATCTATATTAAGTATAACATAATCAGGTTATTCTTATCATAGGAAACACTTGGTTCTTATTGCCAATTACTAACCCCAAAATTATATTGATAATAATTTGATCATGTTATTGTCAATTTAAGCTTATCAATGTGTTAGATAGGGCAAAACCTTATACAACACATAATGCGATCACATTATGTAATAATGCAATCACAATGTATAATGTGATGATGTTAAATAACACAATCGATTTATTATTATTATAGACTAAGTTCACTTATCAATGACTATTTTTAATCCAAATTGATAATTCTATCCCCATAAACATTCTCTATGTACTTTTATGAGATCTATGGTACTTGTGTACTTGACCCCACCTTTGAAAAGTTATCAATTATCCCTTTTGATGGGTGCTAAATCACGTTCGAAGAGGAAGAAGAAGATGTTGAAGAAAAAACACCAAAGGAATTAGAATATTTTAGAGAGAAACACAAGCTATGAGTGCAAAAACTTCATGATAGATAAGGTATAAATCCTAATCCTGAAGAACCAAATGCTATAGATAATGAGCCAATTGATGATAATGAATTAAACAATGATGAAAATGACCATAATTAATTGAATAATATTAAAATTAACCATATTTAATGAATAATAATGAAATTAAAAATAATTAATTAGTTAATATTATAAGTTCACATTCAAAGTTTGAAGCTTTTGATTTTGTTGATGATGAGTCTATGTATGATGCTTCAACCCCCATGGATGAAGAAAATTTGATGGAAACAAATAATGATGAAATTAACCATCAAGAAATTTTCATGGAAGCATATAATGAAGAAATTAACAATGAATAAAATGTCATCCCACCTCCAAATAATGAAAGTAATAATGATTTTGAAACACCCTCTCAATAAATTCCACCATTACCAAGACCTCCAATAATTGTGAGTAGAAAATACAAGCACTTAATTGAAGTCAATGAAAATATTTTAGAACCAATGCATAACAAAATGCCTGATCACCATTCAAGAAGACTGGCTCAACAAATTTGGGATACTTTCTTTCATAATTTGGAATATGATAGTCAAAGATGCCAATTATTTGTCTCATTGATAAAATTGATTAATATGAGACCTATAATATACACATTAGGACTAAGAAAATCTAACATGGATGATGAAAAAAATGAAATTATTGAAAATCTACATGATGCATATCATACTATAGGCCCAAAATCATGCATCAAATATTTTAATTCTGCCCAAAATATACTTACAACTTGTGCATTAAGTGACAAGATAGGGGAAAAAATGAATGGTTTCAAAACCAAGCTGAACACTTTAATATAAATAGAAAAACAAAAATGAAAGCAATTGAAAGATATGAAAGACTTAATGAACCTACTACCAATGATCTATGGGCATTCTCTGGTACACTTCCATCAAAGGACAAGGCTATATATGATACTCTCAAAGAGTTAGAAAGATAATACAAATTTTTTTCTCAATGCAAGAGATTTTGTGAAAAGAAGATTTGGTTCTCGTAACCATGAACTGCATCCAAAACATTTATTGGATATGACTCAAACACAATTGTACTCTAAATTTTTGGAATAACATCCAAAAAAATTTATTTGTTAAAGATATTTTGATATGGCAAAACCTTTTTATGTTAAAATAAATCACACGCACCACTTATTGTTGTAGGCAACATGTTGAATTTTGAATGTAGTATGATGTTTTTCGCCATATTCATTGTACTTTGCATACTAAAAATATTTTGCAAGAATGTGGCATTGAATTACCACCAGAATAAGCTAGGGAATTTATTTAAACTATCTTTTGTAAAGGACTAGATGGACAATTATTTTATAATAAATCATGTTTAAATGGAAATTATAGCATTTATGGTGGATTTTCAAAATTAAAAAAATGTATCCATGAGGAGATTACAAGTGCAATTAGACAAAAACTAGTTGGTTTAAGCAAATATAAGTCAGTGATTTATCAAGTAAAAGATGGAAAATAATCTAAAATGTGTGAGCTTGTTATAAAAAAGATACCAGTTTCTGAATTTTTGGTCAAAGGAGAAGATTGTTTATGAGTATGTAAAACACACACATAGGGCTAGATGGTTTGATGAAAATTTAAAGATAAGAAAGGATACATTCCCACTTGGTTCAATTGTTTCAATATTTGATTTTGCTAAAAATTACACATTTAAACCCCAAATGGAAGTTCAATCATAGTATTAAAACTCATCACAAGTTGCCATATTCATGCATATAACATTCATGCATGCACCTGATAGTACAAAACAATAATGAAAATATTAAGGGAGTACCATTTCTATATCAATGATGAAATATCACATTGTTTATATTATGTTTAAGGATGTTTTTATAAGTTCTATGAACAATTGAGGTAGAGGAACATTAATTTCAGTCAACATTACATTTGGTTAGATAATTGCACATCGTAATTCAAAAATGCATAGTTGTTTTATTGGTTGAGTAGGGTGCATGTTACCACTAGTGTAGAACACATTTCGAACATCAAGGCTATACATGGAAAAGGTGAGCATGACGGTGTTATAGCATGTGTAAAAAGAGATATTGCAAGGGAGGAGTTGAAATTTGAAAAGGGTGTTTATTTGATAGATGCAAAAACTATGGTTGAATGGTATAATGAGAACATGTGTCATGTTGTTCAACCAAATTCTATTATTCATAGACATTTTTGGTTAATAGAGGAATAATACATAGTAAATCATGAGGATTGTATGAATCTAATGGGTTCAAGTGACCTCCATTCATTTTGTATCTCAAATGTAAGTTCTTGGACTATTCATATGAGACACTTGGCATTTTTTTGTTTTACATGTGTGGACTCTGTTTGGAATGAGTTTGAGTCACAAGAGTGGGTGGATGATTAGAGTTTTAAACCTCTAATTATAATCAAACATATTAGGTTTCAATATCATTACAACTTACAAATATGAAATCATCAGATGACTTTGACCATGTATCTGATCTAGTGTAGCCAGGTAGAATATTTTTCATTGTGTAAAATTTATTATAATTAAATACATCTTCATATTGTTGCTAAAAATGATTTTTTATGCATGGCATGTTTTTATAGTTATTTAAAATGAGGATAATGAATAAGGCACTGATTATTACTTGTGGTAATGTGTAAAGAGAAAGAAAAAATTGACTTTTCCAGTTATAGATGGAGAAAGCATTGACTATCCCACTAGGTCAGTGGTAGTCACTAGAACTTGGTTTCAATGATATCCTATAGAAAATTCAAATAAATGGTGTTTTGAAGAGTTTGAAATGCACAAGAAGATGTTTCACTATTCAAATTTGATTCTTTCAATGAATATTCAATTAAAAAATTATCATGTGAGGCCATTAAATAGGAAACAATGAAAAGTTTGAGAGTCAAACCATGAAGCTATTCTTGATATTATCAAGGTTAGAGAAAATCATAGTGGTTAATTGGATTTAAATATAGAGGTATATTGAATTTTAAAATGTATATGTAATCAATTTTACCAAATGTTTTTTTTATTTTCTAGGTAGTACATATAATTTTCATTTTTTATTACTTATTAACAATTTTTTGTAGGTTAGAGGTGTCAGATAAGCTTCCAACTTCACATGGTTGGAATTGTTAGTAAAGAATTATATCTTATTGAATTTAATATAATATTAGGTTAGAAATGATTGAATCTAAGTTTGGATGTGATCTAAGCTCAAGAAATGACTTATAGGTTTCATTTTATGGGTATTTGAACTTAGGCTAAAAAATGCATTTTTCTTGTATTGGGAAGGGTGTTCTTGAGGCCAAAATGGGTGGTGGGTTTGTCAATCGATCCTAATGGGAGGAAAATAAATTGTTCCTAGACATTATTATCCCCCCCAAAAATGTTGGTGGAATAATTTTTCACTTAGGAAGCATCAGAACCAGAGTTTTACAACCACAACTTGAACTTTGATAATATTTGTTGTCAGTGTTTTTGCTCTCTAAAATGGTAGTAAAAATTCACTTTCGGGTGGATCTAAATGTTGTAGAAGTGTGATAACATGTAATTTTCCTATTTGGATGTGATCAAAGTGATATATTCATATTTTTAGGTCTTGAAAGTATAAATTCTAATTGGAGCTCAAGAAGTTGCTTGTTCACTACCAAAAAGTTGCATTTTTGGACCCATCACTACAACTTGTCTAATAGATTGATATCAAAGTTTCCACTTGAGTGATCTAGGGTATAATTAGAGGGATTAAATAGGTATGGGGGGATATATAGGTTCATGGAAATGACTTACAATTGTTTATTCATGTTCGAACTTAGGCTTTAAAAAATGCATTTTTCTTGTATTGGGAAGGGTGTTCTTGAGGCTAGAATGGGTGGTGGGTTTATCGATCAAGCCTAATGAGAGGCTAATAAATTGGTAATAGATAGTATATAACCCCTTTGAACATGTTTTATGTGTCATTTTTTACTCAATAAGCATCAAAACCAGAGTTTTACAATCATAACTTGAACTTTGATAACATTTATTGTTAGTGTTTTTACTCTCCAAAATGGTAGTGAAAATGCATTTTTGGATGGATCTAAACATTATGGTAGTGTGATAACATTTAATATGACTATTTAGACATGATAAAAGTGATATATGCATATTTTTAGGTCTTGAAGGTATAAATGTTAGTTGGAGCTCAAGAAGTTACTTGTTCACTACCAAAAAGTTATATTTTTGGACCCATCACTGCAACTTGTCTAACAAATTGATCTCGAATATTTCACCTAAGTGATATATGGTGAGATTAGAGGGATTAGATAGGTATGGAAGGGATCTAATGGTTCATGTAAATTACTTATAGTTTTTTTTATGTGTATGTGAACTTAGGCTAAAAATTGCATTTTTCTTGTATTGGAAAGGGTATTCTTGAGGCCAGAATGGGTGGTGGGTTTGTTGATTGAGCTTGATGGGACGATAAAAATTTGGTATTAGATGTTATATGCCCCACATGAACATGTTTTTAGTGTTATTTTTCATTTAGGAAGCATCAAAACTAGATTTATACAACCACAACTTGAACTTTAACAACATTTATTGTTAATGTTTCTGCTCTCCAAAACGATAGTGAAAATGCACTTCCAGGTGGATTTGAACATCATGGTGTGATAACATGTAATTTTATTATCTCAAAATGATCAAATTTATATATTCACATTTGGAGGTCCTAGAGGTAGAAATGCAATTTGGAGCTCAAGAAGTTGCATTTTTGGACCTATCACTATAATTTATCTAACTGATTGATCTCAAAGCTTCCACCTAAGTGATCTAGGGTATAAATAGAGGTATTAAATAGGTATGGGATGGATATAATGGTTCAAAAAAATAACTTACATTTTTAATTTTATGCATGTTTGAACTTAAGATAAAAAATGCATTTTTTGTATTGGGAAGGGTGTTCTGGAGGCCAAAATGGGTGATTGGTTTGTCAATTAGGCCTAAAAGGAGGCCAAAAACTTGGTGCTAGACATTATCCACCCATAAATGTGTTTTTGGTGTTATTTTTAACTTAGGAAGGATTGGAACAAGAGTTTTTCAACCATAACTTAAACTTTGACAGCATTTGGTGTTAGTGTTTTCGCTCTCCAAAATGGTAGTGAAAATGCACTTTTGTGTGGATTTGAACATCATGACAGTGTGATAACATGTAATTTGCATATTTAGATGTGATAAAATTGATATATTCATAGGTGGATGTCTCAGAGATAGAAATTCCAGTTGGAGATCAAGAAGTTGCTTGTTCACTACTAAAAAGTTACATTTTTGGACCCATCACTATAACTTGTCTAATATATTGATCTCTAAGCTTCCACCTAAGTGCTATAGGGTGTTATTAGAGGGATTAAATAGGTATGGGAAGGACCTAATGGTTAATTTAAATTAATTATAGTTTTTTTATGTGTTTTTGAACGTAGGCTAAAAATTTGTATTTTTCTTGTATTGGGAAGGGTGTTCTTGAGGCTAGAATGGGTGGTGGGTTTGTCGATCGGGCCTAACGGGAGGCCATGAACGTTATCCTAGACATAATATACCCCAAAAAACATGTTGGAAGTGTTATTTTTCACTTAGAAATCATTGAAGCTAGAGTTTTGTAACCACAACTTGAACTTTGACAACTTTGATAATTTTGATAACTTAAACTAGAGACCTAGAAACTTAATGAGTAATTGACCTATTAATAACTTTGATAACTTTGAAAATTTTGAAAACTTTTAAAATTTTGAAAATTTTGATAAATTTGAAAACTTTGACAATTTTGACAACTTTTACCTAATGACTTATTGACCTATTAGGTGGTAATTGACCTATTAATCTATTGACCTATTAGGTGGTATTGAGTAATTGACCTATTAACCTATTGACCTAAAAAGTGAAATTTTGTGGATTATAAATTTAGTGTATGTCAAGATGCGTGAACACCGGAAGCATACAGTTGATTACCAAACCAAGCAACTTAATATGCAGAAATTAACCAGAATCACAAGTAACTAGAATTCAGAATAACACATGATATGAGAGACAATACACAACTTGTATTAATACTTATACAGAAAAGAATACAATAAAGAAGATGCCACTTCTTCTCCACCACCTCTTCAGAGGCTTGCCACACCTCAAGTGAACAGTAATTCTCTCCTCAAAGCTCTCTCTCTCAGGTCCCAACACACAACTCAAACACAGAGTTGGTGTTCACCTCCTGTGCTCCACGCACACCACAAGTGCTCCACGCACTCCACAAGTACTCAAATTACTTCAAGTAGATCTCCCATGAACCTGCAACAACCTGCAATTCAACAGACCATACTTATGGAAGGAACTCCCTTGCCTTCCTCTTTGCTCTATCTGAGTACACACCTGTACTCCAAGTAGATCCTGCCTGATTATGCTCCCTATTGTGTTGCTGTCTTATCTGATCTTGCACACCTGTAAATCAACCTAGTTCTGCACACTTGTGAACCTTGACCTTGCACACACATACACCTGCAGATCAATGATCTTACTTACCATGTAGATCTCCTATATAGGCCATGCTCAACTGTGACCAAGATCCTACACCCCTGAAGAATCTTGCTGACTCTCCAAAACCAGCACCCACCTTGGTACTGCTGTGGAACTAGGAGGAACACCCTTGCTCACCTCACACATAGAAGGAGCTAACTTTGCTCAACTCAAACTAGAACACTTTTCCAATACAACCATGAGTCTATTATATAGATCTCATCCAAACAATGATTAGACATCTAATTACAATAATTAGATCCGCAGCTCTCAGTCTAAAAATAGCTCTAATCATGCAAACACTTGGTTCATTAGCTAACTGCCCATAATAAACTCACAGTCAAACCACACAGGCGACCGACGTCGGTCCCTGTCTGCCTGGAGGTGACCGACGTCAACCGATCCCTGACCGATGCCGGTTGCTTTTCTTCACTATCCTACCGACATCGGCTGATCAGACCGACGCCGGTTGCTCTGACACTCAGCAACCTTCAGCAACCCCTCCAATGGCCTTCTCCATGTTTGCATCAGTGAAGCTTTTAGCTCCACAACCTAACAATCTCCCACTTGGAGATAAACAGCTGCACTGTACCTATACTTGTACTCCATCTAATCTGTTTCCTAGTTTGTATCCCTCTTCAAGATCAATCTTGAAGACAACCCACCACACAACTTGTGATGTACCTCCTGTCATCTGAGTACCCTGCCACATCCAAACCTATAAACACATGTAGTGAAGTCCTAACCCTGCATGTATACCTGCTGCTAGTCCCTCTCAAATACCTAAGAACCCACTTCCCTGAATTGGCTCCTAACTCTCTGACAGCTCCCACTGCATGGGAATACTCAAGCCTATACCAGACCTCATGTGATTTTGGACACTGTACCTATCCAGCCCTTAGTGTGCTCCGGCTCTGCATCCTGAGCCTCGTCAACACCTGATTCACATCAGCTCCCACTGGAGACAAAATCAACCTGTGATCCCATGTCTCCCATGTCAAAGAATTTCACTGCTCCAAACCCCTCCTGACATGCCACTAAACTAATCTTACCCTTAGCTCAACAAAACCCTGTATGTACAATCCTGCTAGCAAAACATACCATCCACATACAGAAACAGAATGATGTCATGACTCATCATCCACTTGGTAAGACAAACCACAGTAGTTACCTGACATTGATTGAAGCCATGCTTCGTCTTCCACCTGTCAAAACCTGTACCACTGTCCTGTAGCTCCTCAAGACCATATGACCTGGTCTTCCATCTCACGTATCCATTCACTCTATTCTTCAACTAAGGAATCCATTCGTCTCTGTGCTTTCACACCTACTGGTAACTCTACCAAAACTCCCGTTTGGTTCTGCATCATATCCCTGCCATGCTCCCACCTGTTTCCTGGATCCTTCCTGATCTACAATCAGCAACGAGTATAAAGAAGAGAAACAATGAATTTGAGGGCCTACTTACGTCTTCAGTCCTCTGTATGGGTGTTTGAGACTCCTTGACAGTGAGCTGTCCACCCAAAATCCATTATAGTGACTGACCTCGGTCACTCCACAGTCTGCATCTGACCGACGTCGGTTCCCATGTGTCTGTCCCTGACTACTGACCCTATCGATGTCAGTGTCCCTTCTACCGATGTCGGTCCTCTTGACCGACATCGATCTTACCTACTGCCGACGTCGGTCCTCCTGACCGACGTCGGTCTTACCCTGCCCGACATCACCGGCTTCAGTCTGCACATGACCGACATCGGCACCTGTCTGTTCGACGCCGGTTCCTCCTGACCGACACTGGTACCTGTGTTCACCTATGAGTGATGACTTTTTACCCGTGAGCTCCTTTGAATCAATACCCATGTCCAAACTACTCTGCTCAGAAGTATCCAGCACCATCCACTGGTCTCTGTCTGCCATCTCCTCCAAGTACACCAAGGCTTTCCAGTTCTTAAGCTTGTCAAATATATCTGTCTTCCACTTAAGAACATGCATCTCCTTCCTGCTCATGTGACCAAGCCTACGAAGCCACGTCTCCGCAACAAAAGAAGAATTAGTAATATAAACAAGTAGATAAAGAGTACCTATTTTCTTACCACCAGCTAATTCAAGTGCATCCGTTGTGAGAGTTCTTGTGCATCTCTCATCACCCAATCTTTTTGAAGAAATTAGCCATATCTCCAAACCTGGGACCTGCATGACCTTCATCAACACCTGTGTGTTGGCCGCCTGCAATTTCAGCTTCACTTCCCCTTTGTCAATTCTTTGGCAAGGCTTACCAGCTCCTCTACCTGGGGCTACATGGAAAGAGGCAACCGAATCTTTTATCCAAGATTCAACTTTATCCAAGAAACCTCCTAGAGCATCATGTGCAACAACACCTGCAACATCTGCTTCTTCAGTTTCTTCATGCTGATCTGTTACCAACCAACAATATTCTTTTACCTACTCTTTCTTTCCATGGGACCATAAGTGACCATCTGTGCTTTTTAACTCCTCCATTCTTAGCTTACTTTCATCTGCCATTGCTCTACTCCCACTCAATTAGAAACCCCTGAGAGTGACCTGTAACCAAACACAAAACCTGCTCCCTGCAACCTTAGCTCTGATACCACTTGTCAGGATGCGTGAACACCGGAAGCATACAGTTGATTACCAAACCAAGCAACTTAATATGCAAAAATTAACCATAATCACAAGTAACTAGAATTTAGAATAACACATGATATGAGAGACAATACACAACTTATATTAATACTTATATAGAAAAGAATACAATAAAGAAGATGCCACTTCTTCTCCACCACCTCTTCAGAGGCTTGCCACACCTCAAGTGAACAGTAATTCTCTCCTCAAAGCTCTCTCTCTCAGGTCCCAACACACAACTCAAACACAGAGTTGGTGTTCACCTCCTGTGCTCCACGCACACCACAAGTGCTCCACGCACTCCACAAGTACTCAAAGTACTTCAAGTAGATCTCCCATGAACCTGCAATAACCTGCAATTTAATAGACCATACTTATGGAAGGAACTCCCTTGCCTTCCTCTTTGCTCTATCCGAGTACACACCTGTACTCCAAGTAGATCCTGCTTGATTCTGCTCCCTGTTGTGTTGCTGTCCTATCTGATCTTGCACACCTGCAAATCAACCTGGTTCTGGACACCTGTGAACCTTGACCTTACACACACATACACCTACAGATCAACGATCTTACTTACCATGTAGATCTCCTATATAGGCCATGCTCAACTGTGACCAAGATCGTACACCCCTGAAGAATCTTGCTGACTCTCCAAAACCAGCACCCACCTTGGTAGTGTTGTGGAACTAGGAGGAACGCCCTTGCTCACCTCACACACAGAAGGAGCTAACTTTGCTCAACTCAAACTAGAACACTTTTCCAATACAACCATGAGTCTATTATATAGATCTCATCCAAACAATGATTAGACATCTAATTACAATAATTAGATCCACAGCTCTCAGTTTAAAAATAGCTCTAATCATGCAAACACTTGATTCGTCAGCTAACTGCCTGTAATAAACTCACAGTCAAACCACACAGGCGACCGACGTCGGTCCCTGTCTTCCTGGAGGTGACCGACGTCGACCGATCCCTGACCGACGTTGGCTGATCAGACCGACGCCAGTTGCTCTGACACTCAGCAACCCCTCCAATGGCCTTCTCCATGTTTGCATCAGTGAAGCTTTTAGCTCCACAACCTAACAATGTATGTGATTGCATTAGTTTCATGTTATCCTTGAAGGTCCTGTAGTCCATGAATATGTTGTCATTTGTGTAAAGTTGTAGGTAGATGAATGATTATAGGTGGTAACCAATAAATGACTATAGGTCACAATCAAGGAAGGGAACTTAGAGTGATTCCACTAGTTTGGTAAGTTATGATTCATCATGATATTAGTTTTTAATGTGTTGAACCTATACAGACCTATAGAGAAATGAGTAAGACATATACCCATATACCCTGTTTTGCCTATGACAGTCTAATATGAAAGTAAATGGTTGTTTCACATGAAGGGAGTATGACTTTGGTGTAGATAATTATATATATATATATATATATATATATATATATATATATATATATATATATATATATATATATATATATATATATATATATATATATTGAGAATGATCATTGAGGTGAAGGTTAATTATTTTTTATACAAAATATAATGGTAAATAATCAACATACAGTCCTCTAGAACAAAGAAACCATTTTTATACCCTATTTTAGGTTAATAGTCATATTGCAAAGGAAAGTAAGAGTTGTTTCTTAATCTTGTCAAGTATGCCATATACTATATGGACTTGGAACATGGTCCCATAAAAAAAGGAGGTTTTTCATATCTTAAAATATGCATAAGAGATTTGAAATTGAACTAATACTCCATGTTGCTATCATAGGCCTGTAGGGTGCCTTGTTATGCATAGTCAAGATAGACAGGAGAGACTTTTCTTGTATAAATGTGTATGATAATGGATAAAATGGTTTTTATGGTTGGTTATATGTGGAAATTAGGTATTTACAATTGTAAAATACCTTAATGTATTCCTTCACACTCATTGACGCATAAACCCTATTGTCACAGTCCTAAATATGACTAAAAAACCTATGTTTTGATGGTTAGAAGAGAGAATAAAGAGAAATGAAATGTATCACATATTGTATAAGGTGTGTGGGGTGAAAACAGACCTATATGTAAATTTTTTCCTTTAAATATTTTTATAACTCAAGATATTGAATTATATATCCCCTCAGCCTATGTAGAAGCCTAACTAGGGTTTCAAGAGCAAAAACCCCATAGAAAGAGTTTCAAGCCTTAAATTTTAATGAAACTTCATAATTTTACATTTTTTTATGTATTAAAAATTAATAAAGTGGTTTTTATTTTGTTCAAGGTTGTAAAGTATGGATTTGGTGACTGTGGATTTAAGATAGGGTTAATTAGGCCTAATTGAAGGGTGGTTTACAAATGAAGTGTGGTCTAGGAGTGGAGTTAGGTCATGAAATTTAAAAAAAACATGTAATGAGATAGAGGGTGGCTATAAAATGTTCTAAATATCTATAATAGTCGATATATTTCTCAAACTAATAGAATTTTCACAAAAAAGGCTACAAGCCTAAGGAGACCATTGTGAGCCTCATATGTGGAATTGAATGTTGAAGTGTGGTTGAGAAATTTTAAGAGGTTAAATAAGGTGTTATTTAACCATATAATAACATATATGATATAATACTAACTCTTTGAGACATATATCAAGTTTTGGTACTTGAAACCTAAGAGGATTGCCTAGTGAGAAGATAGTGAAAGAGTGAGAGGGTGTTTGTGAATAAATGTATGAAATTAGTTAAATATTTAATGTGAGAGGTTTTTAAGAGGTATAATGACACTAATAAATTTATAAAAAGTTTACAAGAAGTAGGTACAAAGAGAATAAGGCCATTAAGCCTAGTGATAAGATTGTCATTAGTCATTTCCACTACACATAATCAAATAAGAACTTTAATTTAAAAAATATGGGAAATCTAAGATTTATATCATTGAAAAGAATAATTTTTTAATCCTCATTTGTTTTTAAACCATTAAATATGAGATATGATAGATAATAGCTTGGAATATCAAAACAACACTGTACAATAACACACAATGAAATAAAAACTAAATATAAATTAGATAGATTGCCATGATAGGGATAAAATATAGGCACATGTGTCTAATTTCAATAATACATAAATTTCCATGATAGGCATAAAAAAAATTACATCTATCAACATAGTATATACTGTTGGATAAATGTCATATGTGCATATACAATGCCAAAAATACATAAATTGCCATATAGGCATACAAAAAAGTACATCTCATGTATAAGACATCCTATTCATCAAATAGCCTCCATATCTTTGCCTTCATCAAAGAAGACTCTCCATAGGATTCCCTACTAGTAGATTTAGACCCTTCTAATGCCTTAGATTGAACCAAGCTCTGACTATAGGTCTTATGCTCATATCTAGATTGTAGCTGATCATATTCAAATACAAGAATTATTATGAAATTAACATAAAATACATTCAAACAATTGTTAGGAAATTAATTTTAAACTAAAATAGAAAATCATTTAAACGTGCACTTATTTCAAGATTTTGATCTTGCTCAATCTATTTTTCACACTCAAAGAAGTCAATAGTAGGCTCAATTGTCCAAATAGGCATCTCAAATATGGGAGAAACATGAGAAATTTCCCTACTCATCCTCTAACTAGGACTATCAGATGTTATAAGACAACCCTGCATACATAATACATTTACATAAGTTATATTTTCCCCAAGTAAAAGTACTAAAATTATTAAAACAAGTCTATTTTTACAATTCAAAATTACAAGAACTAATATATAATTATTTTAGCTCCTATGCAGATGACATTGTAATAGCAATGCCTATGTCTATCTCAGCTCATAGAGAGGGAGGAGTGTCTACTCCAGCCATCAACTATTCATGTAAACAAGGTCTCACTTAATTTTATATAAAGTATCAAATCTTATATATGGAAACCAAAAGGATCAATAGAAGCAAGTATATAAAATATATGTTTATATAAGTACATGAATGTGATGACACATTATAGGAAATAAGAGGACGAGAATGTACATGAAAATACACTTAGATCTGAATTGATAAGCCATATATTGAAGTGTTAGAGCAACAACCTTGTACTAAAACCAAAATTAGAGGATTAGTGAAAGGGAATATATAGTCAAGATATTTAATTTATATTGTATTACATGTTAGACTATATTGGTTGTTGATTTATTACATTTCTAAAAATAGGGTTTTGACTTAGGTAGGACCCTTATAACTACTTCTTTTTTGTATGGTCTTACAAGGTCATTTGATCTTGTTATCACTTTTCAAGGAAGGAAAATAAAGAGTAGGCATGTTTGACAATCATCTCCCCTTTCTGAGAAATGATTTGGGTAACAAGTGGGTGGGTTTTGACACTCATGCTAAATCTTGGCCTAATCACAAAGATGTATGAGTTTGGCATGACATTGATGATTATAGTAGTTCCTCATAATTTATTAGAGATGGTTGTTTAAGTTAATTAATCCCCAAAATATTTTTAGGGTTATAATAGAAGGAATAATCAATAGAAGAAAGTATCAAGTTTACATAGTATAGCCAAAAGGGATACAGGGTCCCAGAGAGTGACCATTGTGTTTATGGGTTTGTCAAGTCATTATAGGAACTTAGGCATGCTCCACAAACCTATTACAGTAAAATAGATTAGTACCTCCAAGATTATGGAATTAGAAGAAGTATTTATGATCTGAATTTACATGTTAAAAGTGACAATTATAACATAGTGATATGCATTATCTATATTGATGATATTTCCATCACATGTAGCATGGCCATTGCACTTTAGAAATAAGAAACTAATTTATGTTCTGATTATGACATGATTAATTTAGGCCTCCTACATTATTATTTAGGCATAGATTTTTGGTAAAGTTCATGATGATAAAGAATGATCCATTAACTAAATCCATAGATGTTTATTATCTATACACAATATTTTCAAATAAAGTGAAAATATCAATTATTTATATTTATATTGGCCCTATGAAAAGCATTCATATCCATTTTTTTCCTCTTTAGATGAGGAAATATATTAATAGATGACATAAAATGCACAATGACATATAAATAGTTAAAATAAATGTCAAAGTATATCATCTACTCTGTAATATCACTTAAGTCGCCGGCTTATATTACTATAAAATTTTAATAAAGGAACAATAATGATTTCTCGAAGAGCATACTTGTTGGCATGAGTATCAAATTTATTCCTAAGGGAAAATTTCACTTTGACCCTACATTTGAAAAATTAAAACACTATAAAGACTACTATATAGTGACACAATAGAGGTAAATAAATGTTAGAGGTAAACACCCAAGAAGGAAAATGACTTTCACATTAGTTTTTTAATCATGTACTAATTTATTTGAGTTCAAAAATAAGTTTTATCATACTATATGTACAAAAAATAAAAATATGCAAAAGCACTTTTGGAAAAGTTCATGATGATAAAGAATGATCCATTAACTAAAGCCATAGATGTTTATTATCTATAGGCAACATTACAAGTGGATTGGTGTGGGATATTTATTGCACATGCCTACCATAAAACATTGTTTGTGTGTGTGTGTGTGTGTGTGTGTGTGTGTGTGTGTGTGTGTGTGTGTTTGTACACACACACACACACACACACACACACACACACACACACACACACACACACACACACACACACACACACACACACACACACACACACACACACATATACATACATATATTTGTGTGTGTGTGTACACACACACACAATGTTTTATGGTAGGCATGTGCAATAAATATCCCACACCAATCCACTTGTAATGTTGCCTATAGATAATAAACATCTATGGCTTTAGTTAATGGATATATATATATATATATATATATATATATATATGTATGTATAAATATATATATGTATAAATATATATATGTATATATATATGTGTGTGTGTGTGTGTGTGTGTGTGTGTGTGTGTGTGTGTACACACACACACACACACACACACACACACACACACACACACACACACATATATATATATGTATATATATACACACACATATACACACACATATATATACATATATATATAGACATATACACACACACACATATATATATATCTGTGTGTGTGTGTGTGTGTGTGTGTGTGTGTGTGTGTGTGTGTGTAGGGATCTTATACAAATGTTGGGTACACAAATATAGATGGGAAAGAGAGAAAAGGTACTATTTGTGTTTACCCATATCAAATATGAGGAAGTAAATGCTACATGTGTAGTCATGTCAAGTTTGTGTCCTTATGGATGATATACTTTGAAAAATAATGATCCATTAACTAAATATTCCCATCAAACACAAACATAGGCTTGTATGGCCTCCTTCTCCATTGTCTTCATAGTCATAAAGCTTCACATGCCATCAAGGAAATACATGATAAAATCTATGGGGGACACTTCAGTGGTTTAGCTATTGCTAAATCATCCTTTGCCTTGGCTATTATTGGTCTACCCTCAACCAAGACTCTTGTGATTATGTAAAGAAGTGTGTAAAATGTCAATAACATGCTAATTTACACCATTAAATTAATGCTCAAAAATGGTGGTTTAAAATTAAGAATATCTATTTTCATTCATATTTTTCTCATGAATATTTAATGGTGGTTGATGTCCTTATGGGTTGGTAAAGTTCATGATGACAAAGAATGATCCATTAACTAAAGCCATATATGTTTATTATCTATAGGTAACATTTCAAGTGGATTGGTGTGGGATATTTATTACACATGCCTACCATAATATATATATATATATATATATAGGGATATTATACAAATGTTGGGTGCACAAATATAGATGGGAAAGAGAGAAAAGGGACTATTTGTGTTTACCCATATCAAAGATGAGGAAGTAAATGCTACATGTGTAGTCATTTCAAGTTTGTGTCCTTATGGATGATATACTTTGAAAAATAATGATCCATTAACTAAAGCTTCCCATCAAACACAAACATAGGCTTGTATGGCCTCCTTCTCCATTGTCTTCATAGTCATTAAGCTTCCCATGCCATCAAGGAAACACATGAAAAAATATATGGGGGACACTTCAGTGGTTTAGCTATCACTAAATGCATCCTTTTCCTTGGCTACTATTGGCCTACCCTCAACCAAGACTCTTGTGAATATCTAAAGAAGTGTCTAAAATGTCAATAACATGCTAATTTACACCATTAAATTAATTCTAAAAAATGGTGGTTTAAAATTAAGAATATCTATTTTCATTCATATTTTTCTCATGAATATTTAATGGTGGTTGATGTCCTTATGGGTTGGTAAAGTTCATGATGACAAAGAATGATCCATTAACTAAAGCCATAGATGTTTATTATCTATAGGCAACATTGCAAGTGGATTGGTGTGGGATATTTATTGCTCATGCCTACCATAATATATATATATATATATATATATATATATATATATATATATATATATATATATATATATATATATATATATATATATATATATATATATATATATATATATATATATATATATACCCTCAACCAAGACTCTTTTGAATATGTAAAGAAGTGTCTAAAATGTCAATAACATGCTAATTTACACCATTAAATTAATTCTAAAAAATGGTGGTTTAAAATTAAGAATATCTATTTTCATTCATATTTTTCTCATGAATATTTAATGGTGGTTGATGTCCTTATGGGTTGGTAAAGTTCATGATGACAAAGAATGATCCATTAACTAAAGCCATAGATGTTTATTATCTATAGGCAACATTGCAAGTGGATTGGTGTGGGATATTTATTGCTCATGCCTACCATAATATATATATATATATATATATATATATATATATATATATATATATATATATATATATCTTATAAAAATGTTGGGTGCACAAATATAGATGGGAAAGAGAGAAAAGGGATTATTTTTGTTTACCCATATCAAATATGAGGAAGTAAATGCTACATGTGCAGTCATGTCAAGTTTGTGTCCTTATGGTTTTAGATGCAATATGGTCATAGGGATTATAGTTTTCATTATTAGGAAAGTATTTTGGAATGAGGTATATGAATGAGACTCCCATTTAATAGGATATTATCACTTCCAAGCTAACTTCCACTAGGAAAATGGGTGTATATTCATAAGGAAGCTTCAAATATTTTGTGGCAAAATGTGCTTCATGTTTTATTGATAAATAATGTCCTATCCCTAGAAGCATGTAATAGATTTCTTATAAATTATTGTTTTGACCTCCAGTAATAGAAAGAGAAAATGTACCATATGGGTAATGGGTATAAGGTATGAATACAATGTCTAGATCCTTAATATATGTTTTTAGTGTTATGTCTATTGTTAATGATGTGCATTTCTTATCTTTTACCTTAAATTCCTTTGCTATTATCACTTATTTTCAAGGGTAACATGTGGATTTATGTATAATGGCAATGGTGACATAAGTCAAAATAATAATATGACTATATTGAGCTTAGCAACTTCATTTTCAATATAGTGTTACCTATAAGGACCCCTAGATAGGTGTTAGATTCATTTTATATAAGTATCCTCGTGACATGTGAACTACCCTTATCTATTCATGAATGAGATTATTCATGGAATCTTTGTGGGATTTGAAAAAATTAGTCACATAAATACCATTGAGATCATTCTAATAGCTTAAAACTATTGTAAAGAACAAAGCAAGGATAAAAAGAGAGAACATGAAAACAAAGTATGAAAATAGAGAAAGATAAATTTAACTTAAACTTACAAGGAAAATATACATAGACTAAATATACATAGAGCATAATATTAACTCAAAATTTTACCTATGTATAGGTAAATGGTGTCATCCTAATAGAGGTAGATGTAGTAGTGGATGGTCCAATAGTTGGATCCAAATATGTAAATAATGGTCATGATAAATCAAATGTTGTAAATGCTGACTGTGATGATGAACTGTCATGTCCTATGACATAAAAAATGAGATATGTATTATATTCAAATTCTATGTAAATGAATTATTATCTAAATTAAATTTACAAATATAACTTAAATTTAACATGACATTTATATAAAATATACCTACATCTGTGTGGTGACTATTGTCTGCATGCCAAATGTGCATGCCAAAAACTCATCACTCATAAGAATATGACCTAAGTCATCTGAACCAATGATGTCATCATCATCATAAGGTCCTATGCACATAGCTCCACAAGAACTACATGGGTGGGGTTAGGGTTGGGTAGGTGGTGTATCTATATCATCACTTTGTGAAAGCCTACTCTTATGTTAAACATGTGTATTGATGAGTGAACTAAGATCATGGAGAGTGTCAATCTCTATGACCTATTTAACTATAGAGGGAATTTTAGTCTCAAGAGGTTTTTGGATATGGATCCACACAGGCTGATTATGTGTATGACTTTCACCTAGTTGGTCCTACATAAAGGATTTTTCTCGACCTTGAAACTCACTAAAATCAAAATAATTAGGAATCTCATTGAAGACAAACTCATAGTAGAGTTTCCTCAAAAAATATAATGGGAACTCATGGTTGTTACATGGTGGATCATCAAATACCATCACTCATCTATCCTAAAAATTGGTTGTGATTAAGTTATGTACATAGCAATGGATATGAAAATGTTTATCAGTTATGGGAAATGGGGTATTGGTGGTTGGGTTGACGAATAGGGTGAAAATAGATGATTTTTAAATTTTTGTGTTCTTGACCTAAAGGGATGACAAATTGTTAATATAATATGCCATACAAGTATCCCTATATGAGGTCCATCAATCAATTTGACTCATTATAGAGTCAATTTGATCTAATAAGGTCTATAGGGAATAGACCAGTTAGGTGTGATGGGGGTTGGTCAAAGTGGGTTCCCTCATTCTATTAATTAACTCTTCAATTTCAAGTTTGTTTCCTACTCTTGAATACTAGGGAGGTTTTGGGTAACCGTAGGAGGGTTAGGTGGAGGGATAGGAGTAATAAGAGGTTTTTGTGGAGGGTTAGGAGGAGGAGCAACAAGAGGCTTCTGTGGAGGATTAGGAGGGTTAACAGGATGGGTTGTTAAAAAAAATTATATTTAAAAAAATAGGGTTAAATAATGAAAATGATGAAAATTAAGTGTTAAATAGGGAATATTTCAATCACTTACCCTCTATGTGGTCGCATCATTGCTCAATAGGTTATTGAGATGAATTTGGTAGCTTCCTTTCACTCTCTATTGTATTCCACACAAAACATGATCACAAAAACTAGGGGAGACAGGAAACTCAAATGTAAAATGAGGATTTTGTGAATTTGGGTTTCACTTTTTATTTTTTTCACCACATAGGTAACATGGTCATGTTATTAACATGATCCTATTATTGAAAATGATAATAATGTGATCATGTTAATAATGCAATCATGTTATTGTTCAATATAACTTGATTGTGTTATATAATAATATGATCATGTTATGACTCGATAATCATCAAGCCTAAATTAAAATAACACAATCATGTTAATTAAATAATGTGATTGTGTTATTAATTAATGAGATCATGTTACTGATAATGTCCATAGAATTATCCCCCAACTCTATGTAGTTAACAAACTATAAAATGGATAAATTTATTAAATACACCATTATCCATCTCAATTGTCACTTTTATTTTAACTTTTCTTTTAATAACTAGAAGATTAGAGTTTTCCACAAAAAATTCAATTATGTGGAATTTGTCAATATTTTCAAATAATGAGCCATCATACACCATATGGTGAGAGTCTCACAAATCCAAATTATTTTAGACATACTTGATCCTGTTGTTGTAGAAAATGTTGTTCCTATATTAGGAGTGGTAAGCTACAGTTTTTCATCTTTGCTTCTAAGCATGCCATTTTATTGAAACATTGATGTTCAACATGTTCTAATTTATTATACCAATGGCACCAATCTTAGTTGACATTGGAATTTACTTTACCTTTTCCTTTTTATTAACTTGAGCAAGGATTCTACTAAGCTAATGGATTGCCCTCATGCTTAGGCTATGCTTTCCATATTTTTTGGTAGGGCCCCTACCTTTGATAGATTTTGGTTATGATGTTACATTAGTATCATATACCACTAATGCATTTTTATTAGTACCTTTAGGCTAGATTTATTTAATAAAAATCAATTTTTCATGTTCTCTTAAAAATTGCTCACATAACTTGTGAAAAATTGGTAGCACATATGTAGATCCCATAGAGTCTTGAAGTCTGTAGTAATTTGAAATAAAAATTAAATATGTCCTAATTTGGACAAAATAGTAATGATGAGTTTTTATTCCATGTTGGTTTCAAAAGTATCAATGATTATAAGCCTCAAGCACTTGACTTCAATGATGAATCCCTTAATAAGATGATAGTTTTTTGGAGTAAGAGAAGTGAGATTATTTTCTACTTTGCATGCCCTTAACTTAATATGATTTCAAATAATATCCTCAAAATTAGTCCAATATTTATAAGGTTCCACAATGTCCTAAAAATGAAACTTTAATTCAGGAGATACTAACTAACCAAGGATGACTCTAGCTTCGTCATAATGATTTACCATTTTTTATATTTGATAAAATCTAAAATTATATATTATTTATTTAATTTAATGCATTAAATTACATTTCTAAAGATCATATCAATAATGCATCTTTTCCAACTAAAGTAGTTGTAACTTGAGAGGGTTATTATTTTCTTTGTCATTGCTAACACAAAAACTTGAGTGAAATAACCCAAAAAATTATTGTATGAAAAAATTATAAAAAGGTGTATCTAAAAATAAACCTTTAAATGATCATCTCAATGAGAAAATCACAATGGTGAAATCAATTATGAGATTAAAAAAATTTGAAAAAAAGAAAATCGGGATAAGTGAAAAAAAATTGTGTAACTTTTTTTTTTGAAATAAAAATAAAAATTATTGTCTTCATTAGAAAATCAAATGGTTCAATTTGTATATGGATGGAAAAAAATCATTCACATGGCACTAGTTTGTGACCTTCATATAGACACTCAAAATTAAGCATTCAGAGATTGACAATGTTTAATATTTATGTCCTTACCATTGATTGGCCTATTTTTCTTTCTATTAACTTGAAATATATGTAAAAGAATTTAATGTTATTTTAAATATCTTAAAATTACTCATAACATCATTTAAGCATCCATATTTTACTAGCAAGCTCATGTTAAACCAATTCTAGCAGTCTTTATCCTTTTGGGATAGGACCACACTAGGTTGGACATGCTCACATTACAACCTTGTCCACTAGTGTGGCCTTGTCCCCTGTGCCCCAGTGGTAAATTTTTTAATTTGAGATCTCTTTATTTTATCCCTCATATACTTTTATCAATGTCAGTTAGTATAAATATTCAAAATATTTCTCTATACAAGTACATCATGTCTTCTCCAAACACATCAAGCAACCACTTGGTAATTTTATGTTACACTAAAAGAGTATTATTCTTTCCAATTTCATTTATAATGCATTCTAATAGTCATAGGACAAGGTTGATGTCATTTTATTATAATTTAAGGGTACCCATTGTTAAGCATTTAATGTAATCTATCTATTCACATTCATATAGTAAATTCAATATTTAAACACTCACTCTAGGAGGGAGAACTAGACTAGATTGAGGCTCTTTTTGGATATGTTGATAGCACTCAGATCACACAAGGTTTTCTAAGGGTATTTTAGCTATTCCCCTAACCCAATTCCACTATTTTGACATTTGATTTCTATTCATTTTATTATGTTGGAAATAGGGTATTGTATTTTATAGGTCTTCTATGAAAAATAATTGAAATACACAATCAAAAAATAAACCCTCAAACATAGGTACACACACCTAGATATAAAAAATAGTTGTAAAATCTACTCAGACACAACCATAGTGTAGCCTTGTCCTCCTAGTGAGCCCTTGTCTCAACACTACTTAAATTTCTAATTTCAGTTGTGACACAAATTAGTGGTTCTTATAGTCAATTTTTAGTAAAATTTAGCCTAAACAACCAATAGACATTTGCTTTGGGATAGATTTACATATTTATGGGTCAATTTACTAATTTTAGCTCATCTCAAATTCTATATTTTACATCCATATATATATATATATATATATATATATATATATATATATATATATATATATATATATATATATATATATATATATATATATATATATATATATATATATATATATATACATACATATATATATATATATATATATATATATATATATATATATATATATATATATATACATATATATATATACATATATATATATATACATATATGTATATATACATATATATATATACATATATATATATATATATACATATATATATACATATATATATATACATATATATACATATACATATATATATATACATATATATGTATATATATATGTGTGTGTGTGTGTGTGTGTGTGTGTGTGTGTGTATGTATATATCTATGTGTGTGTATCTATGTATATATACATACATATGTATATATGTGTATATGTATATATGTGTATATGTATATATGTGTATATGTATATATATGTATATGTATATATACATATACATATATATATATATATATACACACACATATACATACATATATATATATATACATCTGCATATACACACACACACACACACACACACACATAATACATATACATATGTATATGTATTATATGTGTGTGTGTGTATGTATATACATATGTATATATGTATATGTATTATATGTATTATGTGTGTGTGTGTGTGTGTGTGTGTGTGTGTGTGTGTGTGTGTGTGTGTGTGTGTGTGTGTGTGTGTGCGCGTGTGTGTGCATGTGTGTAAATCAGTTATAAGTAGTTTATTTTTTCATAGAATTTTATTGTTAAATAAAAAGGAACATTAAACATTATGTTAAACTTGTATTTTATTTGAACACTAATTATTTTTTAATTGATTTTTTCTAGGATTTCATACAAATTTATATAAACTCCTAACACTAAAATAAATAACATTCAATCTTAGATATAAATATGACACTAAAAGAACTTGCTTTCAACCTTAGACATAGTTCTTGACATTAAAAACATTTTAATTTAACCTTAGATAACATCCAAAACTAAAGGATTTCTTTCAACCTTGAGTTGAAATTTGTTGATATCTATAGACAAAAATATTTCAATTTGTTTTCTCTTTATTTTCTATTTACTTCTTATGAAGCTATGTTCTAATAGTTTTAAAACTACTTAGTGACTTTAATTATGGGTTATGTATTGATCTATTTTAATGACATCATGATGTAAGGCGTATTTCCCTAATGCTCATAACCATTTTATAAAATAAACATTAATTTTAATTTCCACATAGTTCACAATATATCTAAAATTCCTATGATCCCTTGTTTATACCATAGGAAGTCTCTTTTAGCTATTTAATTTTGGTGCATTTGAGAAAAGTGTATGTCCCAAGGAAGTTACTCTCATTGTAACTTAGGGATGGTATAGTGGGAAATAGGCATGGTTTATCCTCTCTAGTTAGTTCTCTGAAACATTTAACTAAAACTACTCTACAAATGAGAAAGTATATTTGAGGGCCCACATAATCATTCAAACCCTTACCTAAACCACCCTTCATACCTTGATTTTTACTTTTATTATATTCATAATAATTATATCTTTCATACATATAAGATTACTTGATAGAAATAAGCATTTTATTTTTCACACTTGCTTTCTTTAAATTTAATAGAAAAGTTAAAAAATAAAAATTTATATTTCAATTCAAATATCATATCACTTGAAAATAACAAAAAATATACAAAGAGTCTAGAATACACTAGTGATAATCTTGTATCTTTATCTATCTATAATTTGCCTCACAAGAAACATACATCTATAATTAAGGATTCAAAAAATATACAAAAGGATAATAAGAGTCCAAGTGAGATTCTAAGAGAAATGATTTGAAAAACATTGACTACATTACCTTAAATGTCTCCTCTAATAAGATCAAAATAATATTATGCATATCATAGATTATATGGGCATCATATAGATTGTTTCTTGGATTTGAAGAATAAAATATAAAGTATAATTAGTAGTGGTGATCCGACAATAGATAAATCTATTAATAAACCCACTTATATTATGTCTCTTAAACAAGTGACAAAAGAAAAAAAAGTGAAAATATAAATATCAGAAGATAATTTAGAATAAGAAAAGATTCAAAAATCAAAATTAGATCAATAGAAGTTAAAAAAAGAATGATTCAAAATATAAACATTGCAATAAAAACTCCAAGATAATTTTTAAAAAAACACCTTTTTGAAAAAAATAATCTTTAAGGCATGTCTAATTCCTAAAACTTCTAATGATACAAATGTGGTTACAAAGGAATCAAGAATTATATCTACTTCATGCATAGAGAAAAAAGATAAATTCAAAGCATAAATTAATTCTCTTTGTAATGTTAAATCAATAATACATGATCATTCTCTAGTTCAAAATAATATGTAAGATCTTAACAATGGAAAACATATTCACAAAACAAATCCAATCTATGGTGTGGTATGTTTCTCATACACAAATATAAAATATAATCAAAATGGCACATCATAATTTCAAGCTCAACCTAACAAGTTAATTCTCTCTGATGATGATGATTACATTGATAACTATGATCCTAATAATATAAAAGATTGGTATGACCCTAATGATACATGGCCTACACATAGGCATTCCCTTGACACATCCTTGGCTTATAGTTGCATATATTCTTTTGTACATAACTTATTTTATTTTACTTTATTGTTACTTATTCTATCCATTAGCCAAGCATTTTTATATCCCTTGGATTTATTTCCATTTTTCAACACTCACCCTTTTGATTTTTCAAATTGATTCAAACAATCTAAAAATAACTATCTTACAATGCTTTCAATGCATATTCTTTATGGCACCCCACTTGCTTACTATTTAATACCTATCATGTTATGTATTTCCTTTCACTTACATGATCACATCTATCTACCTTCATTCTCCTTTATCACATATATACTATTTATCATTGGGGGCATGATTATCATTATATACATTGATATAATTATTTAACAAGTACATTATGGGCATATTCCTTGCCATTTTATGTTTTATCACCTTGTTTTAGATTGTTTGAATCCCTATTACTTATTATATTTTCAAATTCTTGTTTCATAGCACTTTTCAAATAATTTTTGGTATACTCAAAAAATTTAAAATATGACAACATACCATTTTTTGATAAATCTCAATATATATATATATATATATATATATATATATATATATATATATATATATATATATATATAAAATTCAAAATCAAGTCCTATAGGCATTTTCAAATGTTTCTAGATTACTTCTTTGCATATGTTATTTACTTCATTTCAAATAGATAACATATTTCAGTTTTCAATACAAAATTCTTTTTATGAGGTATATGAGTGTGATACATGACATAATTTTACATGTTTTTTTAATTTTGGGCTTCCCTTTTTACCTAATAACCTTGATAAATTGGGGGTATCTCTTCATTATTCATGAAAACTTTAAGAAGTTGTATCTTTCCATAATCTCTCTACTAGATTGATAAATATATCATAGAAATATTTTGCTAATCACTCATACTTTACATTGTGTTACATGAATATGTTATTTTCTAACAATGACATGGATACCTATGGTTCATGTAGACCAATCTCATGTACTATATGTTTATTTATTATTTTAATACATTCTTAGTTATAAATTTCTTGCTTATTATTTTGTCTCTTGACCTTTTGTGTAAAATATATACATGTTTTTGATTGAATGGTGTTCTCATACCATTTACATGTGGCCCTTAACCTTGTGTGTTTATGAAACATTCACATGTCCCATATATGTGTCCTTTGGGCCTTCTATGTGAATCATATGAAAATTGTTTGACATTTCTTATGTATTCATTATTTGTTACTTTTTTCTACGATTCATGTCATGCATTAATTCTAATATTTACTCTTACGTTTGTGGCATGATACATATCATGCACATGATACTCATGTGCTTCAATGTTATATATCTCTAACAAATGTTTCATATACAATTCAAAATGATACATTTAATACTATGTAAAATTTAATTCAAATATTTAAAGTGATACTACATGATTATATCTTTCACATATACTTTATTTTGAGATAAGTGACTTGCAGGATATGTCCATCTCAAAAGGGGGCATTAAAATGGATTTATCTTAAAAATTCAAGTCCTCATGAATAATGAAATTTAGATTTATGAAATTATATAGTTTTCATAATTGTAATGTGATTCAAAAAAATTAGACTATGGGGACATTTGACATACATGTGCACTCATTTCTAAATTTAATTTAATACAGATTCAAATATACTTAATGCATATGCATGGGCATGTGAAAAATAATTACAATTTGAAATTTTATAAAATTACAAGTTCAAGTAGCATTCAATATCAATTCAGTACACTCCAGGGGGCATGATATTCATTCATGTTGAAGTTGCTACATGGAAATTTAAAATTTATTAAGTTCAAAAGACTTGAATTACAAAATTTAGATTTATGGAACTATATAATTTTCATAATTGCAGCATGATTCAAAAAAATTAGACTATAGGAGCATCTGACATGCATGTGCACTCATTCCTACATTTTATTCAATACAGATTTGCATATACTTAATGCATATGTATGGGCATGTGAAAAATAATTACAATATGAAATTTTATAAAATTAAAAGTTCAAATGGCATTTAATAACAATTTACTATACTACAGGGGGCATGATATTCATTCATATTGAAGTTACTACATGGAAATTTAAAATTTATCAAGTTTCAAAGTTTCAAATACAATCTAGAACCATCCACAGTGATGTGATTCATTTTCATTTTGTAAGTGGGCCATGTTATATTCTAGAGACACTCAACATCTATGGTTGTAAATTTTTTATGTAGTGAGCCACATTTGGTGGTTTCATCACTTCTTCAGTTACAAAGTAGCGAGCCACATTTATTGGTTCCACCCCATCAATTATTTTTAAAAATTCAAATGAGAGTTATATCATATAATATTTTTAACTCAAGGTGTTTCACTGGTTTCAAAATTTAGAATTTATCAATCTCAATTCAGCACATGTCCAACATTACTATAAATGCCTCAATAAAAGGGCATTCACTTTTTCATTTCCAAGTTATATGAAAATTAGATTGCATACTCTTTTATATATATATACTTTTATTGATCTCTTTACAAATTTCAAATTATTAATTTTAGATCTTCAACTTGTAGACACCAAAATCGTGTCTAACTTTGGTCTTTCCCCCCCTTGGTCCATTCCTAAACCATGCAATTACTAATTTAAAATAATAAACTTATTTTGAATTAACCCCCCCCTCCTTGGACACATCACCCATGACACCTCGCCTAGGACACCTCACCTTGGACTAATTCCCATCCTATGACTCACCTAAGACCTATTCTTACTCCTCTCCAACCGCCTAACCAACTCTCGTGCATATTTATCCTAACCTTCGCCAATTCCTTTACTGACTATGCACTTGGCGGATGCAGAACGGGCTTGCTGGGCCTTTTATGCATTCTAAACCCGCTGACGTTGGTCAACTGTTGGCCGACGCCAGCAGGATCGCCGACATTGATTTACTTAAACCGACGTCTAACCTCTTTCTTTGGCTAATCAAAATTTTCCCCTAATCACAATTTCTCACCGAATCACAACAATCACAAAATCACGCATCTAATCACGAGTCTGGAATCTTCAGTCTTCGACCATCCGCCAAGCTGCTAATCTCTCAGCCAAGCCTCTCACTCTCTCCCTCAGGTGCAGCAATAGGTATTCTGCATCAGGCTTCTGCAACATCAAGCACAACAGGGACTCAGCATCAGGGTTCTACGTCAACAACAGGTACAGACATCTATAGCACTCCTCCGGCAGGCACAGGTATGTATACTGTCTGTGTTTTCATTGTCTTTAGAATTATAGCTTTCAGGTAATATCTCCCCCCTTCAACACTTCTATGACCCTAGACCAGACCAGAGCCGAATCCCATCTCCCTATTGCCTCTATCCTCTGTCAGACCATATACTCTGCCCATTCAACCAGACTCTCAGACCCAGACCCCAGACCATTTAACCAAGTCCAAACTCTGTCTCAGACCCGTCCACAAACCATTCTGCACAACCAAACCCTATCCACAGACCAAAGCCCTGACCAGACCCCGACCAGGACTACTGCCCTGACCGACGCCGGTCGCTTCCCCCACCGACATCGGCAGACTAACCAACATTGACACTTTATCAACCGACGCCGGTAGGACCACCGACGTCGACGACTTTGACTAGGCTGACAACATCTTTCAGGTAAGCCTTTGCTTCCCTTTTGCTTTTTAGTTTCTTATCATTTCAGTCTTTTTAACATTCTATTATTTATCAGACACTTCTTTTTATTGACTAGTGGGTTGACCTCCCTCAAGGAAGTTTTCATACTTCTGGGAACAGGCTTTTGCGTATTTATCCTAACCTTCACCAATTCCTTTACTGACTATGCACTTGGCGGATGCAGAACGGGCTTGCTGGGCCTTTTACGCATTCTGAACCCACCGACGTCGGTCAACTGTCAGTCGACGCTGGCGAGATCACCGACATTGGTTTACTTAAACTGACGTCTAACCTCTTTCTTTGGCTAATCAGAATTTTCCCCCTAATCACAATTTCTCGCCGAATCACAACAATCACAAAATCACACGTCTAATCATGAGTCTGGAATCTTCAGTCTTCGACCATCTGCCAATCTGCTAATCTCTTAGCCAAGCCTCTCACTCTCCCTCAAGTGCAGCAACAGGTATTCTGCATCAGGCTTTTGCAACATCAAGCACAACAGGGACTCAGCATCAAGGTTCTACGTCAACAACAGGTACAGACATCAATAGCACTCCTCCGGCAGGCACAGGTATGTATACTATCTGTGTTTTCATTGTCTTTGGAATTATAGCTTTCAGGTAATATCTCCCCCCTTCAACACTTCTATGACCCTAGACCAGACCAGAGCCGAATCCCATCTCCCTATTGCCTCTGTCCTATGTCAGACCATATACTCTGCCCATTCAACCAAACTCTCAAACCCAGACCCCAGACCATTTAACCAAGTCCAAACTCTATCTCAGACCTGTCCACAGATCATTCTGCACAACCAGACCCTGTCCATAGACCAAAGCCCTAACCAGACCCTGACCAGGACTACTGCCCCGATCGACACCGGTTGCTTCCCCCACCGACGTCGGCAGACTAACCGACGTCGGCACTTTATCAACCGACGCCGGTAGGACCACCGATGTCGGTGACTGTGACCAGGTCGACAGCATCTTTCAGGTAAGCCTTTGCTTCCCTTTTGCTTTTCGGTTTCTTATCATTTCAGTCTTTTTAACATTCTATTATTTATCAGACACTTCTTTTTATTGACTAGTGGGTTGACCTCCCTCAAGGAAGTTTTCATGCTTCTGGGATCAGGATTTTGCTTGGCAACCCACCATCTATCCATCTAACGTCTTCTTTTGTCCAAGTCTCTTTTCTTTACAGGTGTCATTCCTCCACAGCCAAAGAGGAGTACTCACAGCGTCTGGATTACGGTGCGCATGACTATATCCAGGTACACAATCCTTGACCATTCTTTCTTAAGTTTCTTAAATTCTTCTCTTGAATATAGAAAGCAAAATTTGAATAGAAACATTCTGGCACGCCCGGTGGGACCCTTAGGGCCTTCCTTGGCTTCCTTTTCCTCTTTGTTCATTTAGGTGCATTAGGATTCTTCCTCTTCACCTCTTTCTTCTTTTCCAAATGACACTATAAGCAGGAATAAAAAAAAATTTCTTTCCTTTCTTGCATTTCTAGACTAGTCCAAAATCATATCCTCCAACCCTTTCTCAATTTGTTTTCATTCCAACTTCACATTTTGACTTGGGCATTAAAACACTTTGCATTCATTTCTGTTTGCTTGCATCTCTTAGACCAAACTTAGTAATTAGACCGCATATTGAATTAATCTAGTCCACTTCATGTTACACAACCTAAACCACATGCACTAAAATAAACATTAAACAATCCCTGAGACAAGGCCCGACTGGGATTTCATCCCCCAGCGGATACCTTACCCCTACCTGGCAATCTCACTTGAATTTCATCACCAAGGGGAGAGCCCACTCCGTTCTCTGGTGGAGGATAATCTCTAGGCAAGGTATATTTTGGCTAAGCGAAACCAGCTAACCACTGGAATCGTGAAGTGAGGGGAGCTTGCTCCTTAGCACCAGGCCACGTACCAAACCTAATGTAGACTTCTTGAGCGCCTAAACAATACCCAAAACCATCCATAGACTGCCTCTTCTAGGACCCTTCTATCAACCAACCTTCCCAAACACTCATCTAAGGCATAAGCCACAAGATTCTAAAGTTGATTCTTAGGATTTCACGCTTAGGGCCTATCTGTCTCTCTCTGTTCTCTATTCTCATCTGCTTGTTTGAGTGTGTGAGGACGCTTTCTTCATTGTTTTTTCCAAGAATCTTCAAATTTTTCTGAGTTTATGGAAACCACAGTCACCGGCATCGGTTTGGTCACCGACATCGGCCTCCCTTCTCACCAACATCGGTTATCTGACCGACGTCGGCCATCTGATATCACTGACATCAGTTTTATAACTGACGTCGGTCACTGTCACAGACCTTTTTTTCCAAAATAGCAACTTAAAACCCGACCCCTTTTTTTGCCAAAACCTCATTCTAAGTTTCTGAAACTGAAAACACACAGTTTTTGGAACCTGACCCTCTTTTTGACCATGCTCTCTCATCCCTAACCAATCCTATCATGGAGTTCCACTCAGAGACTGAAAGAACTCCTACAGGACTGACCCCGACTCAAAATCCCATCATCCCTAAAGGGGACCAAGATTTCGAAAGATTCTTGGACCTCAATGCCGCAGCCCTCCAAAACTATCTCGCGAGAAACCCAATGCGAGACCTCTCGGGTGACATGGCAATGATATCGACACCATTCGCCACCCAGCCCTTTACGACTCAGCCTTTCACCTCAACCGTTTACTCGACCATGGCCAATACGCAAATTTTGGCCTCCCCATCTATTTTTAGACCAACCTCCATCGAAGTGTCATTACCCCCTCAACCACACGCAATTCAACCAAGTTCTACATCATACCAGAACTTGATTGTCTCGACCCCTCACACTCTTGTGCCCATGAATGCAGGAGTGCCAACCTATCCTTTTACCAATGCTACCACTCAACCACCTATGGCGGTATCTAGTCAACTTGTGTCCTCCAACTTCATGACACAAGTCCCTTTGACCACGACGCCTATCCCTATGACATACTATCCATATGTTGTACCTACACAAGCGCAACCTAGTACGTCATACGCTTCTTCAACCACCTTTCAGGCGCCCTACAACCTAGGGGGTGCCCCACCTGTCAATCCGTCAGTAGACGTCATTAAAATGCTGATGGATAAAATGTCCAGCCTCGAGACTTCTATCTCTGGTTCACGCAATGCTCTCTCGTATGAGAAAATTTACAACGAGCCCATTCATCCTTCTGTCCCTATCCAACCATACCCCAACCAGTGGGAGCTTCCTAAATTTACTCGATTTCAGAGTAAGGAAGACCCGCAACAACATCTACGAGCATTTAGACATGCTTGTTATCTTATTGCCCACGACGATGCGTTACTTTTACACACGTTCCCTATGTCTCTTTCTGGCTCCGCCCTTGACTGGTATAGCTCTCTTGCCAGACATTCTATCTTTTCATTCATTCAACTTGCCCAATTATTTCTTGACCATTTTTCTATCAACATTACCAAACAAGTCTCAATCACAGACCTTTACTCCATCAGGTAATTCGACGACGAATCAATAGTCGATTTTGTCGCCTGTTGGAGAGGCTTGATTAACCAGCTCTCTTTCTCTTTACCTCAACCTAAGCTCATCGAGCTCTTTTCTCGAGCATGTGCCAGGAACATCTCTTCTACCTTGTGGATTTAGACATTCCGTACTTTCGACGAAGCTTTCACCATGGCTCGAAAGCTTGAACTCCGCACCATTGAAGAGGATAAGGTCAAATTGTGTAATACCAATGCAAAAACCAATGACCATTCTTCTTCCAGACCTTCTTCTTCTGCCAACTCCAAACCCAAAGGAGTGGCCAACACTGTGGTCATTAGATCACCATCTTCGACGACAACTAATTACTCTCAACCTTCTACATCTCCAAGCATCACCAAACAATTCCAACAATGGTACATCCAGCGTTCATATACTCCACTTGGAGAATCATACGCTTCCATTTTGGAAAAACTACTCAAGCAGGGGGTCCTCAATCTCCCTTCAATCTGACCACCTCAATTCGACCCTTCAAAAGCCCTCCCTACATGGTATAAGGAGGCCGACTTCTGTCACTTCCATCGCGTCCACGGCCATGACATCGACAATTGCCAAACCTTCAAGAACATCATCCAAGACATGATCGACAAGGGGGATCTTATTTTAGATAACCTAAATGCCCCACCAAATCAAATCATCGACATCTTCAAACAACCATTTCCAAACCATCCACCTACTCAAAACAACATCCAAATCACGACTAATGACTCCCAAGACCATGATATTCACACAATCAACACTATATTGCCTCTTGTTCCTGACCAACCTCCTCCATCATAGGATGAGGAACTTTCTTCTCCTATTAGTCCTCCATCTACCTCTCTTATACTGGAGGATGCCTTGACTATGCCAACACCATTAGCCTTACTTTCATCCGAAGACCTTACCTTGCCTACTCCTCAAGCACAAGCAGAAGGCACAATCATCCCTGCCTTCTTCTCTCTTGAGGAGCTACACTCTCCTATTTCTTCTCCACCAAGAGAAGAACCAGTCTCTCCACCCATTTTAATCGAGGAAGACCCAGTCACGGTTTCCTCTTGCCTTTTGCCTGAGATTGTTACATCTCACTCACCTCCGTCCACATCTAAGCCCAAACCCGCACAAGCGCCCACCTTACCAAAAGAGATTGAACCTCTTGGTGTTTGCCCCACATCTAACCTCGCCTCTCGCAATAATGGCCCTCAAACCATATCAAAGAAGGCCACTAGACCACACTGGAGGATTCTTCCCCCACCTTCATTATTGCCCTCTATTTTGGGCCCGCATCCATCCACTTTAATAGGAGTGCTTCCTAATCCCATACTTCACAGAGGCAAGTCGCCTCTATTACTTCCTCAACCCCTTAGACATATATCTCTTCCAAACCATCGACCAATGCATCCAATGCATCCCAAACTAAAGTCATCAATCCCCACTGCGACAAAACTTCCAGCCCTGTTAGCAGGTTCTTATGCCTTGCTGTTACGGCAATTGTTGCAGTCCTCTCGCATCTATCTCCCGCCTCTTAAACCATATCAATCTCTCAGACCAAAACCGCCCTGGTTCGATGACACTCAGGTTTGTGCATATCATCACATGCTTGGACACGACACTGAGTATTATTGTGCCCTCAAGGTTGTCGTTCACCAATGTCTAGGGAATGACACCCTTCTTTTCGACCACGTTATCAACAAACCTTCAACCCCACCCCACTCATTAACTCTCAGATCAAGACCATCTTGGTTCGACAACTCTAAATTCTGTCATTATCATCACACTCCGGGACATGACACTGAGCATTGTTGCACTCTTAAAGCTGTCATTCGTCAACAACAGAGAAAGGATTCCCTTCTAATCAAGGACCCTCTTGACCACCTCTTCGACAAATTATCAACACCGACCCATGCCTCTCGAACCTCATCACCTAAATCAGGATCTCTACGCCAGACTATGATCCCTTTGCCACCTTTGACCCCATTATTCGACATCAACACAGTCCATTTAGCCACTAAGCCTCAACCGACCTTGACCAATTTATCCAATATTCTCCCTAAGCAACTGGGGGAATCCAACCTTATCATGACCCCGACCAAACATTCAACCAAGCCTTCGACCATGACATCAACCATGACCTTGACTAAACCTTGACCACACATAGTCCAATCATCAACCAACCTTTTTAATCATGACCCTGACCAGCATCAACCAAACCTCGACCAAACTTCAATTATCAAACACCACCCAACCAAGCACCTATCACCTCTTCAAACCGTCATTAATCATTGTGACCAATTTGGAACGAAGCAAATGGGGCACCTTTGCTCCTAATTGACTCAGACCTTAACACCATCATGGGTCAGGATTTGGTCAGAACCTGAGCCCCTTTTATGTCTTGCCTCTTTGACCAATCTACTGTTAGTCAAATAATTATTCATTTAACGTTTAACTTGAGCTTGTCCCTTGAGCAATCCCTGTCATTGTCATTCCTATCTCCTTCAACCCTCAATCCTAACCCTTTTGGCAAGCATGAATGCTTTGTCCTAATAAAAGGGAAACCCTCTAAACCTCTATAGTCAAGTCCATGACCAAAAGTCCAGTCAGCAAATCAATCAAATATATATATCAAAATGGGATGCATATTCCAAGGTCCTAAAACTATAAATGTAGACTGCTCCCTCGAAGGATAGCTGCATCATCATTGATGTATTTACTAGACTGCTCCCTTGAAGGACAGCTAGGCCAAAGTTATCACATATATCAAAAGCATAATATAGAACACTCCCTCGAAGGATGGCTATGCATAAATTTTGCCACATACACAACAATATCTCTGAAGCTTCCCACATCGATCAGCTTCACGACATGACCACAAAGCAAGACAATATCCCATCGCAGGCTTCCCGCATGGATCAGTCTGCCTTCAAAATAAAAATAAAAAAAATTGACTGACAAACTTTAGAGTCATGGACTTGTCTATAGTCATTCTCAGGGTCACCTATAAAAGGGGCAAAGTTGTTCCTGCCACAAAAGGGTTCCCCCTTCTATCTCTCATTATCAATCCTATCACCCCTGCACACTCAAGAGATTTCAAGCTTACTTAACGTCAAGGGATTCGATTACCGCTCTAACACAACCACTGGTCAACGATGCAATGCATGAATGGGTCTTTTGTTTCTAAAACAACCCCTTACCTATGCTGTCATTCTGGTCCTTGTCACTGAAAGATCAATTCGCCTTTCACTTTTGACATATCTTGGTCACATCATCATTATCTATCCAACCAAACTCAAACTAAACCAATCAAACATTTTCAGACTATGACATGACCTAGACCATTCACATAGTTTCTATGGACACCAATACACATGGAAACTATCGACCCGACACAATTTATGTTAAGCATAAACCATTACTTGCTGAAGCATAAATAGACCTCAATTCATTTTTAGCATACATCTATCACGAATATGGAAAATTGCTAGGGATGAAAGACCCCTCGACCAATGTTGCAGAATACACCATTACACAATATGGAAAAGGCTGCAACATCATCTTCTTTCCCTCATTATTCATCATGACCAAGACCAGCCTATTGACCTCTTTGACCCTCTGTTCGAACTACATTGGTCTGATGCCCTTCACACAAGGGCTATGTAAGCAGCACTCAGTCTTCTGAGGTTAGCTCGGCCATTCCTTTGTCCACCCATTTGCTCATCCGTCTCTCTCAAAACGCCAACCTTTCATCTTTCATTATGACCAATCACCAGCCCCGCCAATGTCAAAGTCATTTCTGACTCCTCATGGGGCTCATTTGAGATCACTTATATCTCAACCCGACCAGCGACCATGGAGATCACGCCTATCTCCGCAGACCTTGACTACTTTCGAGACAACTCTATCTTGGTTTTGTTTGCACACATGCTACCTCATGAATAGATAGCAAAATTGTTTGCAGACCTTATTTTTAGACCCTCACAAGTATAGGATCGCAAGCCGGTTGATCCGCATTACTTGTGACTTTTTTGTGTTTCTAGGAGCACTTCCTGAGCCCAGGATACCTGGAACATGATGACCATTTGGAGCTACAGCTTAGATTGAATAACCCAATTAGTAGATGACTAAATGCTGGGGCCTAGTTATTTCAATTTTGGCACTCCTCAACCCTTGACCTGCGACCATTTGACCTACCTGTCTCGTGAAGTGGTATGCGCACAATCACGACTTTTGCAGCGTTCACTCTCACTCTCCTTCTCATCCACCTTTTGTCAAATCGACACTCGACATCAGGTTCTCTTCCCTCGACTCCCACTTTGAGGAGGAATACCTCATCCATACCTCGGGGCAATCCACATCATCCCACACTTGGGGCAACCAACTCCTATTTTTGTCTTGCAGTTCATCTAGAACAACCAATAAGACAAAAAGGGGCAAATGTAGACACCGAAATCATGTCTAACTTTGGTCTTTCCCCCCCTTGGTCCATTCCTAAACCATGCAATTACTAATTTAAAATAATAAACTTATTTTGAATTAACCCCCCCTCCTTGGACACATCACCCATGACACCTCACCTAGGACACCTCACCTTGGACTAATTCCCATCCTATGACTCACCTAAGACCTATTCTTACTCCTCTCCAACTGCCTAACCAACTCTCATGCGTATTTATCCTAACCTTCGCCAATTCCTTTACTGACTATGCACTTGGCGGATGCAGAACAGGCTTGTTGGGCCTTTTACGTGTTCTGAACCCGCCGACGTCGGTCAACTATCGGCCGACGCCGGCGGGATCGCCGACGTCGGTTTACTTAAACCGACGTCTAACCTCTTTCTTTGGCTAATCATAATTTTCCCCCTAATCACAATTTCTCGCCGAATCACAACAATCACAAAATCACGCGTCTAATCACGAGTCTGGAATCTTCAGTCTTTGACCATCTGCCAATCTGCTAATCTCTCAGCCAAGCCTCTCACTCTCTCCCTCAGGTGCAGCAACAGGTATTCTACATCAGGCTTTTGTAACATCAAGCACAATAGGGACTCAGCATCAGGGTTCTACGTCAACAACAGGTACAGACATCAACAACACTCCTCTGATAGGCATAGGTATGTATACTATCTGTGTTTTCATTGTCTTTGGAATTATAGCTTTTAGGTAATATCTCCCCCCTTCAACACTTCTATGACCCTAGACCAGACCAGAGCCGAATCCCATTTCCCTATTGCCTCTATCCTCTGTCGGACCATATACTCTGCCCATTCAACCAAACTCTCAGACCCAGACCCCAGACCATTTAACCAAGTCCAAACTCTGTCTTAGACCCATCCACAGACCATTCTGCACAACTAGACCCTGTCCACAGACCAAAGCCCTGACCAGGACTACTGCCCCGACTGACGCCGGTCGCTTCCCCCACCGACGTCAGTAGACTAACTGATGTCGGCACTTTATCAACCGACACCAGTAGGACCACTGACGTCGGTGACTGTGACCAGGCCGACAGCATTTTTCAGGTAAGCCTTTGCTTCCCTTTTGCTTTTAAGTTTCTTATCATTTCAGTCTTTTTAACATTTTGTTATTTATCAGACACTTCTTTTTATTAACTAGTGGGTTGACCTCCCTCAAGGAAGTTTTCATGCTTCTGGGATCAGGCTTTTGCTTGGCAACCCACCATCTATCCATCTAACGTCTTCTTTTGTCCAAGTCTCTTTTCTTTGCAGGTGTCATTCCTCCACAGCCAAAGAGGAGTACTCACAGCATCTGGATTACGGTGCGCATGACTATATCTAGGTACACAAGCCTTGACCATTCTTTCTTAAGTTTCTTAAATTCTTCTCTTGAATATAGAAAGCAAAATTTGAATAGAAACACAACTTTCAAATATGGATAGTAACTAGTTTTAGTGGCATTGTTTCAAGTTTTCCATTAAGGCATCTTGCATGATAAAACTTCACATCAAAATAAAAAGTGTGTATAAAAACTTAAGTTTGCATATAATTTAATCTAGTAATTTAACTTTATGGCATCACTAGAATAAAGTGTGGTAAAATGCAAACACTCAAAATTAATCATTAAGTATTTGATAATATTTAATATTAACATACTTACCCTTGGTCTATTTGTCATTCTATTAACTTGAAAAATCTATGGGAGTATTCACTATTCTATTCACTATAATAAAACTAATTAAAATATCATTTAAATAACCCTATTTTTCTCACAAGTTCCCATTAGAATAGTTTTAATAGTCTTATCTTTTTGGGACAAGACTGCACTAGGTCAGACATGGTTGTTTTATAGCCTTTTACTCTAGCATGACCTTGTCCCCCATTTTCCAATGCTAACTTTTTATATTTTTGACATTGAAATTTTCCCTTCTCATGTTTTTATAAAGGTTAATTAGTGTAAATAAGTAAAATATTTCTTTATATAAGTACATCAAGGCTTCTACAAACACATCTAGTAATCACATGGAAATTCTATTGCACATTAAACAAAAGAGCATTATTCTTTTCAATTTCGATGCATTCTAACAGTCATAGGCCAAGTATGAAGTCATTTTATTATAAGTAAATGGTACTAATTTTCAAGTATTTAAAACAATCTATCTAGTTGCATTCATATATTAAATTCAAGATTCATACACTCACTTTAGGAGGGATAACTACATCAACCTAAGGCCCTTTTGAGATGTGTAGGATACACTCAAATCATGCAAATTTTTTAGGGTTTCTTAACTATTCCACATTTATAGTTTTATTTATATTTTGTTTATCATGAAATATCTCAAGGTTTTGTATTTTTTAGGTCTTTTGCATGAGAAATCAGAATATGCAGTCAAACAGTAAACCTTTATAGATAGGTGCACACATCCAAATCAAAAAATTAGACACACCACAAACTATGACACAACCATAGTCAATATACAAAGCCAAGATGTGGCCCTATCCTCCTAATATTGCTTTTTCCTAGAATAGTTTGAATTCTTGATTTCAATTGTGACACAAATTAGGGGTTCTTAAAGTCAGTTTTCAATAAAATTTGGTCTACACAAACAACATACATTTGGTTTGAGATAGGATTTTATATTTATTAGTAAATTTACCATTTTTAACTCATCTCAAATTATAAAAATTCTATATTATATACTCAATATATGTACATTTATGTATATACAAATCAATTTTAAATAGTTTATTTATTCTTACCATTTCATTGTTAAATAATAAAGAACATTAAACACTTTCCACATGGATAAAAAAATTATGTGAAGGCTTTTATGCCAAAAAAATCCATCTAATTTTCCCTTTCATTGTCATTTTATTAAAAAATAGAAACCCAAATAGGGATATTTAAACTTAATATGAACATGGAATATTACAACTGAAGTTGAATAGAGAATACTACAACTATGTTGATCTACCAAAAATTATTTTGGGAAATACTAGGCTAAGGTGTGTTTGATTTGTAGGATCTTTGATATATGAATCTATAATAATAAATGGTGAACATTACCAAAGAGTACTGACTTCATAGGTTTTCACTATCCCTTAGACACACTATCCCATCTTTAAAGAACATAAAGAGTAACATATTGGGGCTAACTACTTATTGGTGCATCATAAAATCAAATCATTTAGAGGCTTCTTATTGGGAAAAAATGAAAATCCTAGGCCCTTAATATATACCATGAGGTATGTGGAAGCTAATATCTATATACAGTGTTATCTGATGGCTTGAGTATTGGGTAGTACCCCTTAGACCATGAATTAAGTAAAACTGATTATTGATTTACTAAGAATGATATCTCCTATGAGTTTTAAATCCCCTAAAACACACTTAAAACCTAGGAGATTTATTAAAAATTAAATTTATTTAACCCTTTGTACCCCACTACATTCACCAAATTTAATCAATCATAAGGGTGAGGTGAGAGAATAATATTTGGTATTTATAGTAAACCACTAAATCTAGGCTTAAAACCTGAAATGTAGAAAATAATAAAATTTATATCTAAACACTAAAAATAATGTTGAATATGTAAAAAAAATAAAAAATTTAGATTAAATTATTTATCTTGTATTTGTTGACCAATTTTGCCCACAGGCAAAATTTTGGTCAACCTCTTCCCTTGCTATGAAATGCCAGTCTCTTTCAGGTTGTACGGGTTCATGTCATGTTTCTTCAGCACTTGGTTCATCCATCTTCAGGATTCATGAGTTTGGTTCATGCCCTGGTTCAAGTGTTTAGTGACCTTTTGGTTCAAAAGGTTCATCACTCGGTTCAAGCATCTCAATTCAATAGCATTGACCCTTCGTACCATTGAACCGTTGAATAAATTTTTGGTTCAACGGGATAGGTTAAACAGGCTTGGTTCGAAGACAAAGCTCAATGGGTTTGGTTCAATGGAGAAGTTCATCAGCCTTGGTTCATCGGTGCGCAATGGTTGAACCAAACTGTTGAACCATTTTTTGGTTCAACGGGCTTAGTTCAAGGGTATGCCCTTGGATGAAGGGCAATCTTCAGGTTTAATGCCCTTACGGAGGGTAGTCTTCAAAGGAAGAAAATCAAGTAAGGTTTAAAATTGGTTCAAATTGACTAAGTCTTGAATTCCTTCAAAAATTTTGTCTGAAGAAATTCCTTCAGACAAAAAGTCTGAAGGAATTTGGGATGCACAAAACACAAAGCAAACAAACCCAGGGAAATTGATCTAGGGAAATTGTCTGCAGACAATTTGTTTGCAGGAACCCAAGAGCCCATCCAAAGGACCAAAGGACTCACCGAAGGGAAGGTGCCCTTGCAGGGGACTCTCGGCCAAGCATGAAAAGGACACTTTCGAATGATAAAGGGTCACCTTCCCTTTGAGAAGGTGATAAAGACAAAAGAAGAGTGCCTCGGGAGGTACTAAGGCAAGGATGCCACAGAGGAAAGAGAAGGGATCCAACTGATGTTTTGACAAGAAGGAGGCCATCCTAGAAGCCATCAAAGTTAACAAGGTGAAATAGCTATTGGTGTTCAAAGCATGATGGCCGTAGGGATGTCAAAATTAATGAAGTAAAATGGCCATTTGTTTTTTACTGTGAGAACGCTAACTAGGGGCCTGAATGCAAGTGACCCACTAGGATGTTTGCCCCAAGGGCTAAGAAACTAGAAGAGACAAAATGGAGAAAGGACAAAGCAACAGGCATAGAGTGAGCTGGCAGTTAGTCCAAGTGGTGCCAATTTGGGAAGTGACCTTAGTGGGTGAAATAGTTCTTGTGAATTGATCATTGGGGATGTGAACCATTAAAAGATGAAATCAATTTCTCTATTTTACATTTAATGGGTAGACAAACTGTGTATTGACCATGAAGAAGTAGATTTTGAACAGACAAAGGGTGCAGTTCATTAATTTTTTGAATGACTTGATCTTCCCAATGAGAGGATGTGCCATGCCACTTGTAAATAAGGAGCACCAAATGGGCCTCTTTTCTTCTCATATATATCATGAACTTGTCATTTGTAAAGGGATCTTCCACGTTTTGTAAAGGCGTAGTCCTGGCAAAATTTCCACTTAAATCAATAAAATGCAATTTTTTACCTCCATTTGGATAGATATTTTAGAGTATGTGTTGAGTGTTTGTCTATGTTTAGCCATTGTCTTTTGATGCTCCCATAGGTCTAACACCAACGTACCTGTTGTCTACAAGGTGCCATTTTTGCAATTGAAAGGAGAAGAGCTAACATTTGGAAGACCAGAACAGAAGGAAGTTACTTACAGTGTGCATTTCATAGTGCCTCAGTGATTTTCTATCTCCTGTGTTTTCTACCTACCAATTTCTTGTAGCTTCCTTCTGCCAAGTGTGTAGTGTATGTATGCATTTGTCTAGTTTTAAGAGTGGATGTGTGAAGGTTGACTTGTTTTGGTGCATCACCTCTCTAGAGTAGTTTGTTTTCCTACAATCTCCTTTCCTTTTTCATCCCCCCCATTATATAGCTATATATATACCTATATTAGTACTTGCTGGAAGAAACATGATGCATCAAAGGGAGCTATCCCTTATCTAGAGACTCTCCCCTCCAGATTCACCAGTCCTACAGGTGAGAGAGGAGTTTTCGTAGTTGCAGAGAGAAGGCAGGAGCTCGGCCTCCTGCCAAGGGTGCAATCTCTTGCGTCAACAGTATTCAAAATGAGGTGAAACATCTATATCTATAGTACCATATTAAATTCCTAGATAGGATCTAGAATCATGTCAACTACTATAAGACAAACACCCACAATACACTCATAATATCTCAATGAATGTTTGAAATCAAAATGGCATAGATTCATCTAAGTATCATAGATATCTCTTTTTATTAATAACATTGATTGAATTTTATCAGTATAATAGTAAATTTCAATAAAATTATACCTCAACCACTAGCCCTCTTTATTCTTATATAGATAAGATAGGATGTTAGGGTTTTGGAGAGAAATAAAAATAATAATAATAAAAAACTATTATTATCAAAAGTCAATTAAGTATATATTTAATTGTTAATATTATTTAATAATAGATTGTTAGTATGTATGAACCAATTAGTACATATCTACAAATTAAAAATAATATAAGTACATGGATATGTAATTTCATGATGTTTAAACAAGGTAACAAGAAAGCTAAGAAAGTGCAAATTATGTTTAAGGATGGAAATTATGGGAATGAGACAAAATTGGCTAGATATTATATGGTGTTAACTAGTTGAGTTTTAAAAATGTAAATAACTATGTCATCTAAGTAATATGTAGTTGGACAAGTTAATTCCTAAATGACAAAATAATTGGGAAACTAGATCATCTAGGTATTACAGATTCAAATAGGTTGATGTAGTTTTATAAGAAAGAAAATAGAACAGTTTGTAAAAGATTGGGTCAGCCAGGTCAACTTAGTTACGTAACAAGGAAAATAGAACATTTTGTAAAAGATTGGGTTGACGAAGTCAATTTCACTTATCATATAATTATTTGATGTGTATATATTAGGTGTTATAAATACATGAAAGGTTGTGATCAAGTTTATGACAACACATGAAGTATTTCATAAGGTAAATGGGGTTGTACCATTATATATTATATATTTTTGTCATTATATGCTAGATAAGGGTACATGGTATGATTTGAGATATGTCATCTAGGTGTAGCTAATTCATGATGTTTATGGAGTTTTGAGTAGAGGTGAGGAGGTTATGGGAATAATTATAATTTTTAGTAGCTAGATATATGATAAGTTGCCTATGTACAAGCATGGGTTACATCATGTGATAGATGACTCACTCCCACAAGTGAGGAGGTGGGTTCAAGACCATGTCGTTTGAGTGGTCTCACATGAGTTATATTTTTAGATCAAGTAAAAGGACCAGATCATATAGACATTGTACCAACATACTATGGATGTATTCCCATCATGATCAACCACAATATAGGCATAGGGGAATTAAACCTAGTGGGTGGAGTCACATCCAAGTTATCGCTCTCCTCGATAGTTCAGACTGGCACACCTAACAACTCCTTCAATGGTCCCAACATTTTGGGCTAGCCATATGAGGGATAAATAAGGTGTCAAAGGGAGATGGGTACCAGATAAGGTATCTTTGGTGTAGCCTCACTAACTTAGAATGGAAATATTATGATGAGATGATAATAAGGGACACATGCAAAGGGAAGAGGTGGGTTGCTAATGGTGGCAACTTAGTAACAATAGAGATATCTTAGTACATAGCTAGTGAACAACTAGATGTTAGAGAAACAAATACATATGATGTCATATCGAGTTCTAGTGGTCTACCTATATAGATATAAGGGCTTGAATCCACAAAAAATCTTGTTTGATAGGTGTATAAGATATGACACTATTGTTGGCAAGTAAATGTGTTAATTGATATTACTTTCATTTCATATATATATATATATATATATATATATATATATATCACACTCTTAGGTTAGTTTTTATCATGATTGTACTTATCTCTTCCCAACTCCTAGTGATAGTGTATCCTAAGTAATATATTTATATCAAATCCATATTTCCCAAGCAACCTCTCTAACCTATCTAAAATAACCAACATGTGTTATGTCCCTTGGTGTCATAGGATCTGGCATTCCTTTGGTGTCATGCCAAGGAAGCATGGTATCTAGAATATTTTGATGGGAAGTATACATCAAATTCTTCCACTATGTATTCTCTACTGATGCATCTAAAAAAATCACACGAAAATGACATTGGATCTCATATATATATGTATATTATATATACATATATATATGAGATCCAATGTCATTTTCGTGTGATTTTTTTAGATGCATCAGTAGAGAATACATAGTGGAAGAATTTGATGTATACTTCCCATCAAAATATTCTAGATACCATGCTTCCTTGGCAACCAAAGGAATGCCAGATCCTATGACACCAAGGGACATAACACATGTTGGTTATTTTAGATAGGTTAGAGAGGTTGCTTGGGAAATATGGATTTGATATAAATATATTACTTAGGATACACTATCACTAGGAGTTGGGAAGAGATAAGTACAATCATGATAAAAACTAACCTAAGAGTGTGGCCACAACTAGATAAGTGAGGAGTCTACATGCACAAGTGGAAAACCTATAGGGATAAGTATAGGGTTTATAGTCACATACACAAAATATTAAATGAATTTTACATAATATATAGTTAGGATAGGCATATATGGGGAGTGTGGCACATCCCCCACCTGATAGACAGGATGGACCACAACCTTACTGCCTATTGTACTATTATATACTCATTTTTATGTATCCTCATGTATAAAACTTTGAGTCATTGATACACACACATGATTTTTATCACTCATTTATGATGTATTTATTGACTTTTCTTTATATCATACATTATGGTTTTATTTCATGCTATGGGAAAAATTCTATAATGTATGATGTGTTATTATTTTCTAGTAAATGCATGGTAAAAAAGAACAAAAAAAAATAAAATGAAAATGAAAAATATTAAGTAGATAAAAAAATCCACAAATGAAAGATAAGAAAATAAATGATACACTATAAATATGTAAAACATTGTAAGTAAAAAATATATCAATTTCATAAAAACACAAAAAATATATGTAAGCATATAAAACATCAATGAATTAAAAATCAGGCAAATATATGTAAGTACATAAAATCTAATCTCATGTCAAAATAAACATGAATAAAATGTATAAGATTGAGAATTCAAAGGTAATACAAAAATTTAGATAAGCATGTCAAGTCAAATAGAGATGAAAATATGTAATAATGCATAAATTTTTCATGTAAGATGAGTGAAATCCACAAAAATCATACAAGAAAATGAATTAAAATAAAAAATCTCTAAATAATTATGACACAAACTTAGTGTTTGTTCTAAAGTGTGATGTAGAAAAATATAATTGTATGCAATCATAAATGCATCATGTCTATAAATCGATCCTAGCTTAAAGAAGATAGAGCATACCTACACTTTTGATTGGGAATGCATTTGTTAAGCGGGAGCATGACCAATATGGGGATTTGCTAGACCCAATTAGGGTATCACTTGTGAAAATACACCATGATAGCAAGGGTTCCAAATCTTATAGTCTAACATAATCATGTAACAATCCTAAAAGAGTCCTAAGGTTTAAAATTCATCTATTCTAAATAAACAAAAAACTAAATATAATATAGTGCACACCAAAGCTTGTGGCACAATATGAGGTGTTAGTAAAGAAGTAAAATATGTATAAGAGAATCTCAATTAATCTAAGTATGAGTAAGACCCTAATACATGGAATATGAAGAGTAATATTATTCTATCCAACACTTATGCTAATTATATCTACTAAATAGAGGAGAACAAAGTTAGAATATACTTACTTGAATGTGAACCCATCGAGACTCAATCTCTCCCTTGGCCAAAGGGGATTCATAAGAGGTTTTTGTGGTTTATAAGGATCACTAAGAAAGGCCAAATAATCCAAGTCTTATCCACAATACTAGATTCTCCAAGTACAGACCCTAATTAAGCTAAGACTCCTCAAGTAGAATAGTGGAAGAGAATATTACGAAGAAGTGTGAGAAAATAATAACCCTTGATTGCATATTGAAATAATGATGAAATGATATTCTATATATAGGCAAATATTTCCCTAAATCCTCATGAAAATGTTGGTTGTACAGGTTTGACCAGTTGACCTTGTATGTTTTTATGGATAATTCACTAGGTCTGAGCTAGGATAGCTAAAAGGCTAACAAACCCAAAAAGTGAAAAATACCCATAGACTATATAGGGTTGATCCAATTGACCTATAGCTAACTATCCAAAAGGGAATTAAGGAAAGAAAAGGAGAATGGAAAGAGGAAAAATACTATAAGAGTGTACAAGGGAGGAGTAATAGCTTAGGGAATGGTTTTAAGAGTTGGTTGGATTGGTAATAATGTGGAAATAAGGGACAGAACTCCTATAAAGCACCAAAGTTCTTCTCACCCCTTTCCCAATGCATCCCTTAGGGAGTTCACTCAGAGAGATTGAGTCTCGATAGGTTCTTACAAGATGTAAAGTGATAGTATTTGATAAAAGTTGAAAATATTATATGTATACATATTCTCAACTCAAAGCTCATCATGTGTCATTAATGAGTAACATGGGATGGTGCTTTGAAAAAAAAATAGTGCTAAGGCTAAAAATTTGTATTATTTTAAAGCAAAAATAATTGAAAGTAAATGACTAAAAAGTAAATAACTAAAAAGTAAATACAATGTGTACCTTGACCTACCTTTATTTCTAGATGGTTGTTTATTGTGTTGTTAGTTTTGATTGTGTAGGGCACAAATACTACTTTTGACAAAGCCAAGAATAAAAAACTAAAGATAAAAAATAAACAAACATAGGAAAATCCAAGATAACTTGTGCTATAAGGATGGGATGTACTTGGAAAATTTGGCAAGTTGGGGTGACAAGTGTTATGTTAGACCAAATGACCAAGTCAAACAACAAGAGTAAATTGAGTAACCAAAAAGTCAAGGCTACTAAAGACCAAAAAACTCAAACAAGCTATCCTTAAGTAAGAAAGGCAAACTCACCAAGTCAAACCAAGGATACATGTCAAACAAGATGGTAATAAAATAAATCAATAGTAAAATAAGAAATAAAGTGGTAAAACAACATTGATGAGTGAACAATAACAATCTTTATCTCACTCAACAATGGAAAAAGGTGCATAAAAGGGATAAAAACATTTATGAGTGAGAAGTAACAATGGTCAAGGGGGAAAATTAAATGGGTGGAGGGGATAATTAAGGAAAAACCAAGGTAGAGGAACTCTTTATCAAAGTCAAGACACTCAAATTAGGTTTGTCAAAACAACAGGACTTTCAACCTTAAAGACTCTGAAGAACTTCTCTTAGCTACACAAATCTTAGGTCAATAAATGGAGTATAAAGGTCACCCATGAAGGATATATGCATGAAAAGTAAAATGGACCTACCTTCCCACAATGTGTTTCCCATTCCTTGGGACCCCTTACAGAACCATTGGTCTACTATGAAAATTGGGTACTTACATGAGAAAGTAGGTAGCACCATAGAGTTTTTTGAATTCCCCTATTCCAATCTACTAGACTACCACACCCCAAAGGACCTTGTCTCTATGTGAGTCTGACTATGGAGTTTGAACTTTGATTAGAGATAGGAGATGTGCTTGCAATCATGTCTTTTAGTGTGAATTTGAATTTTGAGATTTATATGTTGCCTTTTAGATATAATTGTATTTTGATTCAAATAATTTGGATTTTAACTTTCTTGATGGATTTTTCTATTTCTCCTCCATACATATTTGTAAAACCAAACATTGGTGCTAAAGATGACTTTCATTTGAATACTGAGAACAATTTTTCTAAGAGAGAGAACTTCAAAGATCATGGGGTCTAAGAGTCTCATAAATCTAGGTGAAATAAAAGTGTTATCTTGACTTAAACCTTGTTTTATCCAATGAAGACTGAAAGGAAGGGGAAATCAAGAGGAATGACACATGAAACAATTTGGTATTACTTCAAATCATAAAAAATGTGACAAAGGGAAAAAATGGATACAATGATAGAAAAGTGTGATTCCTTATCATAAGAATGAGTTAAATGGAGGAAAAAATGCTAACATATATTGTTTTCACAAGTTCCATCTATCAAAAGAATCAAAGGATAAAGCTTGAGAACAAGGATGTAAAAGGAAGATAAAAAGATGGTAATTTTATGAGAAGGGTTGGGTCCTATCCATGGTCTTACACTACAACTTCATAAAATAAGTAAAACATAAAGCAAAGAGATGGTAGTTTTGTGAGGGAATGCGGGTCCTATCCATGGTCTTAGAAATCAACTCATAAAATAAAAACCCAAGGGGTGTCAAAACAAAATTGGTAGGCAAAAAGTGTGAGAAAAATAAGTAAAATATGATGGTTTTGTGAGGAATGTTGGGTCCTATCCACAGTCTTACGAAGGAAATCATAGAATAAAAACCCAAGGGGTGTGAAAAACAAGATAAATTTCAAGAAGATAAAGAAGACTATAGTACATCAAAAAACTAAAATACCAAAAAGGGAGGACTAAAGTTTTGTGAAAAAGAGGAAACTTGTTGTAGAGAGAGAGACCCATGCTTAAGTAACCTACAAAAATTGTTAGATAGATGCATATAGAAAGCATGAAAATAAGGAAATGGATCCTACATTAATGATTATATCAGTGATGAGCATGTGAGAGGCAAGATTATGTGTCTTAGAAGGTTTATTGAAGTTGAAATGGTTTGGTAGCATGTAATGGAGAATAAGAGTGAGCATCACAATATGCCCCAAAGGGTAAGTGGATGTAGGTATGGGCATTGCAAGATGTCCCAAAGTCTAAAATGAAATGAGGTTGAGCATCACAAGATGCCCCATAGACAAGAGTAATGTGTGGATGGGCATCACAAGATGCCCTAATAGCTAAAAAGAGGAAGAAAAGATAGGAAAAGATAAGAATCAAAGAGAACCCCATATAGTATCTAAATAGATTTAGGTGATCCAAGAATATTTTGATAGGGAACATGATGCTTGAGGAAATAAAAAGAATGTTGAGAAAGAAGAGTAATATGTAGAGACAAAGAACTAAATCATGAAAATAAAGAACTAAGTTGGACATATAGGGAAAGCCAAAAATAGTAGAGGATCGACTGGGTTGACCTACCACATGAAACAAGGTCGACTAGGTTGATCTAGTAAAGTGAACAAAAATTGGAAAAAGAGAAAATAAGGTATAAAAATAGTATAGGGTTGACTAAGTGGATCCATTATAATGAATAGGGGATGGAAAAAGGTATAGGGTTTACTGGGTTGACTTAGTATAGTAGATAGGGAAAATGATAAGGTTGATAACAAGTTATGAACTGAAACAAGATAATTTTTTGTAGCCAATCTAGGAAAGTAAGAACTTAAGGGAAACAAATAGTCAATTAGATCAATGCTAACCAATCTAATTGAAGCATATAATATTAAACCTTGTACTAACATTGACCAATGCAAGTTTTTACACATGCAATTGAGCAAAGAGCAAGCAATCAACTTGAAAAGTACAGATCTAACTAATTGGTCAACCTAAGAAGTTTATTAGATTATTAAGAATATGTTTTTAAATATTATGAGAAGTTGGCTGTAATCAAGGAATTAGATACTAATCTAAGGATGGTTTTAGGTAGTGTGGGATGAAAGGGACTATAGTGGAAATAGTGAATGCTTGATATTGGGGCCTACCCCCTCACTTCACACACTGTAATGATAAGGGTGTCAAGTGCTTAGACAAAATATACCATTAACCATGCTTTATACTTGACTAGAGTATCAATTCAGCTTCCCCCTTGGTGATGAAATCCAAGTAGGTTGGCTTTGGGTAGACAAATGTTAAAATGCTTGTTTATATTATGTGATTTGGTTGTGTGTGCATAAAATAGAGATAGTAAAAATAAATAGTTAATTAAAAAACCTCTAATTAGACTATGTGAACTATTCTAAGCATGTAATCAATAAGAAAAGAAAGATGTGAACTAATAATTATCATATAAATATTAATTCCATCTTGAAACAAGGTATAGTGTTGACACTATATACACAAAATATAGAATAAGGTAGATAGGGTTAAACATATACTACAGAATTAAGGTCTAAAAGTAAATAAGGTTAGCCATGGTTGACCTAGTTATTTAGATAACACATAAAACATAGAACTGGGTCGACAAGGTTGATCCAATTAACTATGTAGGGTCAATTTTGAAGACTACAAATTATGAAAGGAAAGATAGAAAAGAAAGAGATAGATAGATAGAAAGAAAACCTTGGTGGATTAAAGATGTTGAGAATAAAGATTTATAGTCAATAACCTTGGAATATGCTTGAAAACTCTATTAATTAGGTTGACTAGGTCGATCAAGTTTTGTAAACTCTTATTACTAAGTGCCTGAAATGTACAGGGTTGACTAGGTTGACCTAGTAGCTAAATCTGAATGCCTAAAATTGTATAGGGTTGACTAGGTTGACCTAGTAGTCTGAACTAAAAGTTTGGAAATTTGTATAGGGTCATTTGAGTTGATCTATTTGCATGTTCCTAAACACTTATGCATAGAGATTAGAATTGGGTCAATAGAGTCAATCCAGTATGACAGATATATGATAAAAATAATGCTAAAAAGAATGAAAGAAAGTGAAATAAATCTTCCAAGGGTTAGTTTCACATTAGGTTCACTAGAATGTATGCAATAAAAAATGCATCATGTCTATAAATTGATCCTAGCTCAGAGAAGATAGAGCATACCTACACTTTTGATTACAAATACATTTGTTAAGTGAGATCATGACTAATATGGGGATTTACTAGACCAGATTAGGAGATCACTTATCATAATACACAATGCTAGGAAGGGTTATAAGGCCTACAATCTAACACAATCATGCAATAACCCTAAAATATTCTTAAAGTTTAATATATCTATTTTTTAAATAAACAAGAAAGTAAATCTAATCTAGTGCACACAAAATCTTGTGGCACAATATGAGGTGTTAATAAAGTAATCAAAACATGTGTAATAAAATCTCAATTAAGATAAGTATGAGTAAGACCCTAATATATGGAATATGAAGAGTAATATTATTCGAGCCAACACTTATGCTACTTATATCTACTAAAGAGAGGAGAATAAAGTTAGAATATACTTACCTGAATATGAACTCATCAAGACTCAATCTCTCCCTTGGCCAAAGGGATTATCAAGAGGTTGTTGTGGTTTTTAAGGATCACTAATAAATTCCAAATCATCTAATACTTATCCACAAGACTATATTCTCTAAGTAGAAACCCTAAGCTAAGACTCCTTAAGTACAATGGTGGAATAACATATTGTGAAGAAGAGTGAGCGAATAATAGCTCTTGATTGCATATTGAAATAATGATGAAATTATCTTGTATATATAGGTAGATATTTCCCTAAATCCTCCCAAAAATATTGGCTATAAAGGGTCAACCCAGTCGACCTTATATGTTTTCAGGGACAATTCACTAGGTCTGAGCTAGGTCAGCTGAAAGGCTAACAAACCTAAAAAGTGAAAAATAGTCCTAGATTGTAGAGGTTCAACCCATTTGACCTAGTACAACTAACTATCTAAAAGGGAATTAAGGAAAGAAAAAGAGGATGAAAAGAAGAAACTAACTAAAGGAGTGTGCAAGGGAGGAGTAATAGCTTAGGGAATGGTTTTAAGATCTGGTTGGATTTGTAATAATGTGGAAATAAGGGACAAAAATCTTTTAAATCACCAAAGGTATGCCCACCCCTTTCTCGGTGCACCCCTTAGGGCATGAACTTAGAGAGATTGAGTCTTAATGGGTTCCTAAAAGATGTAAAGTGTCAATATTTGATAAATTTTGAAATTATTATGCGTATACAAGAACCACCTAGTGACATGACTAAGATGACAATGATATGGTGTGAAAATCAAAGGTGATGAGTGTTTATGAGGAAGGCTTGGTTTGATTCACCAAGTGTTATAATGTAACTCACAAACTGAAATCTATGAGGCATAAGTAAGAAGATGTGTTTATCTAAAAGTAATATTAAATAAGGGGATATCAATAAAAATATGATGTAAGTGAGGCACCACATAGTTGATGTGGGAATACTTAGTGGGAATGAGACACTCTATACAAGTGGGAAAAGATAAAAAAAAATCAACATCAATGACCTAAGACACTCCAACTAGTAAATACAAAGTTTGGGCTGAAAAGTGAAGTACATAGATCATCCCATTAAGGTTATATGCATGAAAGTAAAAATGATCATATCTTCCCACAATGTGTTCTTTGCTTCTCGGGACCCATTATAGACTCATCTACCTTATATAAATATTTGATAATTGTGTGAGAATATAGGTGGAACTAATATATAGGAAGATATAACAATGAAATGATATAAGGCCTCTTAGCCTAGTCTACTAGCATACCGCACCCCAATGGACCTCAGCTCTATCATGAGGCCAACTATGGAGTTTGAGATTAGACTAAGATAGGAGATATGCCAAAAAAATATCACACATTTTGGTGTGATCTGAATTCTAAGAAATAATTTGCCTTTTTATTTTATTTTTTGAATAATTTTTTTGGATTTTTATTTTCATTCTCCATACGAAATTATAAAACCAAACATGGATGAAAATAGGTAGCTAACATAAGATAGTTTATGTTGGTCACTAGATAAAAGGATCTAAATACCATAGTGTCTAAATAATCTTATACATGCCCATAAGTAAGTCTAAAACCTCAAAACTAACCTATATGTGCCTCAAGTAAGAGGGAAGAAGGGAAATGTATGGATCATGGAAGATATTTTGATGTAATAAAAGAGATACAATGAAGAATATGCTTATAGCATATCATAAGGAGGGAAATCAATGCTTCAAAATGGACAGGGCTATGTTGTGATATTTATGTCACTATGGAAGTTTTACTAACCTATAGGGGATATTACATACACACTGAATAAAGTAGTAGTTGTATCAAAAGAGGGGGGAAATAAATGGTCATCCCAAAATATGGGAAAGTGAGTGGTCATCCTAAAAGAGGGGGAAACTAAATAAGGTCCACATAATCATAATGAAACTAAGGTAAGAAGATAATAAAATGATTAATGAATGATAAAAATGAAAATATGAAGGTGCTACCTAAGCTCTACAAAAAAAACAAAGGTTGAAAGTAAGTAATACCAAAGAGCCAAAAAATAAACAATGGTAAAAGGTGAAATAAATGTTTTAAATTAAAGTACCAAAAAATGAAAGCAAAACATGATATAAACAAGAAATGTACAATAAGACATGAAAAATGCTATAAATAATATAAATATGAAATCCAATCATATGTAATTTGAAGAATAATTTAATAATATGAATATATGTGCTCATAAATGTTGATATAAATATCAACATACATCATCAATAACATCTAATAAATATTTTTGTAATCAATATATAGCTTTGATCATAGTCTCTTTTACTTTCTTATAGAATCATGCAAAGACTTCCTAGCAAATGAACTCTATGGAGAAAACAAGAATACTATAAATGGGGGAGGACATGGGACCTCGTGTGAATGATACTCAATATGATGACCATGCAAAATCATATATTCAATGTCCTTTAGTCTAATGGAAGGCTCTGGTCAAGGAGAAGGCTTCCCCTCAGTCTGAGAACAACCCTTAAACCGTTGTTGAGAAGGTTGATGCATGGGTCTTGAAAAGACATAAAAAGATGTTGTAATACTCTAAATATGACTATATGATGTGTATTACACTGATGCTAAATCAATAGACTTTCCCATGTTTTTGGATGTACTCTAGAAATATCTTAAGAGGAGGCATATTTGGGACATTAGAGAACTAGATTAATTCAGGACAAAACACATTTAAGTATTATCAAAGATCTATAAAATGGGATGAATAATTTATGTTCATGCCATGGAAATAATAAAGCTACCTAGGAGTAGTTAAATATGGTGGTTGCCTATCTGAGGCAGAAACTAAGCCTTGTAGATTATGTTATGCTAAGTATCTTTGTTAGGCTCAACAATATTTGGCCCAATGAATGTATAACTTGTGAAACTCACAATAAGGCTCTTTTTACATAGGGGAGAATCATACTAGATCTATCAAGAACATTATCAAATAAGTCATCACTATTAAAGCATCTAAGAGTAGGTGGAAAAATGGGTGTTGTAACTAATTCTTTAGGAGACTACCTTGGTGTGGTTTGTATCAATGTAACTAACATATCAATAGTTATCATACTCAAATGATAATAATTATGGAGAACCTTATGGTCGAATCATGGAATGATCTAAGAGCATAATTTGAAGAGGCTCAAAATTAACTATAGTATGTGAAGAAACTAGAACACACTCCATTCTAACTTGTGAACATCAACCAAAGGAGGAATAACGTAAGTTAAACTAGGAGAAAAAATGAAATTAATTCAATGAGAATATGAATAATACTTGTATGTATTATAGGTAAAATCACTAAGAGGGGATTGAATCAGTGAGCATAGATAATCCAACTTCAATTTGAATACCATCAAATACTTAAGTAATCAATACAATCATTCATGAAACATACAAATCATTCATAAAAATGAATACGAGAGACAATGGAAGCTCAATCATATAGCACATGACATATTTGGGAAACCCTCTTTGGGAAGAAAACCCACTAAAACCTACAATTGTACTATTATCTTATAATAACAAGAACCAATTTAGACTAGCAATAATTGATCAAGGAATTATGATCCCTTATTTTAGTGAGACTTCAATCCCACAAGGAGATTCTACACTTGTCTATCTGAGTAGATACAAAAACTAAACCTTTAATAAATTTCACCTTGCAAGGAGGTTGCAACCCCTAGATGTTGAGCAACCACAATAACACCTATGAACAACTCCAACTTTGAACTAATGTCTTCAACACCTGATGATAGACCTTTAATTATCACTCTTCACTTTATTACAAAAAAATATATCACCACATAAATAACATGACCAAATGATCATACATATGGACTTAAATCTTGTTTGTTCATCAACCCATCCACTGGGCACACTTATTATCCTTTATCTCTCAACCCTTTGCTCAAAACCATACACACTAGCCTCTCTCAAATTTTTACCTAGTCTAAAAACCATCACATTTGGTTTCAATATTTATAGATCATTCATTAATTATCAATTCCATAATCTTCCTTATCATTCACAACACATGCCTTCACCCTTAAGGCATATTACGTGGGTCACACTTAAGCACAACTCTCTTTCAAATAAGCCTAAGTCACATTTTAGGTCCTATGATGACCCATTCACCTCTTTGACACTTTTTAAAGAAAAATAAGAACATAGGAACACTTTAAAATACATGGGTCCACTACTTATGTCCCCTTATACATCCTCAAATGATCACAATCAACTCTGCTCACCTATGTGTATGCTCAATCAACTTAAACTATGACCTTGTACATAGGAACACCATGAGCCAACACACAATTAACTTTTAAAGCATTATTCATACTCAAGATAGAATTATCACACCTCCAAAATCCATACACATGATCCTTATTGAATCTACAACACTCTTTAAAATATAATTCATCTTGGGATATCAAAACAACATAAAAAAATCTCGATCAATCTTCTCAGGTTACTTGCAGAGCATACACAAACACATAGTAAAATTTGAACCTTCATAAATTTGAATATACACAATTTCAAACCATAAAATAAATATTTAAAAATGTACCTTTAGTCCTATACAAATTTAATTTTTACACCATGATCAAATTTTTCTTGGATCAAAAGTTATAGCCAATATACAGAGCACTAGTTTTTCCTTTGTTAAATTCAAATATTCAAATGCAAATGGTCACAATTAAACATCGACCACTTTTCTTGCATTTCATGTTCTCATGTTTTCAAATTAAATGTGAACCATAAATATTCTTCAAACATTAATTCATATTTCACCAATTCCCAAATGTTAAACTTTAAATAGTTGACCTTATCTCATGTAATCTTGTAATATTGACTCAACGCGCACCATTGATCTCTATGAATCATCTAGGTCTTTATCATGCATTCCACACCATTTGATCAATATATAAAATCACCCAATTATTTTTATATCCCTATCCTTTACCTTTACTAAGGTCTAAACCTAGAACACTTGTCCTTATCTCATTGCTTTTTTACATCTTGGAATGAACACGCTCCACTGATTCTTTTGTAATGAGCTCGATCTTTAACTTTGTTAACCAACAAACACTTTGACCCATTTGAATTTTTATGCATAATATATCTATATTTAATAAATCCCATGAACCATTAGATATACATATGGTCCTAATCTCTAACATTATGCCAAAATGACTAAGTATGGGAACCATTGTTTATCTACCTGTAAGGCCAACTTTGGACCTTAATAACTTTTGTTGTGCTTAGATGCATAATCTAAAATTTGGATAATATGATATCCTCACATAAGATAATCCAAAATTATATAAATATAATCTTGAAACCTTTTCATGTGTAAGATATAATTCCATTTATCTTCTCACTTAGATTGTTTTCTTCCATAAAGCCAATTATGTCAATGACTACCTAGGAGGCCATATTTGAACATGCATATATTTTTTCATAATTCATCGCATGACTAGAAATTTAGCACATATAAACTAGGAATAAAATTTAAAAAAACCATATTTAACTTTTTTTTAAATGTAAACATGTGTGAGATATGCCATCACCAAATTGCTTACTCAGTGCTTTCTTACCTCATGCAAATTCAGCTAAGTATGGGAAAAAACTATCAAACTGCTTGAGAGCCCAAATTTACACTTGCATATATTTTTTATCACTTCATCACATGACCTAAAATTTATCACATATAAACTATGCACAAATTTTATCACAACCATATGAACAACTCCCCCTGACTCATCCACACATGGTAATGGTGACATCAACAAACTACCTACTCAAATTTTCTACCACTAGACCCAAAATGTCTAGATGAAAACAATGATTAACCAAATGAAATAAAATCATACACATAATAAATCAAATCATATAAAACCTATTATATTACCCCTTTCACATGATCAATACTCTATACACATATATTAACATCTTTAGCCATGCCAAAACTGAAGATCAACCAAGCCTCCTTGAAGCATACTAGGACAAGCATGTTGTACACTTTGTCATTATTAATTAAACTATCAAGGCACTTAATCCACTCACTAGAACACCTCCATGATATCATTGACAATTATCCAATAATCTCCCCCTTTTTCATTGATGCCAATAACCATCAAATATCAATATACAAATCACCTTCCTTTTCTCTCTTCAAACACTCTACAATAGGAACTTTCTCCCCCTTTGACACAATGACAAAGTGGGAACCAACTGATCTTGAGGACATGAAAATACTACTGATAGGAGAGGACCACCTTATAAATATGATACAAACTCCCCCTTACCTTAAGCCTACCTCTTCTTTGCCTTGTCAACTTTATCTTGCTCCATGCAAACACTCTTTTTAACCAAACATTGCAACCAATAAAGAAAAAACACATGAAAATATAAAATTTTATGGAACTCACCAAGAAACATTTTATATGGATTCCCCCTAGTATCTCTGATCTATTTCACCTATTGAGCATCTCCATATCTCCATATACCATTAAGAACCGCCTCACAAGGTCACAAGCCTTCTATCTCAAGTTATCACAAGGACCACCAACATAACTTCATGTCACTCACCAAACATGACACATGATTTAAAATAACTTGAGAAATCTCCTTGAAACACTCATTCCTTTCTATTTTGAATAAACTAAACACAAATCACTCTTCTTCTTACAAGGCTTGTCTAGTCTCCTTGTAGCCCTACCTGGAACTTGGAAAGCCCATAAATTTTAGTAGATACACCTTCAAGACCTAAAACTTCATATCTAGATCACTCTAATATTACCTCTCAATAAAACCAATTTTCATCACTTAGATAATCCTCTACAACATACTTCCTTCACAAACCTACTAGCCAATTAGGCCTTCATCTTGACAAAAAATTGAATAAATTGAAATCCACAAACCTTCAGATCTCTATGAAGCTTGATTTGAAAACCTATTTAGATCATTAAATATATTAAGCAGCCATTTAGATCATTAAATATATTAAGAAGCCTTAGACCTCAACTCATGAGGAAAACCACTTTTCTTTTCATAGCCCAAAACCTTAGAATCTAAAAATAAACAGAGTCAACAAACCTCCTTCTAGTCAACATCCACCTCTAAAACTTCTTGGACACTTGGAGACAACCAATACACACTTTTAGACCAAGATTTGAGAATCCACATATTTGGTAATCCATAGATCCTATAACCCATTTTAGACCTACTTTCCCTTAAGCAAAAATTGAGAAAACTGAGAGTACTCAAAAATCTTCAATTGGCACAAACAAGATCATCAAGACACAAAACTACCTAGAACACATCACAAGGAAGTGTATAGACATTTTTTAGCATCAAAATCTTCTTGAATTTTTATCAATCTCATTATGTCATCTATAAACACCCATTCTAACCTTGAATAATAGCTCCTTCACAAATCTCTAGAATAAGCTCATGATCTTGTTACTCCCCTTTAACCAAAGACCTTCTATGATTGACATTATGATCTTGAGCACACAAACTTACTTATCCAAAATATAAATTTCTCCTAAGAAGCATAAGTAGAGACCCCTTCTTCATAAAGTCCTAAAATGGTGTGAAACTAGGAGTTTCCCACAAATCCTCATAGTCCATCTCCTCCTTGGTCATCTAATACTTATAGTTCTTCTTATTATTAGGATTGGATTGACTAAAACATGGAGACAACATAAATTCATGACATACCTTTTTTATATAGAGTCTTCTTTATATCTTAGAACCTCATTTCTAGGTACTTACAATTGATGTTCTTTGAATGATACATGTTCAACAATAATAGGATGCTCACTTGGATCCTTACATATCTCAGAACTAACCTCAACCAACACCTTGGTCTTCTCCTTGAGCTTGGTCTCTTTATTCATAACATGATTATACAATGAGATCTCTTGGTACTCCTCAAATTCTATAGCATTATCCACCATATAAAATAGATTACTTGGACCTATAGTTTCATCATGACTCACACTTACCATAGTTGGCTTCCATGAGTTGACTTGCCTTCTTCCTTGCATTTTAGGATTCTAATTAATCCTATTCTAACTTTTATACCTTTTCTTTTAGAATTTAAAAATGTGGCCTCTCTATCTGCTGTTGTATCAAACCATATTCATGTTAGGATATGAAACACTGGAAGCACACAATTGATTACCAAACCAAGCAACTTAATATGCGGAATTAACCAGAATCACAAGTAACTAGAATTTAGAATAACATAGAATATGAGAGACAATACACAACTTGTATTAATACTCATACAGAAAAGAATACAATAAAGAAGATACCACTTCTTCTCCACCACCTCTTCAGAGGCTTCCCACACCTCAAGTGAACAATAATTCTCTCCTCAAAGCTCTCTCTCTCAGGTCCCAACACACAACTCAAACACAGAGTTGGTGTTCACCTCCAGTGCTCCACGCACTCCACAAGTACTCAAGGTACTTCAAGTAGATCTCCCATGAACCTGCAATAACCTACACCTCAAAAGACCATACTTATGGAAGGGACTGCCTTGCCTTCCTCTTAGCTCTATCTGAGTACACACCTATACTCCAAGTAGATCCTGCCTGATTTTGTTTCCTGTTGTGTTGTTGTCCTATCTAATCTTGCACACCTACAAATCAACCTAGTTTTGCACACCTGTGAACCTTTACCTTGCACACACATACACTTGCATATCAATGATCTTACTTACCATGCAGATCTCCTATAAAGGCCATGCTCACTTGATGACCAAGATCCTACATACATGAAGAACCCTGCTGATTCTCCAATCCAGCACCCACACCTGGTACTGTGGCACTAGGAGGAACACACCATTACTCTACCTATCTCTGAAGGAGCTATTTTCTCTCTTATTCCCTAGCACAAGTTTCTAATACAACCATGAGTCTATTATATAGATCTCATCTAAACAATAATTAGACATCTAATTATAATAATTAGATCCGTAGCTATGAGTCTAAAATTGGCTCTCATCATGCAAACACTTGGTTCGTTAGCTAACTGCCCATAACATCCACAGTCTAAACCACACAGGTGACCGACATCAGTCCCTGTCTACCTGGGGGTCACTGACGCCGGCCGATCTCTGACTGACGTCAGTTGCTTCCTGTCTCCTACCTGCCATCGTCGATTGGCCTGACCGACGCCGATGTCTGTGACACTCCGCAACCCTTCTGCAACCTCCTCCATGTCTGCATCAGTAAAGCTTTTAGCTCCACAACCTAACAATCTCCCACTTAGAGATAAATAGCTACACTGTACCTATACCTGTACCCCATCTAATCTATTTCCTGGTTTGTATCCCTCTTCAAGCTCAATCGTGAAGACAACCCACCACACATCCTGTGGTGTACCTCCTATCATCCGAGTACCCTGCCACATCCGAACCTACAAACCCATGTAGTGAAGTCCTGACCTTGTATAGCATGAATCCCTGCTGCTGGTCCCTCTCAAATACCTGAGAACCCACTTCTCTGAATTGGCTCCTAACTCTTTGATAGCTCCCACTGCATGGGAATACTCAGGTCTATACCAGACCTCATGTGATTTCAGACACTGTACCTGTCCAGCCCTTAGTGTGCTCTAGCTCTGCATCCTGAACCTCACCAACACATGATTCACATCAGCTCCCACTGGAGACAAAATCAACCTGTGATCTCCATGTCTCCCATGTCAAAGAATTTCGCTGCTCCAAACTCCTCATGACATGCCACTAAACTAACCTTACCCTTAGCTCAGCAAAACCCTATATGTCTGAACCTGTACCAAGTTCATCCTCCACATACAGCAATAGGATAATGTTGCGACCATCATCCACCTGGTAAGACAAACACAATGGTTATACTGACATTGACTAAAGCCCTACTTTGTCATCCACCTGGTACCACCTGTCAGTCATGTCCCACTGTCCTGCAGCTCCCTTAAGACCATATGCCTGGTCTTCCATCTCACGTGTCCATTCACTCTATTCTTCAACTAAGGAATCCATTCATCTCTATGCTTTCACACCGGCTGGAAACCCTACCAAAACTCTCGTTTGGTTCTGCATCATATCCCTGCCATGCTCCCACCTGTTTCCTAGATCCTTCTTGCTCTACAATCAGCAATGAGTATAAAGAAGAGGAACAATGAATTTGAGGGCCTACTTACGTCTTCAGTCCTCCATATGGGTGTTTGAGACTCCTTGACAGCATGCTATCCACCCAAAATTTGTTACAGTGATCGACCTCGGTCACTCCATAGTCTGCATCCAACTGACGTCGGTTCCCATGCATCTGTCCCTGACTACCGACCCTGCTGACGTCGGTGTCCCTATTGCCGATGTCGGTCCTCCTGACCGACGTCGGTCTTACCTACTACCGACGTCGGTCTTCATGACCGACATCGGTCTTACCCTGCCCGACATCACCGGCTTCAGTCTGCACATGATCGACATCAGCACCTGTCTGTTCGACGCCACTTCCTCCTGACCGATGCCGGTACCTGTGTTTGCCTATGAGTGATGACTTTTTACCTATGAGCTCCTTTGAATCAAAACCCATGTCCAAACTGCTCTACTCAGAAGTATCCAGCACCATCCACTGGTTTCTGTCCGCTATCTCCTCCAAAAACACCAAGGCTTTTCAGTTCTTAAGCCTGTTAAATATATCTGTCTTCCGCTTAAGAACATGCATCTCCTTCCTGCTCATGTGACCAAGCCTACAAAGCCACGTCTCCACAACAAAATAAGAATCAGTAATATAAACAAGTAGATAAAGAGTACTTGTTTTCTTACCACCAGCTAATTCAAGTGCATCCGCTATGAGAGTTCTTGTGCATCTCTCATCACCCAATATTTCTGAAGAAATTAGCCATATCTCCAAACCTGGGACCTGCATGACCTTCATCAACACATGTGTGTTGGCCACCTACAATTTCAACTTCACTTCCCCTTTGCCAATTCTTTGGCAAGGCTCACCAGCTCCTCTACCTGGGGCTGCATGGAAAGAGGCAACCGAATCTATTAACCAAGATTCAACTTTATCCAAGAAACCTCCCAAAGCATCCTGTGCAACAACACCTGCAACATCTGTGTCTTCAGTTCCTTCATGCTGATCTACTACCAACCAACAATATTCTTTTACCTACTCTTTCTTTCCATAGGACCGTAAGTGACCATCTATGCTTTTTAACTCCTCCATTCTTAGCTTACTTTGATCTGCCATTGCTCTACTCCCACTCAATCAGAAACCCCTGAGAGTGACATGTAACCAAATACAAAACCTGCTCCCTGCAACCTTAGCTCTGATACCACTTGTCAGGATATGAAACACCAGAAGCACACAATTGATTACCAAACCAAGCAACTTAATATGTGGAATTAACTAGAATCACAAGTAACTAGAATTCAGAATAACACAGAATATGAGAGACAATACACAACTTGTATTAATACTCATATAGAAAAGAATACAATAAAGAAGATGCCACTTCTTCTCCACCACCTCTTTAGAGGCTTCCCACACCTCAAGTGAATAGTAATTCTCTCCTCAAAGTTCTCTCTCTCAGGTCCCAACACACAACTCAAACACAGAGTTGGTGTTCACCTCTAGTGCCCCACGCACACCACAAGTGCTCCACGCACTCCACAAGTACTCAAGGTACTTCAATTAGATCTCCCATGAACCTGCAATAACCTGCACCTCAAAAGACCATACTTATGGAAGGGACTGCCTTGCCTTCCTCTTAGCTCTATCTGAGTACACACCTATACTCCAAGTAGATCCTGCCTGATTCTGCTCCCTATTGTGTTGCTATCCTATCTGATCTTGCACACCTGCAAATCAACCTGGTTCTGCACACCTGTGAACCTTTACCTTGCACACACATACACCTGCATATCAATGATCTTACTTACCATGCAGATCTCCTATAAAGGCCATGCTCACCTGATGACCAAGATCATACATACATGAAGAACCCTACTGATTCTTCAATACAGCACCCACACCTGGTACTGTGGCACTAAGAGTAACACACCATTGCTCTACCTCTCTCTGAAGGATTTGTTTTCTCTCTTACTCCCTAGCACAAGTTTCCAATACAACCATGAGTCTATTATATAGATCTCATCCAAACAATAATTAGACATCTAATCATAATAATTATATCCATAGCTATGAGTCTAAAATTGGCTCTCATCATGCAAACACTTGGTTCATTAGCTAACTACCCATAACATCCATAGTCTGAACCACACAGGTGACCGACGTCGGTCCCTGTCTACTTGGGGGTTGCTAACGCCAGCCGATCTCTGACTGACGTCGGTTGCTTCCTGTCTCCTACCTGCCATCGTCGATTGGCCTGACCGATGCCGGTGTCTGTGACACTCTGCAACCCTTCTGGAACCTCCTCCATATCTGCATCAGTGAAGCTTTTAGCTCCACAACCTAACAATTCATTGATGGAAACATAGTTTGTCTTACCTTATTTGGATATAAACTTATAATGTGTCCTATGTCATGACAAACAAAATAACCTCTTATTTTTGAAGAGGACTCACCTTGTATAATCTTATGTGGAAAATGATTTTCAAAGTGTCCCACATTAAGATAGTTGAAGCACTTAGCTTTGTTCACACCTTTTTACTAATGACCCCCATCATAGTTTCATGCAAATTCATTTCTATCAGGTCTCTTGCATTCTCTATCTTTATGCCCCAATTGATTACATGTGTAACATTAACCATTGAAACTTACATACCTCATAAAATTTGGCTATCTAATTTGATTTGTCTTCATTTTTCTAGCACCTTCATTCCTTTTCTGATGATTTATCTTCAAAGTATGATTGCCTTTATTTATCTTAGTCTTCATCTTGTCATGAGTTGCATTATCTAGTTTTTCTTTGTATCCAAGACTAGTTCTATCACTTTCACACTTTTGATCATTCAAAATATTATCTAGATCACTTTATCTCTTTTCAAATATCATAAATTACTTCACCTTATTAGATGTCTTCTCTAACTCAAATTTTAAAGATTCATTTTCAAAAACATACCTTGAACATTCATCTTCTTTAGCTTTTAGGCTTGTATATAGAATTTCCAATTGACAACTAAGATTCTTGACCATATCTTTATGATCCTTGGTGTCTTCATTAATTCTTAACTCATACACACTAAATTTCTCCTCATAGTCCTTGAGTTTATATTTCATCTTCTTCTTAGTCTTCTTCTCAATCTTCAGTTTTTCAAGAGCATTTGTCAATGCATTCTCATAGTCCATCTCATCTTCATCATCATCTAAATCACTCTAAGTAGACTCCTTTTGATGTAACTTCATTCCTTATCCATGAACATGTCTTCATATTCAACATGACCATCATCTTCATGATCATACTCTGAGTCACTACCTTTAATCTGATCTGAAGAACAATCTTCTTTGGTGTAGAGACTCTTCTTGTCCTTGAAGTACTTATTCGTGTTTCCAAATATTATGAATTTTTTATTTCTATATTTCTTCTTATCTTCATCTTGGCATTCACCATGATCTTCATCATCATTATTCTCATGCTTATGAGGGCACTTATGAGCAAAATGTCTTATCTCTCCACAATTGAAACATTTGAAGGGTAGTTTACCCTTATACTTCCCTAAGCCTATTTTCAAATTCTTTGTAAACAAAGAAATTAGTTTATCCTAATAAATATTATAAACATCATCCTCTTTGGGTTTCTTACCTTGTAAATTATTATTTGGCTTCATTTATATCTTGAATATCATTTACTCTCATCTCATAGGTAGTAAGGGTGCCATGTAATTGATCTATCTTTAATTAAGTAATATCATGACTTTATTCTATAGTAGATTCTTTTGGATCAAACTTGATGGATATATACCTTAATACCTTTTAAACTATAGTAACCTCTTCAAGGTTCTCTCTAAGACCTTTAATGATATTCACAATCTCATCAACTCTCTATAGAAAGGATGCCATATAATCTTCTTCCTTCATCTTGAGACTTTCAAATTGACTTTTGTAATTCTATAACTTATAAATATTGGCCTTTGAATCTCCTTCATAAATAATCTACATTTTTTCCCATATCTTTTTATCAGATTCACAATGGATTACCTTGGTGAACTCAATTTTTGTAAGACCACAAGTGATGGCATTCATTGCCTTATAATTATTCTCAAATAACTTCTTGTTTACAACATTAGATGGAGGAATAGTAGGAGCAACATAACCATCCAAAATAAATTTCCATACATCAAACCCTATGGACATAATGTATGTCCTCATCCTTGTAATCCAAAAAGCATAATTAGATCCATTGAACATCAGTGTTTGCTTAGTAGAGAAAACTCCTTGCATTTGATGACCACCCATATTTTACCTTAGATCACCTTAAATATGTCAATCCTTTACCAAATGACCTTATATAATACCAATTTCTATAGGTACAATCATTAATATGTGGGGTGAATCAGTGAGCCTAGATAATCCAACTTCAATTCCAATCCATTCAAATACTTACGCAATCATTACAATCATTCATGAAGCATACATATCATTCATATAAATGAAAAAGAGAGACAATGAAAGATCAAACATATAACACATAACATATGTTAGAAACCATCTTGGGGGAGAAAATCCACTAGAGCCTGCAATTGGACTACTATCTTATAATAACAAGAACTAATTTAGACCAACAACAACTAATCAAGGAACTACCATCCCTTATTTTAGTAAAATTGTAATACCATAAGGAAATTCTACACCTATCTAGTTAAGCAACTAAAAAAAGTAGGCCTTGATCAAGTTTCACCTTGCAAGGAGGCTACAACCCCGTCGATGTTGAGTAGTCACAACAACACCTATGAATAACTCCACCTTTGAACTGATGTCTTCAACACCTAATGATGAACCTCTGATTATCACTCTTCACTTTATCAACATAAATTTTTCATCAGATAAACAACATGATAAAATTATCATACATATATAACTCAATTTTCTCTACTCATCAACCCATCCACTGGCCACACTTACCATTCTTCACCTCTTAACCCTTTGCTTAAAACCACACACACTAGCCTCTCTCAAATAATCACCCAGTGTAGAAACCATCACATTTGGTTTCACTATTTATATAAAATTCATGAATTATCAAGTCAAAAATATTCCTTTTTATCCATAACACATGCCTTCACCCTTAAGGCATCTTACATGGGTCACACTTAAGCACAACTCTCTTTCAAATAAGCCTAAGTCACCTTTTAGGTCCTATGATAACCCATTCACCTCTTTGATACTTTTACAATAAAAATAAGAACATAGGACCACTTTTAAATACATGGGTCCACTCCTTATGTCCCCTTAGACTTACTCAAATGATCACAATCAACTCTACTCACCTCTGCATATGTTTAATCAACTCAAACTATGACCTTATATACAAGAACACCATGAACTAATACACACTCACTTATTAAGTATTGTTCATACTCAATATAGATTTATCACACCTTAAAAATACATATATATTATACTCATTTAGTATACAACACTTACAAATTTAATTCATCATGATATATGAAAATAACATCAAAACAAACTTGAAAAATCTTCTCAAGTTACTTGCAGAGCATACACAAACACATAGTCAACTTTTAACCTTCATAACTTTGAATTTACACACTTTAAAACCATAAAATAAATATTTATAGATGAAAATTATATTATTATACAAATTCACTTTTTACACCATGATAAAATTCTACCTAAATCAAAAGTTATAGCCAATATACAGAGCACTGGTTTTTCCTTTATTAAATTCAAATATTCAAATACAAACGGTCACAGTTAAACATCAACCACTTTGATTTCATATCATTCCCTCATATATTTATATTAAATTTGAACCATAAATATTATTAAAACATTAATGCATTGTGCACCAATTCCTAAATGTTAAAATTCAAAAAATTGACCTTATCTCGTGCAATCTTGCAATATTGACTCAATACGCACTATTGATCTCTACGGATCAGCTAGGTCTTTATCATGAAATGCACATCATTTGATCAATCTATATGAAAAACTAGTCACCATTAAATCCTTATCCTTTACCTTTTCTCATTGTTAACATTGAACACTCTTCCTCATCTTGATGCTTCCTAACATCATAGAATGAACATGCTCCATTGATCCTTTTGTAAGGAGCTCGATCTTTAACTTCATTAACCAATGAAATATTTGACCCATTTTACTAACTACATTCCATAGATATATATGTATTAAATATTTTTAACTATTTGATCTCCATATAGTATTTATATTTAACATCGTGTAAAAATGACTAAGTATGGGGACCATTACTTATCTGTATGTAAGGCCAACTTTGGACCTTAATAACTTGTGTTGTGCTTAGATGCATAATATAAAATTTTGACCATATGATCTCCTCACATAGTATAATCCAACCATATATTAATCCAATATTGTAAATTTTTAATTTGAAATATATAATTCCATTAATCTTCCCACTCATATTATTTTCTGCCACAAAGCCAACTATGTCAATAACTGCCTGGGAGGCCAACTTTAAACATGGATATCTTTTATCACACTCCATTAAATGACCTAAAATTTAGTGCATATAAACTATGAACACAAATATACAAACCCATATGATTAAATTATTATTAAATTTCCACACATGTGAGATATTACATCACCAAATTGCTTACTCATCTCTTTCTTTCCTCATGCAAATTTGGCTATGGGAAAACACTGTTAAACTACCTGGGAGCCCAACTTTGCACTTGCATGTATTTTTTTGTGATTCCTTTCATGACTTTAAAATTAAAAAATAGTATCTAGGAAAAAAAATTATCATAACCATATGACCAACTCCCCCTAACTCATCCACATGTGGTAATGGTGACATCAACAAACTACCTACTCAAATTTTCTACCACTAGATCCAAAATGTCTAGATAAAAATAGTGATCAACCAAAAGAAATCCACTCATGCACAAGCACTCAAATCATATAAAACCTCTTTTATGACCCATTTAATATTATCAATACTCTATACACATCCTTGAACATCTCTATCCATGCCAAAACTAAAGATCAACTAAGCCTCCTTCAAGCATACTAGGACAAGCACATTGCACACTTTTTCATTATCAGTTAGATTAACCAATCACTTCACCTACTCACTAGGACACCTCCATGACATCACAATGACATCATTGATAATTATCTAATAGTATGAGTGTTGAAGAGAGGATTGATAATGGTTAAGTTATACATTCTTTGCTTGAGCATAGCCACATATAATGGGTCATCCAAGGCATATTCATAATCATAATTGAGTGTATCTAGATTGATATGGAGATATTCACCCACTATGTCACTAGAGTAAGAGTGATAATATAACTTCTTATGAATAACCATAGAAGCAAGAAACTCATCAATCAGCTTCTTGAGAGAATGAGGTCACAAGGAAAGATGAAACTGAGTTATGATGTTATAAGTGAGGTATAAGGTTTTAATTTTAATATTGATCTCATCAGGCTCATTATCATCAAAATCCAAAATGTTGAGTTTATAAATTTTGGGTGACTAATATAACCATGATTAAAATTGATGGGATAATTAAAGCATTTAGATTCATGAAAGGGAACACTAGGAAAAGGTTCAAGGGATATATGTGAAATATTCAATGTTCTTAGATTTTTTTAAAATAGCATGGGTTGGTGTCACCTTGAATCTTATATTTAGAACCTTTGCAAGGAAAATTGGTGAACTATCAAGTATAAGATGTGATATCTCTCATGTGATGAGTTTAGGTTCAATCAAGTAAAATATTATTAGATAATGGAAATTTTAAGATCATGACCTTAAATCTATGACAGGACAGACTATGATAGGAATCCAAACACATCCAAGGGGAGGCATTTGTATTTTATCATATCCTTGACATGTGCATTGGGTATACTTAAGGTTGAAATTATAGTGTCCAAGGGTTTTGATCAATTCAAGAGAGGAAACATATTTTTTAGTTACTTAATCTATCAAATCACATATAACCTTAATGTCACCAACCTGGACATTAATGAAAATCAGTGGATCATCCATATGACGTATGATTTTATCAAGGACAATAGAAGTAATAGGGAAATTAAGAGAGAGAGAAGTCTCTAAAGTTTCATCAATTTTAATGGACATTTCTTCACATTCTTGTAAGATGTTATGCTCATAGTTGGGTAAGGTAGCTTCTTTCCCCATATGTGGAGGTTGAGGAATGTTAATTTCAAACAAAATTTTCATCAATAAATTTCAATTATGCGAGAAGTCCCTAATGAGCTCAAGGAAATGAATTTGATAAGGGAGATTGGAAATTTCTTCAATGGGATCCCATTCATCAAATCATACATGAGCTAAGTGGGACTAGGATAAAGTTGCATAGTTTGAATTAAATCAACTGAAAGAAGGGATGGCATGAAATTAAACTAATTAGGAAAGAGACTATGTAGTCTCATCCTAGCTGATGTGTTTTTTAGGGAGAACATATGACATTGAGTTGGAGGATGAAATATGTTGTATAGTATCACTAGAAACATACTATATCAAATTATTTGACATAGTAGCATGAAAAGGAATGATATAATTTGAATGCATTGAGTTGGTTGATGTAGTATAGATAGAGTTGGGAATGTAAACTAATTGTCTTGAACTGGTTGATGTAATAGGTTCTATGGAAATAGTTGACTATATCAAGCTAGCTGTTGAAGTTTAAAAATAAAATTTAGAACTAACAAACTATATCGAGATAGTTGATACAATGGGAATAAACATAAAAAATTGGACTACATGGAGTTGGATAATGTAGTTAGATTATTGGAAATGGGAATGACTTCATCACACTCAACATCTATAAAATGAGATGTGTATATATCTTGAACTATTATGTAAATAAGATAGGAAGTATGAGAATAATTAGGATAAGGATAAATAAATGAAACTACATGATTCATGTTGATTAGGTTTTATTCATAAATAGAAGAGTTAACCATGTTTTCAATAAATTTAGTATCAGTAGGTTGATTAGGTTATTAATTTTTACTATGATTATGAATTAGATTTAAATAGACTATAAGGGGATCATTATCCTAATTAGTAACATTAATATTAACTTTGGAATCATGGGATTTGTGTACCTTTTCATAAGGTTATTGATGGTTTTGGATCATGGCTTCATGATCTAAGTTGTAACTAAGGAGGAAATCAAGGGAAACATTTTTAGCTCATATATAAGTTTCATGGGAATGTCCCAAATTTATGTGATAACCAAAAAACTTTTATGTATCATACCAATGTTTTTAAATGTGTTTCTTAATTCAAGCCAGGGAAAGGGGCTTGTGAGTGTCAACATTTCTTACAAAATCCAAAGAGGAAGGAGGAGGCTAGAAGGGAATTCTTCTGATAGGTTGGGAAAGTGTCAATTTATTAGATCCATATGGAAGTATGGTGTTGATGTTTTATGTGGAGGTGTAGGTATTTATAACACCATTTTTTATAACATGCTTGATTTTAGACTTCATAAGTATACAATTTCAAAATGTAGATAGGGAAGGCTCAAATTGTGTTATGAGTAAATCTTGACATTTAGCTTGGTCAAGGTCTTCTTCAAATGACTTTAAACATAGAGTTATAACTTTATGTTGGAGTTTAGGATGGATAACTTCAGTGAAAAAGTGGAATACATTTTCCTTAAACATGTTATGTTTCACCTTGTTATATAAGCCTTTCCAACAAATGATAAAAAACTTGGATAGTTTTTTATTTTGCTTGCTTATAATTAATGAAATGGGTTAAGCTATTTTTCTGAAGATCCTTGGGTTTAAATTATTGAGCCAATGCATTAACTATGTATTCTAAATTATATATATTGTTCTAGACTTGAGTTGGTTATACCAATATTTGACATCACCTGAAAAGGTTTTTGCTATAATTTTTGTAGTTGCAAAGGTGTTTAAATCAATCCAATCTTTGTATAGATCTCTAAAATATTTGACATGCAAAGTGGTATCAATGGATCCATTTTAGGTGATAGTAGGAGTGATACCACCTATGGATATATTTGAAATTTGAGGAACTAATGGTTCATTTTGAATATGTTTGATTTCTTTATTAAGAAGTGGAGGTTGGGGGATTAAATTCCCATGTGAATCACTAATATGGGATGGGGGTCCATTTGGATTTTAAACTCCCCATTAAGGTTGTTGAGGATTATTTTGTAATTGTAAGACTTGATTTTTCATTTGCATAATTTTATTGGTATTAGTGGTATGTAAGGTAGCCATTTGGTTCATGGCTTGAAAAACAATTTTATGAGTATTAAGATATTGTTGGCTAGAGGAGGAAGATTGAGTAGTTTATTGTGATGCACTAGTCATGGCATTAACATAGGTACTATTATCATTAAAAACATGAACTCATGTGTGAATGGATCTAATGTTAATTGATCATGGATCTTCCATTCCTAAGACCTTGGAATATCATGTTGAAGAGCAATTCAATGTTTCCTTGTAATAATGGTATTATCCCCTAAGTTCTATGACTCTTGCACTCCTTAAGACAAACCTCTAGAGTAGGATAGCTTCCTTCTATTCTAGATACATTTGGTTTAGGACCATTACAGACCTATAATGAGTAGAATGAAATCTATAGCTAGTGATAAACCTAAAATTTTCAAAGGGAAAAAGGGAGAGAAAAGGTAAGAGGGTTGTTATAATTTAAAATGTGATGTGCCAAGAATAGAGAAATCAAACATCAAATTTGGATTTGAATATATTTTGAAGTATGTTTGATTGCTTTATTAAGAAAAGATTAATAAAATATCAACATCCATTTTGAAGATATTTTTGAATGACTTGATCTCTTTTTTTGTAACGTCTGAATACCAAATGTTGAGTAAATTTTTTGACTTGGGTATCTGCATACTGAGCTTTAGGTGCAAAAGTTGAAGGTGCTAAAGAATAAGGTTCCTCCACTATTGCTCTCTTTCTAAAACTAGATTTAAAATGAACTGGGTTACTTAGTATTCTTCATACTTTGTTATGATTCACATAATTGAAGTCACCCTCTTACAAGTTTAAAAGTATGGACTTGCACTACTATTGCATTTTCACATGTAGCTCATCCCTTGGTTGATATGAAATAGATGGAGGCTCCTAAAGAGGTGGCACATTCTACATCACAGGTGCCTCATTCATCACTCCATTCATGCACATGACTTGATCATGTAGTTGATCAATTGGATAAAACCATTGATAGTCCTATGTCATGTTATTTTGCACAGTATAAGATATCTAGAAGTGTTTTTAGTGTTAGTGTTTGGTGCATAGGGTGGTCTATTATATTTGGGCTAGTTTTGAGTCTATCCATCATGTTGGTAGAGAGGCCTATTCGAATGATATTATTAGTTGAAGGATTGATAAATCCTATAATTCTATAATTACTTCCCTTTGAGAACCACTAGATAAATTACAAAGCTCTTCAATAAGAACTTGACCTCGTGAAGCTTATTTGAGGGCATAAAAGTTGATGGAATTAGTAGGCTAAAATAAATAGGAATAGGGTTAGGATTTAGAATGAGAGGTAGGGTAGATGATCTTGTACATGGGGGATCATGATATGAGGGCATAGGGGGTTTGGTCACAATTTTACCTACTTAAATCAAGTAGTTTTATATGTGCACAGTGACCTCATAGGCATTTGGTAGCACTACGCCTCCTATAGATTAGATCATTAAGGACATATCGCTATTCAATGCTCTCAAAAAATATAAGAATGCAATGTTAGGATTTGGCCTTAATAATAGTAGAACTCACTTCCAATTATTATGGAATATAGAGTGAAATTTAACTATTTGCTTATGTGGATACCTTTTGATGGTCATGAGCTACTCCATCAGTGACAAATGGCCACTTTTTTCTTCAAATTGCCTGCATAGTGTCACACCCAATTTGTCCTAGTTATGAATATAACCATGCTAAAAACTATGATACCATTAGAGTTATCTCCCTTTTAAATTAGAGGCAAATAATCTCATTATGATGTTGTCTTTGGTCACATTATGGATAAAGAAAATATTGTTTGTCTTGTATGTACTCTACAGTCATAGTTGAATTTTCTCTATTAAATTAGGGGATGAAATTAAGATCATCTACATGAATATAATCATACTAGGGAAGTACCAATGGGATACCTCCATTAAATGGAATGAAGGGTTGGTTTCTTTGCATAGTCATGAAGGGAATAGGGAATAATCTTCCTCTATGTGTAGAGAATCATCAAAATGGAGGTGTAGACTAAATCCTGGGAGATGGTCTTATTGCATCGATAGCCATTTTGATAGGAGATAAATATAATATAACTCCCCTTATTATATAAGTTGTATGTATATCAAAAAAATTAAAATTAGTGACCCTTAAAGATGATTTCATCAATCTTGACATATAGATGAAAGGCTGATCTTTTCAAACCAGGAATGCTTGCAGTCACCAGGTTCTCTACAAAGTGTATTCAACACTTGAATCATTGATATTAGTCCAATATCTTATCCAAAATTTAAACTTGTTCTCACTTGGAATACCATAAATTTTTATCATTTAAAATGTGAACCGATGTTTGAAGGGCTCTCATGCTTGATTGTGTATGGCTCTTCCACACCTAGTACCTTGGACTTGCATGCTAGAGAGTGATTTAGAGTCTCATTGTAAAAATGGGATCATCTCCCAAGGTGTGAGAATACTACACTCCTTAGGATGAATCTATAGACTAGCTCAACTTCCTTTTATTCTATATACACCTATTTTATGACTAGTGCATAGACCTACAAAAATTAGAATGAAAACTATAACTAGAAATAAACTTAAACATGATAAGGTGAAAAGGGAGGGAAAATTTAATAGGTCTTATAGAATGTAAAATGTGATTCACCAAGAAAAGATCAAGTACATCATCTACTTAATGACATAATAGAACTTATAGACTAAGTACAAAATCTCCAAACTAGGTGCATTACATAAGTATTTTGCATAGAGGTAAAGGAACACAACACAATGTTAAGAGGGATGATGAATGATCCATAGATGACACCTACACACCCCTGTGTATACATAAAATGAGACCTATAGATAATTTCAATTATATATAGAGGTGCGAAGGAAAGATGGCAATGAGAGGGATGAACATCCACAAATAAATATCAACAACCATGAATGCACATAGAACATAGAGCATGGAGAAAAGTAAATAGGTTATTATTAATCTCAAGGTATAAGCCAATATTATAAACTCAAACATGAAGATATTTGTTATATGAAGAGAGGTCTTTTGGAGGGTAAATTTTAGTAGTGTTACATTCTCTAGAAATGTTGATTATTTTACAATATAAATCAAGATTTATATAGCATTGGGAGAGGCCCTGTATAATCAATTTGCCATTAGAGGTGGTAGGTAATAACTTGAATTTGGAATCAATGTCTAGAGCTCGAGTTTGATTAATATCATGAAGATATTCACAATAAATACTATAAACCATGTTTATTCAACCTAGATTTGACAATTTGATTATGGAAGTAGTTGGAGGTCACTCATGCATTCACATGTGCATTTGAGAATTAAACATGTCTAAGTAGTTAAGGGTGGCATGAGATAATGCTATGACACTATAATAACCACCTTGAATTTGATTCTATTTTTATTTAGTTCCATTGGTGTCCAATCGATCCCAATTACCATCCCATTTATGGTGGTCACCTATCAATCCACCTAGACTAGTTAATTAATACAGGACTACAGAGGTTCATTATTGGGTTATACCTCAATATATTACATGAAATAGGGATTAGCATGAACACCTATATTTTGGGTACTGAGTGTGTATTTAACCATACACACTAATTTATACATGGATAAGAGTGTACACTGAATGTTGCATAATGAATTGGCTACACAGTGAAGCTAAAAATTCATGAAGGGTGTTGAGGGTGATTTTTTATGGAAATTCATTGTGGCCCAAACTCTTTCTAAACCTAGTCTCTTATGATGGTCATCATAGTTTGTAACTTCATATAATTTATGTTATCCATCAAGGGGGACAATGTGTAGTTGATATCGTATTCTATAATTTACAAGGGCATAAATGTGAAACTCTACGATTTGGCATGGGACATCATCATTTGAGTGAAAGGAAGTATTTGAATGAGAGTGCATAAAAATATTGAATTTCTTAAGCCTGCTCATTATTTATAACTACTCTCTATGCACTCTCTTTCACTTCTTGAAGTTGGGGAGACCCACATGCTTTGATTTATGCACCATGTTGATGTAGTGAAGTAAATTTACATGGGACCTACATTAAAAACTATTTATAGGTGTGGATTAAAACTTAGTCGATATGTGAACATGAGATGATTATTTATTGTGGGTGTGGATGAGAAGCATCTTTTCAAATATTATCTTTTAGCTAAATTTACAGTATAATGCATAACCTGTTGTGTGGTCCTTATGAGTCCAGTGCCTGCTGAAGGGGTGACTTGGAAAGTTAACATGTACTAGCATGAGCACTTTGAGTAGGCCAACTAAAGGTAAGACATACCATGTTAGTATCAATACTAGGCATGGTGGAAGAGGGAAAGGGGGAGGTTATGTAATGACTTGTCCCAAGTCCATTATAAAAATAATGAGTAGGGTAAATATAAATTCCACATGAGGTCATATAATTATATGGTAAATCACCATGGGGTCCTTTTCCCTATGTTTAAGATGTTCATTAATATAAATGATCATTTTAGGAGTATACTCAAGGTCACTCTCATCTTTTATAATATATATGTATAGAGGTTAATTGAGTGGATCAATGAATGTGGACTTACTAAGTGGCTCATAGTTTGTATTTTTAGTGGCCACATGAAAATTGATTATATCTCAGTTTTATATGGTAGTATAAGGAAAGTAATACTTAGGTACTTTACGTAAATTATTCATTTTCACCATATCTTTTTAGGTTCTATATTCAAAATTAATAAAGATATATTTCATGATGGATGGGTAAATATTAAGTAAATTGGGTTTTCTAGTGCATTTAGGTTACAAGAAATAGAGCGTATTAGGTTGGCCAATGTAGTCAATAAGTAAACTAGATAGAATAATATTGTATGAAGTTGGCCAATTTAGTCTAGTAAATAAGAAAAAGGTAAAATAGAATGTATTGAGATGGCTAATGCAATCTATAAAATAGATAGAAACTTGTAATGGGTTAGCTAATACAATTATTTGTAGATTGATAAAGAGTAACTATATCGATCTAGATGATACACTCATGGAATCAAACATAGGGGACTATATCAGGTTAGCCAATATAATCTACATACAAGGATAAGTTTATTGAGATGGCCAATGTAGTTATGACACATCATAGAAATATATAAAGTTGGCCAATACAGTTTGCAATATAAAAATAATAAATTGAATCTATATAACTTTTCATAAACAATATAAGTTAGATGTACTAAAAAGTTTTGATTGATAGTGTGGGCTCTCAAATATACTTATTCATTGATTAGTGTTGACCCAATGTTTCAGAGCACTAACTGCAAAGGTTAATTAATCTTGTATCCCACTAACCCTTTTTTGATGGTATAATGAGATTAACTTTCATGGGTGATATGTTTGTGTTAGGTATACCACAAAATCAAATAGATGATTTATTTCCTAAGTTCCATAAAAAAATGGAATCCTAGGAATTTTTGATATACCATAAGTCACATGAAAACTAAAGTCTGTGTTTAGTGTTGTATTATGGATATGATTATTATAAAAATACCCTAACACCATAATGTATGTAAATAAAATGCCACATATCCCTACATGATAGTCATTAAGTAGTTTGAAAACTACCAAAACATGGATTCTAAGGAAAACCAAACAAATAAAAAATATGGTTTGAAAATCAATGTCAAAAACCAATTTGCATCATTTATTGAATTGGAAAAGTAGGAAAATAAAAGTATCAAGTAGGCAAATATAGTTGTAAACTAAATAATTCTAGAAATAAAATAAGAAGAAATGCATCAGACTAGCCATTGTAGTTGTAAAAACATAACATAATTGTATCTAGTTGGCCGATACATTATGCATAAACATAGAATGACTCAAGATGGTCAATTCCATTCACATATACGAAATAAATTTTATTGGGTTGGTTATTGAAATTGGATATAAAAGTAAACTAATACATAATTGTATCAGGTTAGTTAATGTATTTCATTAGAAAATAAAATTAATAAATAACTATATCAAGTTAGTCGATGCAGTTAGATGAAGAGGAATATCATTAAAATATATATCATGTTGGAAAATGTAGTTAGCTAGAGAGTGAAGGAAAAGATAAGCTTCACATCATGCTCACCAGAATGTGTGCATGATTAGTATTAACCTATGACTATCCTATCACAAGATATATGGACTTGGATAAGGTTAATCAAAGAGATCTCATGATAACTAATGTTCAGGTCATGACCAATTATGGATCTGCAAACCTAGAAAGATGGGTACCTATTTACCTAATGTCCAAACAAAGGGGTCCAAATCCTTTAGTCCTATGACATTATGAGATATATATAAATATACCACTAATTATGAAGGTAAATGATTACCAAAGGCAATGTAAGTAGTTGTGTAAAAAAATTAAAGTGAAGGAGGAAGGTTTGAATAATCATAAATAGTAAGGTGCCATGGTGAACAAATGGGGGTCGAGGAAACTTAAAATGGAATATGGAAAGTCTAATTAATCCTATAGCTACACTATTATAAGCATAAATATAACCTAAATAAAGATACACACATTCATTTACTAAGAAATAAACAACATATAATCTACTAAAGGAAAGAGTATAGAGTTATAAATACTTACCTTGGGGTGCCCAATGAGCCTTAATATCCACCTTGGAAAATGGTGCTTTGCAATAAATTATCATGGTTTTGAATACTTTAAGGATTTAATCAATCTATAGGATAAAAGGGACTCCTCTTAATTAATCTCTACGAGTTCCACAAGACAAGTTTACTTCAATATAATGTTCTAGACTCACCTCCTCCAAATAATGACTTAGGGAAAAGTGTGAGTGAAAGTAGAGTATGTAGGTATATGTTATATATTTTTAATGAAATATGAATTATATATATAGTTTTCCAATATTTAAAACCAAACCTAAAATCAACACTAACATCATCATCCATTGATGTAATTAAGATATGTCAGTTGACAATGAACATAATTAGCTAGGATAATATAGTAAAACTATTAGAAAATAGTATCATAACTACATTAAATTATTCATTACTATATAGGAAAGGAAGAGGCATGAAACATATAGTATTTCCCAAGATGATGTTCAAGGATATAATAAAATTACATGGAATAAGATGGAAGGAGATAGGTAGTAGGATAAACCTAAATAAGTTGGACTGGTAGAAGGAATGTTATGATCATGGTAGAATAAAACCATATCTCTTGAATCATAAAATACCTACCCACCCTTTTCCTATTTAACCCTTTAAGGCATGTACTCAGGGATATTAAATCTCGATAAGTTAATATAGGATAAAATATTAAAATATGAAGTGAAAATTATTATGTATACAAGATTTAAATACTTCAATAAGATGACTAACACTTATTTTCACTATACCTAAAATGTATGACATGTATGGTTGAACATCCTTTTCAATAGCTCTAAACTTTATATTCAAAATGAAATAAACCTATGATAGTTATGTGCACATGTTTTCATGTATGTATGAATGTATGTGTATTCATAAATATGTACACACACACACACACACACACACACATGACTTTGATGGGAAACATTTTAGACTTACATTTATTCAAAAAGTGTGGATGCCTCTTTCCACTTCATAATTGACATTTATTTTATTTTAACTAAATCTTATCCAATTTTAAAGGGGTGAAAGGGTTGAAATTTGGACCATATTTGAAACTTGACTCATTTTACTTGTAATTGTAAATTCAAGCCATAAGACCATAATAGAGTTTTGTAGAATCACAATGTAACATATCACCCTAGTAGAAAAAAATTGCTAGGAGAATATTAATGTAGAAGGAAATATCATGATAGAGATATGTCACTACATTAAATTATGTATGTGATAGATAAATACTTACCATCTTATGACAGTAGTTCCTAAATTACTACTAAATCTATATTGGAACATACTGCTATACGAAATATTTAATTAATAAAATTTTATTTATTTTACATGGGGTATAATTGAGTTCTTCTTTTGTCTATCAAAATTTTACAAATTGACATATCAATGTATAACTGGGTTGAATCCTACATTGGTAAGGATTACGAGATAAAGGTGGCTTATAAGGTTTTACATACTCCAAATTTTGTGTATGTATACATCTCTCTGTGTGTATTTATATGTATATCTACATGCATATGTGTATGCATAAATAATACATATATGAATTCATAGCTAAAATAGGATATGAAAACTAAAACTTAAAATTGTAAATAGAAACATGTTGATGGGTTTTTTCACTAGGAAACTTCCTTTAAAAAGTATATACTTTTTACAACTCTACATGAAACATTGTTTATGTTCAAGTGTAATGGAATAGCTTAATTTTAATGGTTGTAAATTTTAATATTTAGTATTTATTTCAATATATGTATGTTTTAAATCTAGTTTCCACGCCCTTTAATATAATATTATACTAAAATGGGAACTTTAGAAGAAGCTATGGACATTCATCAAGGCATAATCAAAATTGTGATACTCTGGTGATGTAGTTGTGTTGTTCTTGGTAAACATGTATGCCAATTTTTAAATAAACTAAAAGGCATGGAAACTATTTGAAAAAATTCCTCAAATAAAATTGGTCTCATACAAATGATCATTGCAAGATACACACAAAATGGATTTTCTAAAAACGCCTTGGAAACTTTTATGCAAATTCAATTATTAGTTGTAAAGCCACACTCTGTCATAAATTTTTATTTAATAATTTTACCCTTTGACAAAATGGGAGATTTGGAGTAGGGTATGTATTTCCATCAAATAATAATCAAAATCATATATTAATCAGATATCTTAGTTAAAAATTCTCTGATAGACATGGATGCCAAATTTGAAAGCATACAACAAGCATGCAAATTATTTGAAAAAATGTATGAATGAGATGTGGTCTCATGGAATGGAATTATTAAAATATAAATTTTTGTGTTCTATTTTTAATCATCCATGTATCTATAATGGATGAGCGATGTAAATAATTCAATAGGATGATTGACACTTATTTGTGCTATGTCTGCAATGGATCACATGTATGGTCAAAATTTTCATATTCAAAATTAATTACACCTTAATTAATATAAATAAATTTAATTTAATTTAATGAATGAATATATTCTAATGAATTTCATATGAAAAAATTAAATTTTCATATTGAATGCATGTGGTATCAGGGTAATTAAAATCAGGCACGGCATTTAAATATATGTTCATATGCAATACAAAAACCCAAAATCTAGAGTGCTTGTTCTATTAAATAAGGTTTAATTATTTTTAATATGGAGTTTAGAGTTACTGAAAAATAATTTCACTACACATGTGATCCATTGTAAACTCCCTATAAAATTTTCCAAAAAGATAGATCATTCAAAAAGAACATAATTTATAATCAAGTTGTTTCCACTCATTTTATCATTTTCATAATTCTATCACATTTTCAATAACCAAATTCTTAAATCAATTAGACTCAAGCCTTTAGACATCTGTTTCAACTTGAAACCATGACTATAAATGCCTTTTGGACATAAATATGAGTTTTATGCCAAATAAAAAGTGAAACTTCAAAACATAGCACCAAACCAAAACAAACATAACAATAGGAAAAAATATTTCAAAGAAAGGATAGTAAAATCCCATAGGTGATGGATCAAATTTTTTGACATGCATTTGAAAGGGAAATATTTAATGGAGATGAAAGCCAAATTTCAATCTTCATTCCCATAAGTGCCAAAATGATCAAAACTAAAAAATAAATACAAAAAAGTGCATGTCTTACCTAGATTTTTTTTAACTTTGAATATGTTTAATTACTTTTGACCTAATCGTGGTCACAACATTAAAAATATTTTCACATAATCATGGTTACTCTATTGGATCCTCATGTTAAAACTAATGTTTTTAAATGAAACTTCAATGGATTAACAAATATTCAATCAGTAAAACACCATCTACTACAAAGTTGTTTGAGGCCATTGTGTTCAGACTATAAATTTTAGGGTTTTGTATTAAATGCCAGCATGTCTGCCAAAGCCTATCCTTGCTAATAACATTAAATGTCATCCTTGATGCCACTTGTTTTTCATTTTCCATGCCACTTGGTTATTTATATTTCTTATTAACTACATTTTATAATATTATATATAATTATATATACAACTATGTTTTATCATATTAATACATTAATTTTAATATATGATAATTTTTTATATTAAATAGTTTATATATAGTGAATATTATGTATATATCAAGAAATTAGATTTAATTTCTCATTAATTATGTTGCATTATGTTAAAATTTAATAAAATTAATATATATTTAAATAATTAATAGAGTGGGAGGATGGGAGAGAAGAGTGGGAGGAGGAATTTTCACACAGGGTGTGGGCAGGAAAGACAATATGAGGAACTAGGAGATGAAGATGATATGGATCCAGGATGATGGGAGTTTCCTGTGTCACCAAAACCATTTCTTGAAAGTTTGAAATTCCCATTGGGTGAAAGAGAGTTACAATGAAAGTCATACATACCCAAAATACTAAAACTAAATATTTTGGATGGAGTTTGGTGGAAAAAACAAAGAAAAATAATTGTTAATGCTAAGCAGTAGATTCATAGGTTCAATACTATGTTCAAGAGGAGGTTTCAAATATTTGTTAGGAAAGAAAAATATTAGGAATAAGGATGAGGATGTAGGTGACAATTCAAACACATATCTAGATGGCATGGACCTATAGATGAATGATATATGTGTGTATCAAGAAATTTTTTAATTGCCTTTTATTAGTCCTCAAAGATTCAAATGTCCCACTAAGAAGGAAAGAACTAGAGCAGAAGTCTAGTACACCATAAGTAATGGAGCAAAAGATTCTAGATGGGGTTTGATAGAAAATCATAATGGAAGATTCATTGAATCTATGTGAAAGATCACACATTTTATATTGTGCTTACAAATCACTAGAGTAAAATATTCTCTTACTCTAAGCATATAATCTATTGATTCTAGGTGGGTTCTTTAAAAAAACTAGAGCAAAAGTTTTTCTACTTCCATATGGAAGATCTACAAGATTTATACTTTGTTTGGTAAGACAACAACCTAAGGGAATTTGGGCATGCCAAAAGGTGAACATTTTTGAGTTTAAAGGATGTCCTTTGTCTCATGGTGGTTCAGTATTTGTAATAAGTTTGGCCAAACCCTCAAACACCTACTTCTACTTGAGGGTAAAATACCCATTTTATAAGGTAAGTTTTTATTATGTACCCTTTACGCTCTTGTTTTACTTTCCAACTATCCTAAGGGAGATTATCTCATATAGTGTGATGGTTTTTAAGTTATTTCCTTCACTTTTGTGGAAAGGGAAGAAGTTTGGATGTGTTGTTTATTTTAAAAAACATAATGGGTAGGAAAGTCCTAAGCTAACATTTTACTTACCTTGTGGGGAAGATTGCATCTATCCATCTTTCCTTGGTAGTGGGTTTGTGTTTCTCTCTATGGTTGAATCATTTTCCCAAATTTTTCATGTTGAAGCCTAGTTTTAGCTATACTAAAGGGATCCATAGGGTTGACCCTAGATGTGTGTGGTGTGATTGTCTATAATTGATCCTAAATATTTTACTAGTTGTTTGTTGCATTGCAGTCATTCCACTATTATTTATTTATCCAACTTGATTCTTCACTAATGATTGCATTTTGTGGAATAATTATACTCCATTACCCTTACTTGGTTGTTGTCTAATTGCTAAGAATGGCTTTGGTAGAGGATCTACAGAAGTTATGTGAATGTGTTTATTGTAAAATAGGTCACTGGTCCATGGAGTGGAGTGGTTTCAATATTGCCTCATTATGGGTTATAAAAGAGTTAAAATGAATCTTAAAACATTTTTTGTTAATATACTTTAGTCTATAATGTGATAGACATGTTACAAGATTGTTTCACTTTGATGTATAGTTAGATAAACCTATGCCTCACCAGAAGATAAGTTCTGGGATGCATCACTAGAAGGTCACCTAGGGATGCCCTAAAGGTTCTAGGGGATGTTGTTTCATAATTAAATAGGCTCTTATTGGTTGGTTGTTGTTGAGGAGAATTTCTTGTAGAAGTTCTATAATGGATGTTTCTGGGAAGTTTTGTTGAAGGATGATAATCTTGAATTCTTGTATCCACATGTGATGTTATTGTGATTTTTTTGACAACTAGCTTGATTAGTTAAGGTTGTGGGATCCTTCAAACCCTATTGTTGTACTTGGTTTTGGGACCCTCAATTAAAACCCTATCTATTTCAGCCACATGTGATGTTATTGTGATTTATTTGATGATCAACTTGATTGTTTTAGGTTGTGGGATACTTTGAACCCTATTGATGTTCCTTATTGTGGGATCCTTTTTTAAAATCCTCTCTCTTGGTTGTGGGACTAGCTATCAAAACCCTCACTTTTTGAATTCATATCTCCAGTTTCAAAAGTGTTTACCCTATTAAATAAAAAATAGCGTATATACCATTATAATGCTATTATATAATTAATGTTATATATTAATTATTATTATAATATTACATAGTATTATATACTTATATATAATATATATTATAAATTTTAATAAGTCTTTTGTATTGATATAATACAATAATATACTATATTAATATATATGCTTGTGTCTCTTGAGAAATGATTTATTGATGTTAAGGATGATAAATTTTTGTTGCCTCTGCTTCAAGATTTAATCGATCTTATTTTCCACCATGCCAAAGCCCAAGCCTCTATCCCTAACTCCAATCCATAAATCAAGATCATTGAGACCATCACTTTGGAATCCTCTATTCAGCCTATTGACGATGATGATGATGATGATGATGATGGAAATGAACCTAAAATCCACAAAACCCTTAAATCTATCTCTATTTTCATTCCTCCCAAAGGTATTTTTTTTTTCTAAAAATAAGACCAAATTATATCAATTTAATAAATCTCCCTAGCCCTTGATAGAGGAACCTAAAACCTTAGTCGATCATTTTGGTGTTTCTAACAACCAAGATCTTAGCCTTCCTTAATCTAGTAATGTGGATACATACTATAGGGAGATGACTGGGAAGATAAAAGTGCTTAAAAAAATTATTTTGAACCTAGAACAAGATCAAATTTTAGATTATGAAAAATAAATTGGTAAAAGAAACACTTTTGAAAATAATGCAGCTTATTATGAAGACAAAAAAAGTTATTTGGAAAGAAAGGTTAATATCCATAAAGAAAACCTAATTTTTTTTAAATAAAGTGAGGAACATAAAACCAAAACAAACCAATTAAATCTCCAAGTCAATGGATAAGATGATAATTTGACATGGAACAAGGAAACATGGGACTTAACAAAAAAAATGGGGATTTGAAAAGCAAATTTTCTTAAATGGAAGATAAAATGAACCAACTGAAAATTGAGAGGAATAAGCTACAATTAGACATTTAAAAACTCATCCAAATTAGTAGGACCACTATCAAAAACAAAATTGATAGTATTATTATAATGTGAGATAGTCTTAAGAAGAGTAATGAAAACATTTTGGGAACCAAAGCTAGTAAAAGAATCAAGATGTAGGGAAAAGGAAAGGAAGTTGAGATAAAGGAGGTAGATATTAAAATAGATGAAGTCTTTATTAATTTGATGGCATAGGAATGGGATGTGGCTAAATATTTTAGTAACTTTAGATCCTCTTAGTCTCAAGTTAAGTCATTTCTTTATTGTTTTATAATGTTGTTTAATTGTTTTTTAGTGTTTCAATACTAGTATCTATATACACATAATATTTTCAAACTTTTTATCACTTATTAATTCTCTTTATCGTGTAGGAACCCATCAAGTCTCAATATCTCTAAGCGCATGCCTTAAAAGGTTTATCAGGAAAGGGGTGGATAGACCATTAGTACTTCAAGATATTGTTGTCCCTTTTACCACTTCATGAGATTGTTATACCTTTTACCACTTGTTATCTACACACTTATCTTCAAAAAACCTTATCCCTAAGCTTTTTCTTATCTATTGTACACTCTCCAACCATTTTCTACCTTTTTTTCCCCTTTTCCTAACCTTGGCCCCTTTTTGATTGTTTACTATACTAGGTCGACTAGGTTGACCCTATGTAGTTTTGGGTAAAATTAATTTCAGGGTCTAGGTCAGTTATTGGCTAACCTAACCCATGACCTAATGAATTTTTGTCCATAATTGTGCTAGGTTGACTGGGTCAACCCTATCAACTAAAAATTTTAGAAGGGATTAAGGTTAAATCCACCAATACATATGCATTCATTTTTCCATTATTTAGAGAAGAGAGTAAGAAGTAAGAGTTATTGTGCATCTACTTATCGACCATTCTACTCGTGGAACAAGCTTAGGGTTTCATACTTTAGATATGGATCTTGTCTTGTGGAGAAGTTTTTTGGATGCATTGATAAGTTGTGTACCCTAGAGCTGATTTATCTTTGTCATCCTTACATACCATAATAACCTCTTGCAAAGAACCATGGCTAAGGGAGAGATTGAGGCTCGGTGGGTTCATATTCAAGGTAAATATTCCTAGCTTTATTTATCCTTTTTAAGAGTAGATAGATAACACATTTATGTTTTTCTTCCATGTATTAGAATTTTGTAGACATTGATGTGAGTATATGTCTTCTATGCATTTTTAGTTTTATTGTTTCTAACACCCACTTTATTCTAAAAGATTTGGTGAGCACTAGATTAGATTTACATTTCTTGTTATTAGATTAGGTGAAATATCAAACCTAGGACCCCCGTAGGGTTATTGTGTGATTGTGGTAGAATGGAGACTTTGGAATCCTCCTTAGCATAGTGTATTATGATAAGTCATCCCCTAATCGGGTCTAGTGGATCCTCATATTATTCATGATCTAACTTAACAAATTTATTCCTAAAGGGAAGTGTAGGTATGCTCTATCTTCTCTGATCTAGAATTGATTTAGAGATATGATGCATTTCTGATTGCATACATAGGGTTCCATAAGTGCATTCTACTTGAGGAATAAAGCTTTAGGTTCCATACTTTATTTAGAGATATGGATCTTGTCTTGTGGATAATTCTTTTTAATGCATTGATATGTTGTGTATACTAGAGATGATTTATCTTTATCATCCTTACATACCACAATAACCTCTAGTGAATAACCTTGGACAAGGGAGAGATTGAGGCTCAATGGGTTCATCTTCAAAGGTAAGTAATCTTAACTTGGTTCTTCCTTTATAAGAGCAGATAGATATGAATTTATACTTCTCTTCCATGTATTAGGATTACATATACATTGACATGAGTATATGTCTTCTATGCATGTTTACTTTTATTATTTCTAACCCTCACTTTGTGCCACAAGCTTTGGTGAGCACTAGATTAGAATTTACTTTACTTGTTATTAGTTTTGTGAATATAAACATAGAACCTAGCTAGGGTTATTACATTATTGTGTTTGAATGAAGGCTTTAAAACCCTCCCTAGCATTCTGTATTATGATAAGAGATCTCGTAATTGGGTCTAGTGGATCCCCATATTGGTCATGTTCCTAATTATCTAATGTATCTCCAATCAAAAGTGTATGGTATGATCTGTCTTCTCTGAGTTAAGATTGATTTATAGACATGATTTATTTTTTAATGCATACATTCTGGTGAACCCAATGTGAATCTAACCCTTGTAGGTTTTATCTCACATTTTTCATTATTTTATCATTTTATTTCTCTATATTTGTGATACTAGGTTGATAGTATCAGTATAGTTCAAACTTTTGTGTGTAGGTTTAACACACAATTACATCAATATTAATTTGTTCTATTTGTGCAAGTCTTTCATTAGGTATAGGCTACTAAGTCAACTCTATTGACATAATACATTTTAAATACTTATAAACAAACTACTAGGTCCACTCTATCAACATAATACACTTTTTAGACTTCCAATAAAAATACTAGGTCAACCTTGTCGATGCAGTATACTTTATAGGCTTCAATAGTGGGGTTTTATAAAACTACATTGACTCAGTTGACTTAGTTGGAAAAACTTATAATCAACTTAAACATAAATTTGAAAATTCTAATCATCTTCCAACCCACCAAGGTTCCTTTCTCTCCTTCTCTATGATTTCTGTTATTTCATTATAGTTATATTTTTCACACTTTGTAGTCTTTAAAACTGCCCCATATAATAAACTAGGTTGACCCTATCGATGTAGTTATGTATTCTATCTTCTATTTATAAAATTAGGTCAACACTATCGACATAGTTCTTTTCTATACCCTTACTTCAATAGTATAGTAGAGACATTATCGACTCTATTATATAATCTCTATATATACTATCATCCACAATGACATTATATTGTGTTTTAGAATTGGAATTAACATTTATATGTTAGTATTTAGCTCACACTTTCATTTTTAGTTACTTGCATGCTTAGAATATATCACATAGTCTAATTAGGTGGTTTTCAATATATCATTTAGTTGAACTATTTTTCTCTTTTATACACACACTACCAAATCACATAATCTTAAAATGTATTTTAACAATTGTCTACTTGAGGCTTACTTACTTGGATTTCATCACCAAGGGGGAAGCTGACTTGGTTTTTTGGCCAAGTATAAACATGTGGTTAATGGTATATATTGGCAAATCACCTGACACCCTTATCAATATAGTGTGTGAAGTGAGGGGGTATGCCCCAATACCAAGCTAGTACCATTATCAACACAGGTCCCTTTCAACCCAAATGTCATAAAACCATCCATAGATTGATTTCTAATTCCTTGCTTACAACCAACTCCCTATCACATATAAAATCATATTCTAATAATCTAACAACATTCAAGATGACCACTTAGTTATCATTTACTTTCCAAGTTGATTGCTTGCTCTTTGCTCAATTATATGTTGTATTGCAAAAACTTGCATTAGCCATAATTGGTGCAAGGTTTTGTGTTGTTTGCCTTAATTGGATCAACCTCATTGACCTAATTGATTGTGTGTTTCCTTTCATTTCTTGCTTTCAAAATTACTTGAGAAAAATTTCCTATTTCAGTACATAGTCATTCTACTCAACATAATCTCTTACAGACTATCTATTTTCCTTGTCTATAGTAATAAGTCAACCCTATCGACATAATACTCTTCTCTCCATTTGAGGATACATAACTAGGTTGACCTTGTTGACTATATATCTTTTTTTTCCTATTTGTTGCCTAGGTTATAGAACTAGGTTGACCTAATTGACTCTATATTCATATTTTCTTACCTTTTAGACCCTATTTTTTGTACTAGGTCAACCCAATTGAATCTGTACAGTTTTATACCTCTTCTTATTTCCTTGATTTTGTATCACTTTTGCTTTATCTAGTTCTTATACTTCATCATGAACTTTCTATTTAAAGACAACACTAAGTTGAATTTAACAAATATGATGAGTCTTACCAACCTCATAAGGTCTCCCATAAGAAGCCTCTCCTAGATGAGAGTAATGCTCATATAGCCAATTGCATAACAAACTATGGTACCCCTCCTCCTTCCTCTTAACTTTGTAATCCTCTCTTCTCACTTGAAGATCATCCTAAATTAGAGTATACCCTTGAAATGCTCTTCTTTATCTCCAAATTTCCTCAACATCAAGGAAAGGATCCTTCTACCATTACTATCTCATGATTAATGTAAAGTTAAAGAGACTCATTCACCTTATCCTACATTCTCACATGGATTTTGGGATAGTAGTTTCTTTGATTCTTAGCCTCTTACCTCTATTTTGACCCCTTCTCATACCATGACTTCTTATTTAACTTCTTATACCTCCATGCCTAGTATTTCCACTAACATGGTAGGTTCTTCATCTATTGGGCCTCTCCCAAGACCCACTCTCCTCAGTTATAACACAAATGCATTGTTTTCTACCCATGGTAATCATGCTTCTAGTGGTTCCTCTTCTCATCCCTTCACTAGTCCTTATTTTTCCACACAAGAAAATTTTATCACTAGTGCCTCATATTCTAATAACTCTTCTAAATATACTATCAACACCAATAATGGTACCCAAGCCACTACCTCCAATTCTAATGTTTCACATAATTCCAAAAATGTAACTAAAACCCATCAGCTTTTATTAAAAATGCTTAATTAAATGAATACTTTTCAAGCTCATAATACAAATCAAATGTTGTGAATGCAAAACCACCTTATCCATCTTTAAACCCACCCTCAATAGATGTCATGGGGCATATATAATCAAAATGTCCCCCCACCTCCTCTTTGGTATTCCCATGGTAATCTTATCCCTTAACCTCCTCTTGTCAACAAGACAATTAAGCATCTTCAAAACGATCCTCTTACATCTCAAATTGATAATATCGATATAGGAGGTATCACCCCTACCATTTCTTACAATGGGTCAAATGATCCTACTCTTCATCTAATTTTTTTTGGAAATATCTATAAAGATTGGGTCAAATTAAATATCTTTGTTATTATCAATCTATTATCCAAAACCCTCATGGGTGATGCTTTAGATTGGTACAACCAACTTAAAACTCATTCTAGTACTAGTTTGGAAAATTTAGTAAATTCTCTAGTCCAAAGTTCCAAACTAGTGATCTTCTTGAGAATACCTCGGCCCATTTTATTAATTGTAATCAACCTAAAAATGAATCTGCCCAACCTTTTGTTAAAAGGTGGAAAATATTATCCAAAAAATGTGAACATAACATGGCTGATGATAACCTTTTTCATCTCTTTGCCAATGCTCTTTTTCCCAAGTTGAAATATCAAGTCTAAACTCTCTCTCTATGTACCTTAGAGGAGGCCATTGACCAAGATAAACATCAATATTTCCTTATGCATCAGTTCAATCCACCCCAATCTGTTATGGGTCCTTGTATCTTACTTAAAAATGAGAATCGTCATTCTACCAATGATGGTGGCATGGACTCATATGATACCATTCACATTATTCAAGTTGTTATTACTAACCAATCTTCAAAACCAAATCCCCTTTCTAAATTATTCACCAATCCTCACTTATCTTCACCTAATAACATCAATGTTCACAAACCTTTATCCTTAGTCAAATTACTAAAGTGGCTACCTAGGCCTCTTCCATGATAACTTGATCCCACTCATCCTATGAAATCTTGGTATGATCCCAATAAATTTTGTTAGTTTCATGCTTGTTAGGGTCATTGTTATTAGACATGTAGGTAGATTGATAATTTGACTATGAATTTTCTTCTTGGTCCCAATTTTGACCATGATTTTATCATTTAGAAACACCAAAAAGCCTATGACATTACTTTCAAATCCCATGAAACTAATAATAAATCTCAAGATTTGAATCAATATAATGCTCATTTGGTTGTCTATAAATACCCTCTTCCAAATCACCAAGATAACCAAAATAATCTCACCCCTTCCACTAATAATGTAGATAGTCTTATTAAACCAACTCCTAAAGAAAATGTGGTTAATATGACTAATATTAAAGGGTGGTTATTTTTATTGATCCTCAACCTATCTACACCCCTCCATTATCTCTCACATTTTGTGTTATCGAACATTCTTTTCTAACTTACTTAAATGATTTGGAACTAGATGACCTTATAACTTTTGATGATCAAATTACCACTCCTCCATTGGGTAACACTTCCCATTCTATTTATTCTATCCCTTTATCTTCTTTACCTAACACCAATGATACTCAAGCCTCTACTAACACTTCATTTCAAGATTCTCCAAACCAACATACATCAAATACTTCATCTTCTCAACATAATTTACAACCTTATTCTAAACCTTATACCTCTTATCAACATAAATTCCAATTTACTTTGGCTCCTCCTTTTAAAGACCTCCTTCAACACTATGCACCTATTTCTAACAATCTTCTTATGGGTTATGATGAGTGGGATCCTATCATGGAACTCACTAACATCCCATCCCAAATTCCATTTATCAAGATTATAAATACATCTCCACATCATCAAAATTGTCTTATGCAACTTTTATCAAATTGAACATCCCTCATCCACCCCTAGTAGGATATGAAGTACCCTTAACTAGATCTAAAGATAGAATATTGCAATAATGTAAAGAGATGTCCATACATGTTGATAAATAATTGACACTTATCTTTCCCTCAAGTTTCCCATTTATTCTATGATTCTCGATGATATTTTACTTCATGCGGATAATCCTCCTCTATTCATTAGTGTCCAAATTGGTGATATCCAAGTCAAGCATGCCTTGATTGATGAGGGTTTTGGCACTTATATTGCCTCTCTCAATTTTATCAAAACCCTTGGATATTATAAATATAATATCAAATCCACACATAAAACATGTAAGGATATGATCAAAGGCAAATTCCCCCTTTATATTATGTGTGTCTCCCCATTATCATCCCACATGTCACCATTTATGTGAAGGTGATGATATTTAACTTTCCTCTATCTTAGAACATTCTTCTTAGTAGGACATGGACTCATCATATGAGAGCAGTTACTTCTTTCACCTATAATGCATTAAATTCCCTCATAATGGAGTTGTCTATAGGATTCAGGGTGACACTAACCCTTAGAATTTTTAATAATTCCAAGACTGTGGTGTCTTCAAAATTCCTACTCTTGAACCTTAGCCTAGTGTTCTATTTCATAAGTCCTAACTATTTAACTTTCATATCAATTCCACTTGAGGTTACAATGGTCATCTTGAACTCATTAGGAATATTTCCCCTAACCTCTTAGATTTTAATGATGAAAATCCTAATGATATCAATCTCAATATTAAAAATTACAATCTCTCACCTCATCTCATCTCTCATCTTCTTTCTTATTTACAACCTCATTATCATAAACCACCTTGTGATGACATCCCTATTATCTTGAATAAGACTCAACATTATATTAATCACACCTCATCAGATGACAATGTCATCCCTACCTACATCATTGATCTTCATACAACAAATTACGATGGTGGTTATAATTTGGATGATCCATTCTTAGGTGGTCTTGTTCAGGCCTGTGATGCTAAGATTATCCATTATTATTCCTATTTGCTTTAGTATTTTAATATTTATTATCATATTCCATCACATATAGATCCTAATTTTAGTATTTTTCCTCTTTTTCATAGCGTAGAGATGGTGAAAACCCTCCAATTTTTGAACAACCTTATAGGATTATGCTTATGGATCATGCTATGACTAGGCCCTATCACTTTGCTAGGTACCATGACCCTTATAGCCTACTTATCCTTGATATGTGTGTAACTCTCCTTCAACCTTTTATAGACCCCACCCTTACTTTAGTATAACCCACTTTAGATTCTATTCTTTTTCCCACTTTATCTACATCTATTCCTTCTTCCAATCTTATTTCTCCTTCTATCAATCCTAGTCTAATCCCTTCACCACCACCAACTTCTCTTGGTGATGGTTAGATTCCTTTAACATAGATGGATCTATTGCCCACCAAATGGGTTGAAAATCCTTCCCAAATTACTTTTGCTTCTGTTATACCTCCTCCTATGAGTACTTATACTAAGCTTACTCATAGGTGTATCTATTACTTCCATGACACAAATAACCATTCATCCATGCATTGTTGTAAGATATGATAATGTATTGATACTTTACATCCTTATAACCCTTAGTCTTTAGACAAAGCCATACCTCCCATGAAGGTACTACCTGAGTATATTCCTAAGTATAGAGAGGTGTATTATCTTTAGCACCAATGTGGAACTCATCACAACGATCATTACTACATCCTTCAACAACACCTTAAAGATAATATCTTAACTATTCATGTCCTTTATACCATTCCTAATACAAGTCATTATTACAAGAAGGCTCCTCCTTCTTCTCCCATGGTTATACCTCATGTGGTTCCATCCCTTACTATGGTCCCTTCTTCACCTCCTATTCCTCTACCCGTGAATCCTTCACCCATGGACCTTCCCTCAACTATGGACCCTTCTCCACCTATGGATCCTTCTCCATCAGTGATCCATTCATATTTTGTAGAGTCTAATCCCATGTATTCTTATAATCATCCCTTGCCTAATATCCCTCCTCAGCATAATCCATCAAGCATTCCCACCTTTTCTATTAAGGAGATTAGACATGAAGTATTTTCTCAGTTTTCCTTTAAGATAATTGAGACATTAGTTCTAGTTTTCATCCAAATTCATAGATAATTATATGATGTTTTATATAATATGTGTGGGAAAATCTATTAGTACTTATGAACACATGCATGGTGTTCTTAGATTTTCATTTGGATTGGATGTGTGTCCAATCTTATCTTTATCTATTTTGTTATATCATTTGACATTGTGTCAAATTATTATTTATCTTCCATGGTGACTTTGATTTCACACTTTATATTTCTTATAATGTCATTTATGTTTTCCTATGAATGTCTTCTTTATCATTTCTTTCTTTTTCATCTTGATTTTATTTCTTAAAAACTCCCTTATTATATTTTCATGATTATTTGCTTTCTTATTTCTATATACATGAATAATTGTGATTGTGATTTGGTTATACAAACCTTATTCCCTTTAGTCATTCCTTATTTACCATGTGATTAGTTAACAAACAATTAATATCATTACAATATCCTATTACCACTCCACTTTGGATATCCTTTATTCCCTTTTCACAAACTAAGCATATACATAATTGAGACTTGAGATAGCATTCAGGTTCATTGTTAAACCTAAGTGTTCTAGTTAGTCTTATCTTTGGTCACTTAGTTTCCTTTAGCCTAAGCCTATAGATTATTCATGTGTATCACTCTATATCTCATGACTAGTCATTTAAGTCTGTATAGAGGAGGAATCTTTAAAAAATCCTTAAAAGCATTAAAAATCCAAATCATTTAATAAAAGGCAATGATACAAAAGGCAAAAACATTCAAAATCCTTAAAAGTTAAATCACACTAAAAGATGTGATTCAAAGCACATCTCCTTCTTCTAGTTGAATATCAAAATCCATAGTTGGCCTCACAATAGAGTTGAGGTCCATTGGGGTGCAGTAGTCCAGTAGATTAGAAAAAGAGAATTAAAAAATCTTTTATTGATACCTACTTTCTCACGTAAGTACCCAATATTTAGAGTAGATCGATGACTCTATAAGGGGTCCGAAAGAACACGGAACACATCATGGGAATGTAGGTCCATTTTACTTTTCTTGTACCAATCTATCTTCATAAGTTGATCTTAGTAGCACACTTATTTGTCTTCATAACTTAATGTCTATAGAAATCAAGTTTCCTTTGTACATTGATGGGTACTAGTCACTTAGTGTCTTCTCATGTCTTTAGTATACCTCATTTCTCCTATGGTATTATCATAATATGCCTAAGTTATTATTTTTACATTCCTTCTTTTACTCCCTACATTACTCATATTTCCTCTTAATAAATATTGTTTTGTTTACTAATCACTCCCATAGGGATTCCATTTATGAGTTGCATTGTAAGACCATGGGTAGGACCTAACATTCCTCATAAATTACCATAATTTCACCTTCCTATTACCAATATTATTTTTTAACAAAATTTCCCATTATTACACCTCATTGGTGTTCCCTTTGTAAGTTGTAGTGTAAGACCATGGGTAGGACCTAGCCTTCTTCACAAAATTTTCTAATAATCCAAGTCATAACCAAAATTATATGTGTCAAATATGAAATATTTTTTGATCTATCATAAAGTTACATGTCATTGACATGATTCCCATCTTGATTTAGTATGTTGTATGCTTATTTCATTAATCTTTCACTTTTATCTTCTTATTTTTTTATTACATGTAAGAATCCAACCATTTCTTGAATTTTTTATACTTCCCAACTTGAATTAGTGTGGTAAATTGAAGACAAATTTTGCCAAATTTTGTTTTTATCTTATACTTCCGAATGTGATTTATTATGATTGAATAACTTAATTGATTTTTTTATACCATTTATCCTTTTACATGCTTTCCACTTTATTACATTACTTTCATACTTTCCAACATGACTTAGAGTGATTCTACTTATTTTAATTTGGTGTTCATTTTTCTCTTGGTTTAAAAATAAACTTTTTGACATCTTGTTTTACTACCCTTCGATTATTTATACTTAATCATTTCCTCATTATTATACATTTCCCAATGTGAAATAGTGTGTAGCATATTTGTTTTTGATTGATTATATTTTAGCCAAATGTTTTTCTTGTTTATTTTTAACCATGCATGTGTCCTATATAATTCTAGAAAATAAACCAAAAATCATATATTATCTATATCATATACAACAACAACTGAATACATGTTATAAAAATAAATATATCCAAGCATCCATAACCACAACCATAATTCAAACATATAAAATCAACATCCAACTCCCAAAATTATATATATATATATATATATATATAATTTATCTGAAATAACTTAAGCAAATTTCAACCATCTATTTTTACCTATCTATGTGTTGCCTACTACCATGTCACCATCTACGTGATTATCAAACATGGTCTCTCTATCAGCACATACTTTGAGTACCTAAGAGAAAATCTTAGGGTCACCACTCATGCCCATCTTAAGCTGTACCTAAATAGTACCTCTATCACCCAACTCTATCCTAGCCCACCTGATAGGTCATCTGGGATGACCACTATCTGTGATATCTCCCGCTGTTGATGTCTCCATCAATGGTTTGACCAAGGTGGTCATCGCTCCTCCTACTCTAGTAATGATGGTGTTACCTATAGAACTCCTATGTCTGCATCCATCTCCTTTATATCTATTACTTTTCATGCTAAACTAGTTTACAGTCTCTCATGCCATGGTCTAATCAATGGCCTAAAAATTGGTGGCCCTAATCCTCCTCTCCCCCTTAACTCTCTCACATACCTAGCCCAAATTTTGGGAACCACTATTATCATTAATAGGTGTGGGATTCCCATCTATCTTGGTATACATGCCAATAGATAAAGCTCTATCCACTAGTAATAGTGGACCGTAATCTATGTCTATGCCAATGTTAGTACCACTATCTCCCAGCTTGGCCATACCATAACAATATGCTTATAAAACTTCCACATAATGTCTACCTACCTAACTATCTCTAGTGTTGGCACATGGGGCATGACCCACACTACCTAATCTTACTACCACCTCTATACTTGAAATAAATGATCATCAACCATGTGTGGTAGCCCAATTGGTTGATATATATGGAACCTCTCATATATCCAAGTAGTCAACAAGATAATAAGTCCCATATATTTATGCCCTTTGGACAATATCCCATACATGTCATGCATAAGTTGTACCCAGATGATAGAACCTAAATCATACAATACCCCATGCTACAATATAGCTTGGTATAAGGTTATCACATACAATGTTCTCTGCCATCCAACATGTGACACACCACTCATGTTGTCATAAGTCCTATAACCACCTTCAGTATATCTAGAATCTGAGATGTATACATATCAAATAGGCTAACTCTCAACCTAGGATATATCCTTTCTAATCTCATCGCCTATATGGTTAAGAATATCCTATCCTCTTATCCATCTGGTACTCTTGTAACCACAAGCATACCTCTTATTGGTAGTCTAAGTATAAATGGACATCCTCTAGGGTGATACCCACCTCAATGGTATCCCCATCCACCTCCCACCTAAATGTGTTATTCAATCATTCCCAAGATCCTAGGAATATGACTATCAAATCTGAACTCAATGGGACTCAACACATATCTACAATCCCTCCTAGACCTAATGAAACCAATTTCAAATGATTTTCAATCAATAATCACTCTAAGAGGTCTAACAGCCATGCCACATCCACCAATCACCAAAATATTGGATGCCCCTACAACTATAAAACAACAAAAGATGTATTAGATCCTCTATGCCATTTATAATCAAAATACATTCTTTTCAAATTTTAATAAAAACTAGACTAATTCACTTTAATTTATCCATTTTTTATCAATCTAACCTATTTTTAGCCTACTTAAACATTTTAGTACTCAATCAGCCATTTTGGAACTTTCTAGCACTCTTTCAACCTCTTTCACACATTTTTATACTATTTTGGTAACTTAATCAAACATTCGATTGACCAAATTTCATTCATTTTGAGCGAGTTGACTTAACAAACTAAGTCAACCCTTTACTTTCCCCCCTCTTAGTACTAAGTTGTCACAGTGGATTTTTCTACTAGGTCAACAGTTATGTACAAAGTCAGTAGCATGAAAAGCATACTAAGTCAGCATATACCACTAAGTCAACAATACCTACCAAGTCGATAGTATGGATTTAACAAATTTTTAACCTACCAGATCGACTAGATAGATCTAGTTGTTTATGCTTGCCGACTCCTTTTATTACCAGTAATAAATGTCTTTTGGTAGTTATTAATCTAATCCATTTCCCTATTTGGTTTCATCTACCCTTAGCAACTTTTTTGGGTTCATTTCAGTTCTTAGAATTGCTCTGAATTACAAATTTCTATAAAACACTTAAATTCAATAAAATATTTAAAAACAAATTTAAGATTCTTAGTTGCCTACCCGTGTTGCACCCACTATAGTCATTGGGAGTCCCTCTCATCTCGGCTATCATCTCCTTGCCATCCTAGCTTGTTTGGTCTCTCATATCTCTTTTTCTCTCACTCACAAGTAAAAAATAGATAATGACTTCCCTTTCATTCTATTTAAACATACTTTTCATAATACCTTATCTTTTAAATATTTTCCATTAGATTCCTTATTTTGCTCATATCTTCATTTTTACTAACCCATTTTTTGAACTATAAAATGTTCTATAATCATGACATCATAGAGAATCTTTTCCAATACTATATGCCTATATTCCATTTTTTTAATTTTTTGCTATTTTTTTGCACTAATATCTATAGGTTCACCTAATGTTATTCACATTGGACACCTTCACTTATCTTGTAGTCTATTTATTTATCTATATCTCTAAGGTAAGTAAAGGTATGTGTTTTTCAATTTTGTCCTTTCATTTATCTTATTCACTCCTTACTACATTTTACTTAGCATCAACATTATGTGTCATCATGTTCTATTCTCAAACCACCATCCTATGTTGCACTCATGTGACACATGATGAGAATCGAGTGGGGCATATGTATACACATAATATTTTCAAAATTTTATCACTTAATAACACTATTTATCTTGTAGAAACCCATCGAGTCTCAATCTCTTTGAGTGCACACCTTAAAGGGTACACCAAGTAAGGGGTGGGCAAACCATTGGTGATTCATAAGATTGTTGTCCTTTTTTCCACCTGTTATCTATACACTTATCTCTTGAAAACCTTTTCCTTAAGCTTTTTATTATTTATTGTACACTCTCCAACTATTTTCTACCTTTTATCCCCCTTTTCCTAGGCTTCACCCCTTTTTGCCTATTTATTATACTAGGTTGACTAGGTTAACCTTGTACAATTTTTGGTGAAATTCATTTTAGGGTCTAGGTCAGATCTTGACTGACCTAGCCCATAACCTAGTCAATTTTTGTCCATAATTGTGCTAGGTTGACTGGGTCAACCCTGTCAATTAAAACTTTTGAAAGGTCTTAGGGTTAAATCTACCTACATATACAAGTTTATTTCATCATTATTTAGAGAAGATAAGAAGTAAGAGTTATTACACATCTGCTTATCCACCATTCTACTTGAGGAGCAATCTTAAGGTTTCATACTTTTTTTGGAGATACAAAAATTGTCTTATAGAGAAGTCTTTTGGATGTATTGATAGGTTGTGTATCTTAGAGCTAATTTGTCTTTTTCATCCTTACATACCACAACAACCTCTTGTGAAGCACCTTGGCTAAGAGAGAGACTAAGACTTGATGGGTTCATCTTCAAAGGTAAGTATTCCTCACTTTGTTACTCCTTTGTAAGAGTAGATAGATATGCATGTGTACTTATCTTCCATGCATTTGGATTTTGTGTACATTGACATGAGTATATGTCTTCTATGCATATTTAATTTTATTATTTCTAACCCCCACTTTGTCCCACAATCTTTGGTGAGCATTATATTAGACTTTAATTAACTTATTATTTTAGTGAATATAAAACATAGGACCTAGCTAGATTTATTGCATGACTATGCTTGACTAAAGGCTTTGGAACCCTCCCTAACATTGTGTATTATAATAAGAGATTTCTTAATTGGGTTTAATGGATCCCCATATTGGTCATGTTCCCTATTATCTAATGTCTTCCCAATTGGAAGTGTATGGTATGATCTATCTTTTATGAGTTAGGATTTATTTATAGACACGATGCATTTCTAATTACATACACTATTTGCAGGATTTTGGATATACCTAACTTGTTATTATCTCTCTAGTTTATAGTTTATTGATTTATATTATTTATTTAAATATTTAAGATTTGGGGCCCTTTTAAAACCCTTTTTTAACCTCTAATCTATATATAAATTCAATATATAATAATTAATTATATATAATGATGATAATAATAATATATGAATTCTCAAATCTTGAGTTTGAATAGTTTTTTATTTTTCAAAGTGGAAACTATTAGTTCCCAATTGTACACCTTTAGGATTCAACCTTGCACACTTGAGAAGATGGAAAAGATAGATGATAAACCTAAATTATGTCATTATAGATGGGGAAAGGTTTAACATCTGGATGGACTGAACAAAGACAATAACTAAAAGACATTGATAAAGGGTATGGTTAGTTCCCTACTACTTCTGGATCTTCCTAAACAAAGGTGAGAGGACCTATGGGGTAGTTTGGTCATAAAGATGGATATTATAGTTCAATCTCTAGGGGATTTTTTCACACATAGCATAACCAAACTTACATAGTCCACTTGAGAAGAGTTGTCAAAGAGACTAGGCAAATGCTTTCAAATTAGACATAAGCTACTAAAGAAAGATAAGAGGGTGATTGCAACTTTCATTTCTAAAGAAATTTTTGACAACTAGGAGCCAAATGTAAGATTACAATGTTGGGCTTCAAAGAGAAATTATAGACACATTTTAGATTTGTAATATTCATGCATCTGTGAGCAAATAACACTTAAGATATTTAACAACATGTATTATTTGAAGGGGTAGGATAGCTAGGATGAGTTAAGTAGGTATAAAAGTGGGTTGTGGTGGCTTTCAATACATGGAATTCCTTCAATAATCAAGCTATCATTCATTCCAGGATACACAAGACCAATAAATAAGGCAAAGAAAAATATGAGTAATGGTTTGCATTCATTGATGCCAAATCCAATGTAAACATTTAAATGAGCCCTAAAATATCCAAAGCATACACAGAAAGTGAATACTCAAGCACCATCTCCTATCAATTTCATTAGTACAGGGTGTACTTAAAATACTATCAGCAAAACACTCCCAAATCACAATATAGAAAGGAATTCATAACCTATATTCATGCCCATAATGACTACCATTAATAGACATAAAAATAAATACCCAATTAGAAATGTATGAATAATGTACCATTACACTTCATTGATAAGATATAGTAGAAATCATAAATGTTTTCATTAACTTGAAATTAGATCAATGTATATAATGCTCAAAATGCATAACAATGTTGAAAAACATGGTGGATTTTCTCTGAAACAAGGGAGATATACACAAAATACTCTCAAATCTTGCTAATGACTATACAACTTTAATCACATTAGTAAGAGAGATAAAACACATAGCAACTTTCTAAAAGTTGAAAAGCTTATACCCAAAAAAGAGACAACCTAAAAACAACCTCTATAAAAGAGGACAAACCCTCTCATACAAATTTCTCACCCAAAATATTCCTTTAAGATGATCCATCTAGAAGATGCCTTTGATCACACTTGGAAGCTCATGCTCTACAAGGAAATCATTCTAGTAGGAGGTTGTCCATGTAATGATGAAGTTTGATAACAAACTTTGATCTACTTGGATGAATCATTACACTTGAGCTTGAGGGAAAATATTCTCTTTGAGATCAAAACTGATTTTATCTTCAGGTGAAATGATTTTTCCCTATTTATAACTAATCATTTACCAAATTTTAAGTTTCTATATGACTTACCAACTAAATATCTGGTCATTTCTTTCCTTACAAAGAATGAGTGAAAGAGTGGAGGGAAGAACAAATAATATAAGTTTTAGCCAGTCGTTTTATCGATTGGGCTAGTCAATAAACATATTTATAAAAAATAATTGGTATGATGCCAAGCCTACACTTTTCATGGAGCTAAGAATCACCTAATGGAGTCATGATTAAGATGAAAACCTCTCCATTTGTTATCTCCTCATTACATTTTTTGCATGTTCATTTTCTTTAATGAAAATATTCAACCACATTGCATTCCTTGGAAATGACACTTAGCTCTTTATTTTTACCTCTTTGACTTTGAATTTTCCCTTTCCTTTACATATTCACATTTTCATTTTTTTATTTTAGGGTTACTACTACATGAGCCACTTTTTCCCTCCATTTAACTTTGGCAAGTTTTTGGAACCCAACTACAATTTTACACCTTTTTGTCCTGGCAAGATTTTGGGCCCTAGGTGCAACTTTACAAACTGTCGGTTTCAGGTTTCTAATTGTAATTTCAAAATTAAAATTTTAAAATTATATTTTTATGTTTCATTCCCCTTTAAAATCCCCATAGACTTGAGCCTTTAACCTTGCATTTGACTTTTGGGATTTGGACCTTAGAATGTATATTACAATTTACATGTCAAATGTTGTAATATAATTTATATTATACTTTGGGCTCTTAATATCAATTTACAAACTTAAAAATTAGAGCTAAAAAATACTATTGAAAATGTTTGCTCCTTGAGCTTTTGACTTTTTGACACTCTTGACCTTGTATAATCCTCATATCCGTGAATGTTCTTTCTTTGTTTTAAATCAATCACAAATTATACTTGTGGTGTGTTAATAACCTCAAACCCATTAGGACTATAGTTATCATCTTTCATAGCATTTTTTGACTCATAATCTTGTTCAAAAACACATTCATCACTATGCTTCATTTCTTTTAAACTTAGGCTTATATATCTCAAGGTATTGTATGTAGTTAAAATTGGTTCAAAGAAATGAGACCATAAAACAAGTTTATTTTGTTGAGTATTTCTAGTGGCTTCTACTTATAACAATGAATTTAAAACAATTGTGTTCCTTAAGATTTTTGGATATGCAACATATTTTCTCATATAAGGCTTTCTTTTTAGGTTAGGAACTAAAATAAGAAGATATTCCTTAAAGTGAGTAATCACATCCCCATATACTTTATGCATTCTTCCTGTGTCATGCTTATGGATAATTACTACAATGAATATGATGCCAAGAGGTAGAGATATTCAAAGCCTAATTGTGAGGATGAATCATGTAAAAAGAAGTCACATGCACTAGCATTATAGCATTTGAGCTGGATAGAAGTCAGAGCAATTATTTATATAGAATCTCAATTGGTATAGGCAGTGCAAGAAGATGGTCCTATCTTTGATGTCAAATTTGATCCACCCCCTTGACACCTTTGACACACCTATATCACCTTTATCAAATCAATACAATTAAGGAGAGCATCATTATGAAAAAATATTTTATGTGCAAGATACAAGATTAAATAAATGATCATCTATGTTAATTAATACTAACCATGCATCATTTACATGGGGAAAGAAAAAAAAATAATATCTGGATCCTTCCTTTTATTTCAATTTAGTACTGCACAAAATAATGACACATGCCTCTTCCCTATGGCATGATTTTTGAATCTTCATGCACTCTACATATTTGTGGGCCTGGGGAATCCAACTGCAGTTTGCAATTTACAACTTTAAAGTTGTATTTTGACATTGTACTTATACCTAAAAGTTTTTTTGTATTACACTCTTGTGTCGACTTGTAGGTTTTGGAGTTTGATTTGCAAAATGTAAATTATAATTTAAAACATGCATTTCAATGTTGTTATCCCTGCTAGAATCTCTACTTATTTGAAAACTTATATTGAATTATTAACTTTTCACATGGAATTTTAATCATTTACATGGGCCTCCTTTATTGGTATGTATGCTATGGGCTTGGGAAACCCACTTGAAATTTACAAGTTATAATTTTGTATATCAATGTTGTAATCTCTGCTCAAAATCTTTGTGATTATGTTTATTAAATATTGCATTCACCATGAAGATTCTCATGGACTTTGACAAGTCAACACTTTCATTGATAAGTTTTATAGAGTTTAAACTAAAACCTTTCACCACTTTTAAACTTGCATGGTATTTTTGAATTTTCCATGTGGGCTTTAGGATTTGTCTTGCATATTACAATTTGTGATTGGAAATGTATGTTGTATGTCCATCATGTGTCTCCACCATGGACTTCAAAAATTCATTTGCAACTTGATATTTTCAAAATGTAAAGTACATTTGGACTTTAAAAAATTTCCACTCCCCTTTGATAATTATTCTTACATTTTGATTTTGGACCTCTGTTATACCTATGTCATGGGAATGGGTTTAAAATAAATGGTGTGGGCTTGTCCTTCTGATGCTACGTAGACCATTCTACCAATGAGACCTAATATTTATGTGGTCTTTTTACTTTAAGTCCCCTTTTGAAAAGTTGCCTCTTTGTAACCAAATCTCAGATTTCCACATGTATCATGACATAATATTTCAACATGTAAAGAGATACGAGGATTAGAATTTTAGTTGCAAGTTTTAATTTGCAAGTCAAAACTTTTAATCTGACATTACACCTCAACGAATTTTTTTTTAGACATTATCCTCTGTAATGAAAATGTTAGACTTTGTATTTTTAAATACTTAATCATTTTTTAATCTTCTAGGCTCAATTCTACCTTCAAACCTATAATCAAAACACAATTAAAACATGAAAATGTTAAATGTTAGTTAAAACCAAGTTTTACAGGGTTTACACAACACAAGTGAAAGAGTGGGGTTTTTATAACTTGATTACAATAGTAGAGTTTTATTTTGGGTACACACTTGCAGATCTTCTTCAAGGGGTAATAGTTAGGTTTTTAGATACTCTCTTTCTCAAGAAGGGCAAAAATTATTTAAGCATATTTGGGTAATAACACTAGCTCTCACCTAAGGATGTATACCCCTTATGGGTACATAAAGAACCACAAAAAATAAGACCAAGTGCCAATCCCTTGAGCCATAGAGTCATAAATATGACAATTTATTAACAAACACCCATAGAAACTCAAAAAAACAAGGGAAAATTGATAAAAATAGATCACGAGGATCTAAAAATAAACACACAATGAAAAACACCAAAATTATTATACAAATAAAGCCCAATGTAGAGGTACGACAAAACAACAAAAATATACACTATACATTACTTTACATAAATACAGACTCAATCAAGGAAGTGTTTTAGATGTCTACCATTAACTGGAAGTTTCAGTATCTCATCATCTAGGTCTCTTAAAGAGTGTTCCCCAATTCTATAGTCAATCAAATAAGGGCCCATCCACAAGGCATTAAATTTTCCTTGTTTGCCTTTCTCCTCATCTACTTCCCCAAAGTAAAACTAGATCCCTTAATTGAAAATGTCTTGGAGTGACATTTCTATCGAATATTATTCTTAGTCTTTCCTTGAACTTGAGGTGTCTCTCATGATCTTATCTTCTATTTTCATAAAGCATAATAATTTGGTTCATTATGCTTTCATATTGGTTAACTTCATCATTTTATTCTAGTAGTTTCATGGACTGATGCGTTGGGAACTATAGTTTCATAGGTAAAAAAACTTGAGATCTATAAACAAGTTCAAAATGGATTTTACTTATAGCTCACTTAAGTGTGATCCTATCATCCCATATGGAAAATTTTAGATGTTCACCCCACTTCTTCTTGTTAGCTTCTGAAGTTCTTATAATAATTTTGAGTAAGTTCTTATTACTAGATTTTGCTTGCCCATTCCCTTAAGGGTTGTAAATAGAAGCATAAGTTAATGTGATACCATATTATTTACATAATGCCCCTAAAGTTGATGGCATTATCATCAGTTAATTTGACATGCACACCAAATCTACAAATAATGTGGTTTAATAGAATGTCCATAATCACTTGATTTGTGGCCTTCTTTGTAGGGACCACCTCAACCCATTTCATGAAGTAGTTAGTTACAACCAATATCAACCTATGATCAGTGCTTGATGTATTAGTTATCTCCCCAATGAAATCCATTCCCCATTGTCTAAATGGGCCTTCAATCATTACAGGTTGCAAGGAGAGAGAACTAGAAGGTTTCAACATTTGAGTAAAGCATTGACATTTCTCACATTTTCTTAATTTCTATATAACATCCCTTAATAGGGATGGCCACCAATAACTAGCTCTCAAAATATTATGAGCTGTGACTTTAGGTACAATGTAACCACCACATACTCCACTATGAAATTCTTCAATTAAATCGTATTTTCTTCTTATACCAAGGACCTTAAGAGAACCCCATCTATATTCTTCCATGTCAGTCCATTTTTAGTCAAGAGATATTTTTGGGATACGAGCTTAAGATTTATTCTTTGGTTATTATCCAATTTAGGGGGACAATTAAAAATTTTCAAGTAATAAACAATGTCCTTATACCATGAAGACATGCTAATTTGACTCAAAGAATCATTAACATTAAAAACAACATTGTTTATCTCAACAAATTTCAAATTGGTCTCAACCATGAGCTTGCATAAGCCTATCCCTCTCACCAACTTGGTGGTTTGGATCTCCAAGTTATACGCTTGAAACTTGTTAACCATCTACATCTCTTAATCGATATCTCAATCTGAGTTAAGATGTCCTTGACCATTATATATAGGATGTATGCAACAATCTTTAAACTCAAAATGTAGGGTCTGAACATTATAATAGTTTTTAAGAGGTTAAAAGCTTATTTTTCCATGATAGTATAATTCATTTCAGATCCTTTCATGGATTTACTAAATAAAGCTATGGATTGCTCATGACCATCATCATTATTTGGCAATAAAACAATAGTTATAGTATTGTATGATGTAAAAGAGAATATTTGAAACTCCTTAGTGTAATCAAGACTGGCCAAGATAGGGGTAGACTTCAAAACTCCTTTGATGTCATTAAAATCTTGCATAGCCTTTTCCTCCCACTTGATGGTTTGGTCCTTCTTTAACATGGAAGTAATAGGTAGAGTCATCTCTGCAAATTTAGACGCAAACCTTCTTAGAAAGTTAATTTATCCAAAGAAGGACTGAATTCGCTTCTTGGACTATGGGATAGGTACTTTGTCAATGTCTTCCACTCTTTTTAGGTCAATCACGACACCATATTTAAAAAATATATGTCCTAAAAACTTATCATTTTATACTCTAAAGTGACATTTTTTAGGATTAAGGGAAATGCCTAATTCCTTACATCTAATGAACACTTTTTCTAGATGCTCTAAATGTTATTTTATGTTTTTGGTGTACACTGTAATGTCATCCTTATACATAGCAATAAATTTGTTAATTACCCCTACAAAATTAACATCTATAGCTTTATTAAACTTTACACCTGTATTCATTAATCCAAATGCATCCTCATGTAGACATAAGTGTTTTAAGGCATTGTAAATGCAATTTTGGGTCTCTCATATTCTTTTTACAACAACCTAGCTATACCCTAAGAAACTATCTAATATGGATAAGATCTCTAATCCTGTAACACTATGTAGAAGATTATCCATATTAGGTAGGGGTATTTATCCTTTAAAGAAGCTTTGTTCAAATTTCTAAAATCCACACACAAATAGATGCCATAATTCTTCTTTCTTACAGGGACTAATTTTTCCACCTATGATGAATACTTGATGGGCTGAATAATACCACCGTCCCTTATCTTCTTTAACTCATCCCACATCTTGGTGGCTAAGATGGGGTTAATAGGTCTTTGCTTCTTCTTGAAAGTTTTGTTGTCAGGTTGTAATGGGATGACATGTTGAAACAAATCCTCTCTCTATGATTTCAATTCAAAATAAGACCAAGCCAATCAATCTTGATAATTCTTCAGTAGTTGCATGTAGGCTTTTTTATCTTTTTCACTCAAGTGAGTACCAAGATAGAACTTTTTTGTATTTTCTTTACATCTCAAATTGCATTCAGTCACATCTTTTGAGATAAATAGATCTCAAGTTTTAATTCTATCTACTACATCAAAATATGCCTCTAAACTCACCAATCCCCTTGGGATGGTGTTTATCTTTAGTTGAATGTTTTCTTTCCCAAACAATGTTTCCTTCCCATCACATATTTGGACCATGAAATCCAATTATATGATTTGATCTTGAAATTTAACTTCATAATTGAGAAACCTTTTAATCTAATCATCATCATCAAAAACTTGCCAATGATGAATGTTGTCTAGGACTGAAGGTATAATAAGTACTTCCACTCGATACTAACTATGAGGGTTCATATTCTCACTTCCAAACCAAGAACCCAACCCTACAAGTCTATCATCTTCCTTATTAAAACTTCTATCATGATAAAAAATATTAAAAGCATCAAAGAATTCTAACAAATCCCATACAACATTTTTATATTGTTTCAACCTTTTATTTTTGGTGGCATAAGTATTTTAGACCTACTTAACCACTAACTTAGAATCTCCCTTTACAATAAAAAATGTAACTCCATGTTCTTGGTAAATTCTTAAACCAAGCAAGAGTGCCTCATATTCCACAATGTTGTTAATGCACTCAAAGGACAACTTGAAATAAAACTTAAAAGATTTTTTATTGGGGGCATAAAAGACAACCCCATCTCCATTTTTAATATTGAAGAAAGTCCCATAAAAATACATTCTCCAAACATCATTACTTTCTTTATCATATCCAACATCAATAACAAAAGATTATTCAACACAATCAATGTTTCCAACAAAGTTACCCAGCTCTACGTCAATATACAACACCTCATTTAGAGCACATTTTAGATCTTCAAGTACATGCAACATCTTAGGCTCTCTATAAATTTTCACCATATTACCCTCAAAAGGACTTGTGGTGTAATAAATATCCATTTGATTATTACCACCCATACTAGCGGCTTATTTTCTTGACAAAACTTTCCCCTCTTGGGAGGACAATCCACAACTACCACATATATATTTAAACACTTACTTGTATGAACTACCAGTTGTAATACTAAACCTTTAACTTATCCAACAATTGTTACCTCTCTTGATATCATGGCATATCACTTTCTAAAAGAAAATTTTATTTTTACTCAAACCTCATTAAGGGCACATAGGGGCATCACATTTCAAGAGGCTCTAGAATTAAGTATATAGTTGTGAATAATTAAACCTTTAATCAACATGTTAGTGTAAAAAGGTTCAATATCCAACTAATTATCTATTAATGCAGTCCCCAAATAAACCTCCAAAGGCTACTTCAATAACCTCATGTGATTTATTCATTATCGTCCAAGAGTACTAGGGTGAAGCAATTTCATTGGCAGTTGTATCCTCATTAAATTAAATACTCAAATGTCATCCTTCTATGTTCTAGTATTCATCGCAACTCAACAAGTGGAATAGTTATTTTTAATTGGCTCAATACTTGGGCCATATCACATATGTTGTATTGAGGAAGGGGAGTATTTGGAGGAAGAGTGATAACACCTTCAATAGGAATACAATCATTTAAATTCAAAGGGGGAATAGGGTGGGATGAACTAGCATTCATAACAACACTTTTTAGGGGTGGATTTCTTCTTACATTATTCATACCCTTGGGAATACTGAATAACAAAGGTTCTGTTGACCATTTTAGTCCTGCAGGCCAAAATCGGTCCCCTTCTTTCCCTATTGTTCTGAGCTAGTTCATTTTTTGATTTTACATAAAATATACGAACTCTGTAGGTGTTTCTACAAACTCTATAGGCATTTCCAAAGAAAAAGGCTAAAGGAATCGACCAAATGGTGATGGGCGCATAGACGTTAACTTTACAGAAGAGAAATAATTGAGGAAAAAGTAAGCAAAAGCCGTCATGTGCCATCTTCCACAGACTCTCAAAGGACCCCTAAAAGTTAAGTAGATGTTGCCAAGTGTCCTCTCCTATTTCTTAGCAAAGCGCAACAAGTGTCTACATTTGAGGCTTTAGGTTTCTCATAAGTTTTAAAGCTTCTTTCAATAAGCTTCTCTCAAAGTCTAGCAGAAGCTGCCAAGTGTCACCTGTCAAGCCCCTTTTTACTTTGTTCTAAAAAGTAGCAGAAGCCACCACATGTCCCTAGTGAGGCTTAGCAGAAGCTGCCACATGTCAACATCTTCAATTTCTACCTTTGGTTTCATTAATTAAGGATTGTGATGGGCCCTAGGTGAATTGCTAAAGTAAGCAGAAGCCACCATGTGTCATCTTCTGCAAGACTCTCGAAGGACATCTTAATCTAAGTAGATGCTACCACATGTCTCATTATAAATTAGCAGAGCACGACAAGTGTCTGCATCCACGTTTCAAGTGTCTTATGAGTTTCAAGGCAGCAGATTGTGAAAAATGTCAAAATCAGAACACTCCCAGTCCAAAGAGCCAAAGAAGTAGTAGAAGATAGCCCTGAAAGATGAAGGAGCCAAATAAGACATATCCAGGAAGAGGAAAAAGATCCAAGTGTAAAAATGGATAAAACTATCCAAGTAACAAAGGAAGGTGTCAACTCAAGGAGTTACTCCAGTGGTTGACACAGTGCCTACCAAGCAGTTATCAAGAGGTGCAAACAGTGAATGGCACGACCCATTTTTCTTCACTTTGCATTGATGAGTAGACAAGCCACATGAATGCCTTGAAGGAGCGGTCTTGTTTGTAGACAAATGGTGTGGCCCATAATTTCACATATGACAAGAGCTGACACAACATTATCTTTAAGCAGCTTCCTCTTCCTAATGCTCAGAATGCACATGGTCACTTGTAAAAATGGAACCAAAAGGCCTTTTTTCTTCCTCTATATATTGTAAACTTCTCATTTGAGAAGAGGATATATCTCTTATCCTGGGAGGCATCTCTTAGCCTGTAAGGCAAAAGCTCTACCCAAAAATCTCTGGGTTTGTAAGGCAGAACTCTATTGGATTTTACCTTGAATCAAGACAACATTTTTACCTTCATTCTGAGTTTGCACTATCATATGTGTCTATGCCTTTGTTCTGTGTTAAGTCATTTCATTTATGCTTTCACAAGATGATTTCAACATGTCTAGTGCATTGTGAGTTTTTATTTTTTTAGGTTAACCAGAAGTGTCCCTTGTAGAGTATAGGCACATGTGAATAGGCTGTCATAGTGTGTCTCAGAACACCTCTGGTAGTTCTTCCTCCCTGAACATCTATGGACCCCTAGCTCACTAATGTAGAAGGATTTCTTGTGTCAAATGAAGTTTATGGGAGCCTGTTCTTGGTGAAAAGTGTATGTTCGAGCTGAGTAGATCAAATTTTTTGGTGTATCTCCTTTTCAAGTTTAGGTTTAGGTTCTATTTTTAACATCCTTCTCTCTTTTTAACCCCCTCCCTTTTCCATTTATTTGTTAGTAGTAGGAAATCGAGGACCTAAAAGATACATCAGAGGGAGCTAGCCCTTATCTAGAGACTCTTCCCCCAATTTTATCCTCCCCACAGGAAAGAGGGGAGTTTCCATTATTGTGCATGGAAGGCAAGAGCTCGGCCTCCTACCAAGGGTGCAATTTGATGCATCAACAATTTTTGGCACGCCCAGTGGGACCAACTAGGACAAGTTGTGTCCAAAGAGTTGAAGAATTTTTTGGTGTGTTCTTCAACCAACCAGCCTTTGGAGGTTTTTTTTATCAACACCAATGGTAACTCTGAGTTGAATCAGCTGGTTAAGTAGCCCTGGTGCCATCAAGAAATCACATTTTTATATGGTTTTGATCAAGCTTGATCAAAACTACATTAAAGAAATCAAGGTCCATGGTTCTGAGCAATGGATTATGTTGTCCCCCAAAAATATCATTCATTTTTGGGACAACATTTGAACTTTTTGATCTTATAGACCAAAATTATCTCTTCCATTTCCAAACTTTGTCCTGGGCATTCAAATTCCTCATTTTTTAAGCTTCTCAAAAAATCTACAGACTCTGTAGGCTTAAATCTACAGACTCTGCAGGCTTAAATCTACAGAATCTGTAGGCTTGAATCTACGGACTCTGTAGGCTTAAATCTACAGACTCCATAGGATGAGAAATCTACAGACTGTGTAGGAAAAGGAAAATCTATGGACTATGCAGTCCAAGTTCAATGGGCTTTACAGGTTGATTTCTACAAACTCTTTCAAGGTTAGAGAAAATCTACAGACTTGGTTTCTACAGACTCTATAGGTAGGTTCATTTCTACAAGTTCAAAGGATTCTGCAGGCGGGTTCAATCAAAAGAATCAATTTTCAACACTTAGTCATTTTTTGAGATTGGTTCAGAGCCTTAGTTCAACCAAAAATGTCCATCAATAAGCATCTAAGCAAAAGAGGCTTGAACCATTGAACCACTTTGGTTCAAAGGTTCAATGGGTTTAAGGTTCGACAAGTTCAATGGTGGGTTCAATAACTTTGGTTCAAAGGTAGGTTCAATCAAAGGAACAGTTTAATGGCTTGGTTCAACCAAGTGGTTCAATGCTTTGTTTCACTCGAGTGGTTCATCTGCTTTGTTTCAACGCTTTGGTTCATCCTTTGTTTCAATCAAATGGTTTGTCGATCGGTTCAAGGCTTTGTTTGAACCATTGAATCAAATCTTGGTTCAATGTTTTTTGGTTCAAAGGCAAGTTCAAATACTTGGTTTAAAGACTTGGTTCATTCAATTGAACCATCGGCTTGAACCATCGACTTGAACCATTTTGGTTCCAAGCTTGGTTCATCGGCTTGGTTCAATGTTTGGTTCAACCAAGCGGTTCATTACCATGGTTCAACGGAGTGGTTCATTGTGACAGTTCAAAGGAGCAGTTCAAATGTAAGAAAGTTCAAGAGAGCTTCCCAAAGGACAAGTGCCCTTGCAGAGGGCACTTGGTCGACAAAAGTACCCTTCGGAAGGGTCATTTTCAAAGAAGACCACAAAGGTAAATTCCTTCAGATTTTTGTTTAAGACAGTTGAAAAAAAGATCAAGGCAAGAGACAATTCCTTTAGACTTTTTGTCTGAAGGAATTCCTTCAGACAAAAAGTCCAAAAGAATTCAGACAGGTTGTGGGCAAAAATCCTGAACAAATTTGCAAAGAGATAAGCTTTCGAAATAATTCTACGAACTTTTTGTCTGCAAGAAATATCTATGAACTTTTTGTCTATAGGAATTGTCTGCAAACTTTTTGTCTGCGGGAATTGTCCATAGGTGAAACCAGGGAAAATGTTTGCTTGGTAAAATGCCCGTAGAGAAAGCTCGAGGGACAGTTCGCTAAGGTGAAGGCTGCTGAAGGACCCTGAAGGGCAGGTGTCCTTATGGGGGACTCTTAGCTACCAAATTGTAGGACACATCCCTAAAGTCGAAAGGTCACCTTCCCTTCGAGAAGACGTGAAACAAAAAAGCTAAAGAAGGACCAAGGGGTGACATGCCTGAAAATGTCAAATTCAAGACAGCGAACTAGCCATTGAAAACATAGTGACGTGCCAGCGAACGTCAATTTTAAAGCTCATAAAAGAGCCGTTGATCCTGGTAGATTCAAATCTATGGTCCTGAATGCATTCACAGGCTTTAAGGCCAAGACCAGAAGAAAGCGAGAAAGGAATAGAATAGTAAATTAAATCTAGGACTTGATTTAATTAACTAGAAAAGGAGGAATGATGAAGGTAGGATTAGATCACCAGGTGGACATTAAAAGTTGTGAACTTTCAATAGCGTGACTTGTTTCCCTACATTGATAAAATCAAATGGGTAAAATGCCCCTAATTTTTGGCCTATCTTCCTAATAATTTTCAACTCAACATGATGTATTACTGTTCCTGAGTCCTTCTTGAAGAGGCTATATAAGGGACTCTCTTTCATTATAAACATATCTCTTTTTTGAAAATCAAAATGAAACTCTACCTAAATTGAAAGGCATCATTGAGACTTTGTGCTCAGTCTTTTAATCATATTTTGTTATTGGAATAAGAAAGCAAGGGACTTTTTCAGACTTTGTGTTGTGATATCTTTGTTGTTGGGGAAACTGTTCTTACGTCTTTTTCCTTGATATATTTTTTGTTCCATTAATTCAACAAGTAGGATTAGTGAAATTAGTCAGGAAGGTGTCCTGAAGAATCAACTGTGGAGAGACTTTGTGCCCCCATAGTTGCCTTTAGTGTGTTTTCTTTTCATTTATGTGTAAAGGACCTTGGGGCAAATTTGTGCCCTCATTGTCCTTCATACCTTACTCTTGAGCAATTCAGATGCAGACTTTGTGTTGTATCTCGATTTACTAGTTACCACACCCTCAGTTACATTCTGTTGTTATTACTAGGAGTATTCTTGTGGCTGACTGAATAGTACTTCTAAAATAAGAGGAGTGATGTCTATCATTTCCCTTGAGTTTTTCCTTTGTTTTCCACACATCATCTCTGAAGAAAGAGAGAAGGATGGCTTTTCCTACCCTTGAGTATTACTTTTTGTTCATATATATATAGCATATCCATAGGGAACCTCCCCTTGATGAGAGGAGAGATCAGTCCCCTTCTGATGTGGTAAACCTACACATTTGGTCGACTAATCTTCCTACTTTGGCTGATCAGGCCTATTTTGTTTGTCAGTACGCTGATCGACAAAATATTCAACCAACAATTTTTGGCGACTCCACTAGGGATATAACCCATTATCATTATAACCCTTATCCATTATAGATTTTGGCAACTCCATTTTATATACACATTATCCATTTATAGCCTATACATTCACCTCCACACTAACTGGGAAAGAGTGTGCAATTTAAAGCCTCAAGCTTCAAACTGAAGCAAGGTCAATTCTTTTCCATTTTTGTTTCACAATCTGGTAGATTCAAGGTATACATGAAGCCAAAGGGCTAAAGGTATCATTGACCCTGTATTCGAGCTAGTATAGCAAAGTGATTTTGATCTATTTCCTTCACCATCTCATCTCCAATGAACCAAGATCTTTCCTCCTACTAAAGCCAGATCTCCATTACTAGACAAAGTATCTACCTCTGTTATTGATAAAGCTTTGCCAATAATTACCCCTCTAAGATTTGTTATCCCTCCTTTTCATAATCCTATAATGGTAGTTCAAGGCCCTTGGGGTAATGCTTTTGGCCCTCTCAATCTTAATCCACCTCTACATGAGCTTCCACGTAGTTCAAGGAAGAATTTTCCCAAATTCTATGGTGATGGGAAGGTTCATCCCAATGAACACATTACAGCATTCAACATAGCTTGTGGAGTAATTGGAGTAGAATTTGAAGATGTAACAGTCAGGTTGTTTATAGAAACATTACAAGGTGCTACTGTAGATTGGTTTTATCATCTACAGGCTCAGTCAGTGACTGATTGGAATACTCTTAAAGATAAGTTTGAAGCCAGATTCAAACTTGCAAAAGATGCGCATGCACTTTTGGCTCAACTTACATAGATGAAGAAAGATCCTTATGAGCCTATGAGAGACTTCATAGCCAAATTTGACAAACTAAGAAATAGAATTCCTGTAATTTCTCAACCTATAGTTGAGAATCTCAAATGCTTCTTCATTAATTTTCAATTACCTAAAGTAAGTTTTCTATTGAGACGTGTTGGTCAAATAGATCTTGTTGTCGCTCAACATTTGGCCACTGAAGTAGAAGATGATCTCATCTTAGTAGAAAAGATAAGAAGATATCCAAATAGAAATAGAGCTTCATCATCTTCTGAATATGCATCTACAAGCACCACAGATCCAATGGTGCAAAAGCTGGCAAATGAAGTGCTAGCCTTGAAAAGACAAATGGCACAAGGTATGTCTTCTGCTCTTTCATACAGAGATATGCCAAGAAGGACATTCCCAAATTAGTCATATCAGGGCAACGCTGCTAGGAATTAAGGGCAATAGAATCACCTTCCCCATAAGGGAAAATTTCCCTAGAAGCTCCTCCAACCAATTCTGTAATGGCATATCTTGAATCAGAATCAGAGTTCTCTTTCTAGCCTAAATTGAATCAAGAAAATGACGTTGATATCCTTATAGAAAATCAAGAAGAATCAGCTGGTGACTCCCACATTGGTTTCCTAAACTACCAAGATGAACCAAGAAGCAAAGGAGAAACTTTTGATGGATCATATGCAGTGTTTACCAAGTCCAAGAACCAATCAGTCTAGCAAGCTAATAAAGGGAAGACAAAAGAGCAACCTCAGCCAATAGTCATGATTTCTAAATGTGGAACCACTCTGCCTTTTTATTCAAAGGATCTGGTAATCACCCAAAATGTAAGTACATCAATTTCACCTTCACCTTCTACTCCCATTTCACAAACTAGCCCTTCTCTCATCCCTCCTAAAACCCAAAAAGTTAAAATACCTTCCTCTGTACCTAGCTCAATTCAACCATTTGACATAATCAATCATGTCAAAGAGATAAAAATACAAATGTCTGAGTTCGAATATTTGTAGTCTAATCCTGATCAATTGGATAAACTGATCCAATGTGTCAAGAACCAAACCATCCCTACAAGACAAGAGGTTAAGAAAATAATTCATGATTCCCCAAAGAACATGCCCATTCCAAATAATCTTGTCATTACCCCTCTAGCTGCCCCTGAGAAAATAGAACCTTTCTATGTTTCCCTATTAATAAATGGTTATCAGCTCAACAATTGTATCATTGATTTTGGGGCATCTGACAATGTCATGCCTGCTAGAGTAGCTGAGTCTCTGGGTCTCACATTGACCAAAACCTTTGGGAGATGTTTCTCCATGGAGAATAAGCAAGTACCATTACTGGGGCAAATCAAAGATGCCCAATTTGCATTTTCAACCTTTCCAGACAAGAGAATCAAGATGACTATCTTGGTGGCTGACATCCTAGCATCCTTGGCATTTTGCTTGGATGAAATTTTTTCAAGGACATGGGAGGATAATTAATCATGGACCTGTCTCAAGCAAGGATCCCTGTCCAAGGTGTAATGAAGAGATTGCTCCTTGAAAAGGAGGCAAAATATGTGGTCATCCAAACAACAGCCCCTGCAACACAAATTCTATTTGAGTCTTCAGGTAGGGGTAATTATTTCTTTACCACAAAGGATGTTCATGTTTCCACAAATTAAAGTCCTATAGCTAACAATCCAAGAATTGATCCAAACAAGACTTTAGGAGAATTAGTAGGGCACAGTATAAGGAAGGATTTTCCATCTCTAATGAAGAGAAATCTGATAGGAGATCAGCTTCTGATGATACTTCGATCCTGAAATCCAATGGCAGCAATTTTTCCACCAACGATGGAGTTGGGACTGTATTGATATCTCCTCAAGGAGATATTCTTCCTTCATGCAATTTGCAAGTTAGCAACATCAACAACATAGCTAGATGTGAATCTTTGTTGCTCGGATTGAAGATTGCTCAAGATGAAAAAATCAAACTCCTTCACATCAAAGGAGATGCTAAGCTGATAATTTTTCAAGAGTTTGATATGGACAATCCAATCATATGCTGGACTGAACCAGAAGAACAACCAATTATGGTAATGGACCATGCTATTGCAAATAAAAATTAGGCAAAAAAACCATTCGCCAAGAAAGCAAGGAGTTATGGCTTTCAAATTGAAGACCACATCCTGCCATGGGGGAAGAAAAAGAAAGAGTCAATAAGAAGATGCAAAAAATTGGTTTTCTGGTGGAGAGCTCCATTTGCCCATCATCATTTCTGGGGACAAAATGTCTTCTTGCTGGTTTACCAAGATGGCGTACTATTTTCACTGTCTCTCAAGAAGCAGCATCTAAAACACTTCAACTCTTGAAGTATCAGATCATTGCATCTATATATATGTATATTTTTATAGTTTTTATTTCTATTTGTTTTCATTTGTTTCCTTTTTTTATGCCTTTCAGGCTAGCATGACTCTGTAACCCAATGGTACACATGAAGACACTAGAGATTATAGATTCTACTCCCTTCAATTCTTTTTGCAATTGATAGAAGTTCCCCAACTAGAGCCAACTGTTCTCCCCCAAAATTATCACTCATTTTTGGGACAAAATTTGAACTTTTTGCTCCTACAGACCAAAATTATCTCTTCCATTTCCAAAATATGTCCTGGGCATTCAAATTCCTCATTTTTCAAGCTTCTCAAAAAATCTACAGACTCTGTAGGCTTAAATCAACAGACTCTATAGGCTTGAATCTACGGACTCTGCAGGCTTGAATCTACGGACTCTTTAGGATTAAATCCATGGACTCCACAAGAAGAGAAATCTATGGACTGTGCAAGAAAAGGAAAATCTATGGACTCTGCAGGTCAAGTTTAATGGCCTTTACAGGTTGATTTCTAAAAACTCTTTCAAGGTTAGAGAAAATCAACAGACTTGGTTTCTACAGACTCTGTAGGCATGTTCATTTCTATAGGTTTAAAGGCTTCTACAATCGGTTTCAATCAAAATAATAAGTTTTCAACACTTATTCATTTTCTAGGATTGGTTCAGAGCCTTGGTTCAACCAAAAATGTCCATCAACAAGCATCTAAGCAAAAGAGGCTTGAACCATTGAGCCGTTGAACCATTAAACCACTTTGGTTCAAAGGTTCAACGGGTTCAAGGTTCAACAAGTTTAATGGTGGGTTCAATCACTTTGGTTTAAAGGCAGGTTCAATCAAAGGAATGGTTCAATGGTTGGTTCAACCAAGCAGTTCAACTCTTTGTTTCACTCAGGTGGTTCATTCGCTTTGTTTCAATGCTTTGGTTCATCCTTTATTTCAATCAAATGGTTTGTTGGTTGGTTCAAGGCTTTATTTGAACCATTGAACCAAAGCTTGGTTCAACGGTTGGTTCAACATCTTTTGGTTCAAAGGCTTGGTTCATTCAATTGAGCCATCAGCTCGAACCATCGACTTGAACCATTTTGGTTCAAAGCTTGGTTCATAGCTTGGTTCATCGGCTTGGTTCAACGTTTGGTTCAACCAAGCGGTTCATTACCGTGGTTTAATGAAGTGGTTCAACAGAGTGATTCACTGTGACAGTTCAAAGGAGTTGTTCAAATGTAAAAAAGTTCAAGAGAGCTTCCCAAAGGACAAGTGCCCTTGTGGAGGGCACTTGGTCGATAAAAGTACCCTTCGGAAGGGTCATTTTCAAAGAAGACTACAAAGGTAAATTCCTTCAGATTTTTGTTTAAGACAGTTGAAAAAATATCAAGGCAAGAGACAAGTCCTTCAGACTTTTTGTTCGAAGGAATTCCTTCAGACAAAAACTCTGAAAGAATTCAGATAGGCTACAGGTAAAAAGCCCGAACAAATTTGCAAAGAGACAAGCTTTCAAAATAATTTCGTGAAATTTTTATCTGCTAAAAATTTCCATGGACTTTTTGTCTGTGGGAATTATCCCCAAACTTTATGTCTATGGGAATTTTCCACGGGCGAAAGCCCGAGGAAAATGTCCGCGTGGGAAAATACCTGCGGAGAAATCACGAGGGACAGTCAGCTAAGGTGAAGGCCATCGAAGGACCCCAAAGGGTAGGTACCCTTGCGGGGGACTCTTGGCTACCAAATTATAGGACACATCCCTGAAGCTGAAAGGTCACCTTCCCTTTAGGAAGATGTGAAATAGAAAAGCCGAAGAAGGATCAAGGGGTGACGTGCCCGAAAATGTCAAATTCAAGACAATGAACTAGCGATTGAAAATATAGTGACATGCTAGCGAACGTCAATTTTAAAGCTCATAAAATAGCCATTGATCCTGGTAGATTCAAATCTACAATCCTGAATGCATTCACAGGCTTTAAGGCCAAGACCAGCAAAAAGTGAGAAAGGAATAGAACAATAAATTGAATCTAGGACCCGATTCAATTAACCAGAAAAGGAGGAATGATGAAGGTAGGATTAGATCACCAGGTGGACATTGAAAGTTGAAAACTTTTAATAGCATGACTTGTTTCTCGGCATTAATAAAATCAAATGAGTAAAATGCCCCTAATTTCCAACCTGTCTTCCTAACAATTTTCAACACAACATGATGTATTACTGTTCCTGAGTCCTTCTTGAAGAGGCTATATATGGGACTCTCTTTCATTGTAAACATATCTCTTTTTTGATAATCAGAATGAAACTCTACCCAAATTGAAAGGCATCATTAAGACTTTGTGCTCAGTCTGTTGATCATATTTTGTTATTAGAATAAGAAAGCAAAGGACTTTTTCAGACTTTGTGCTATGATATCTTTGTTGTTGGGGAAACTATTCTTTTGTCTTTTTCATTGATATATTTTCTATTCCATTATTTCAACAAGTAAGATTAGTGAAATTAGTCAGGAAGGTGTCCTAAAGAATCAACTGTGGAGAGACTTTGTGCCCCCATAGTTGCCTTTATTGTGTTTTCTTTTCATTTCTATGTAAAGGACCTTGGGACAACTTTGTGCCCTCATTGTCCTTCATACCTTACTCTTGAGCAATTCAGGTGGAGACTTTGTGTTGTATCTCAATTTTTTGGTTACCATGCCCTCAGTTACATTCTACTTTTACTACCAGGGGTATTCTTGTGGCTAATTGAATAGTAATTTTGAAAGAAGAGGAGTGTTGTCTATCATTTCCCTTGAGTTTTTCCTTTGTGTTCCACACATCATCTCTGAAGAAAGAGAGATGGATGGCTTGTCCTACCCTTGAGTATTAATTTTTGTTCATATATATATAGCATATCCACAAGGAACCTCCCCTTGATGAGAGGAGAGATCAGTCCCCTTCTGATGTGGTAAACCTACACATTTGGTCGACTAATCTTCCTACTTTGGCTGATCAGAACTATTTTGTTTATTAGTACACTAATCAACAAAATATTCAACCAACAGATTATACATGCCAAAATGTGTTTTCAATTAAAGCAGCTCTTCCTATGCATTAGTAGACCTTTCCTAGTCTTCCTCAACTCTCTTAGGTCTCTCAACATGATGGCAAGATATTGACTTGGAAGCAAATGATGGAATTAAGGGGCAGGAAGAAGGAGAAGAAAGGTTTTGCTCAAAACCTTGAAGAAGACAAAGTTGCTCCTACTCCTCATGATGATGCTGATGACCTCCAAGAAAGGCTCTTTCAAGAATATCTAGCCAGGAGGATTGCAGATTTGGAGTCCAGAGCGAGATTTCTCAGCCAACGTGTGATGGATAGTTCAGACCAAACAATATATTCCATGTCTAAACACACCCCATCTACACATCTCCAAGATAGCTAGCAGGCCACACCTGATATAGATGAAGTGCTGGCCAAATGGAAAGAGGAGAATCAATAGATTCTAGCTTAAGGACTACCTCCTCTTAAATATGGTTTTTATCATTAGCCTTCCACTTCATCCCTTCTAAAAGAGGAACCTATTTTATAGGAGGTGAGTGAGGAAGAAAAGATCCAATCTATAGTTTCCCAAGAGGCTATCATGAGTGGCAATGAATATGAAATCATCATGGAGGCTCCTTTGGAAGGCATCATCAGTAATGGAGAAGATGTAGGTCATGCATACATGTGAATGTTCCAGCAATATGAAGAGTAACACAAGTATGGTAAGGTATCTCCTCCCTTGTTTGATGAACTTCCTTATTGCTTCGATGAGGAGGATGACTATGCCATGGAGCCTAAATTAGAGGAGGATCAGGAGGAAAAGGAGAGGCTGGTCCATCTGGAGGCAAGCTTTGAAGAAGAGAGATTTGAAAAGGAAGGTGATGTTCTATGGGATGAGCAATCAGTTTGTGCTTCTATTTCAGACATCACAACAGTCAACCTTCTTCAAGAAATCCATGAAGGAGCAGAGGATGAGTTTAATAGGGCCTTCAATGAAATAGAAGGGAACGAGTCAAACCATGATGCATTACAAAGGGACCATGCACATCAAAGTGTTTATGGTGATGAGCCAACAACCATTGATTTCTTGGTGAAATGCACCAACATGAAGGACCAGCATTCAACAAGCTTCCAAGAACAAGAAAAGTACATATATGTTGGAAACATGTTTGACTCTGATCCACTCAAATGCAAGCCAATCAAGGTGGCATGCAAGAGGAGCAAGTCACCAAGTCTCCATTGCATTTAGCCACTTGTCTAGCATCATAAGTTTTCTTGTTAGGAAGGAGACTTAAGAAATTTTCCCTTCGATCTAGGAGGGAGGCAAATATACCTGGTTAGCTATATATAGTAGTTTACTTTCAGTTTTCTTTCCCTATTTTCCCTAAGTGTTGTTTGCACAAGTAGTGTTTTTAGCCTTGTGTGTGTTTTCCTTTGTATTTGGGGTAAAAATCCTCATGATTGATTCTTGGATCTATCGGGGATGTTGCTAACCTTTTCAAGCTACATCTCGACTCTATGCCCAATGGATTTTAAGGCAACTAGTTTCTAAGCATAGCAGGCATGCTTCCCCTGGGAGTCACCAAAATCGGTCCCCTTCTTTCCCTATTGTTCTGAGCCAATTCATTTTTTGATTTTGCATAAAATCTAGAGACTCTGAAGGCATTTCTATAGACTTTGCAGGCATTTCTAAAGAAAAAGGCTGAAGGAATCAACCAAATGGTGATGAGCACACAGACATCAACTTTGTATAAGAGAAATCATCAAGGAAAAAGTAAGTGGAAGCTGCCATGTGTCATCTTCTGTAGGCTCTCAAAGGACCCCTAAAAGTTAAGTGGATGTTACCAAGTGTCCTCACCTATTTCTTAGCAAAACATGACAAGTGTCTGCATCTGAGGCTTCAAGTTTCTCATAAGTTTTAAAGCTTCTTTTGATAAGCTTATCTCAAAGTTCAGTGAAAGCTACCAAGTGTCACTTTCCAAGCCCCTTTTTACTTTGTTATAAAAAGTAGTGAAAGCTACCACGTGTCCCTGGTGAGGCTTAGTAGAAGCTGCCACGTGTCAACATCCACAATTTTTGCCTTTGGTTTCATTAATTGAGTAAGGACTATGGTGGGCCCTGGGTGAATTGCTAAAGTAAGCAGAAGCTGACATGTGTCATCTTCCGTAGGACTCTTGAAGGACATCTTAAGCTAAGTGGATGTTGCCATGTGTCTCATTATAACACAGTAGAGCATGATAAGTGTCTGCATCCATGTTTCAAGTGTCTTATGAGTTTCAAGGCAACGGACTATGACAAATGTCAAAAGAAAAACACTCCCAGTCTAAAGAGCCAAAGAAGTAGCAAAAGATAGCCCTGAAAGATGAAGGATCCAAAGAAGACAGATCTAAGAAGAGGCAAAAGAGCCAAGCGCGGAAATAGACAAAACCATCCAAGTAGCAAAGGAAGGTGTTGACTCAAGGAGTTACTCCAGTGGTTGACATAGTGCCTACTAGGCGGTCATCAAGAGGCATGAATAGTGAACGGTGCAACCCATTTTTATTCACTTTGCATTAATGAGAAGACAAGCCACATGAATGCCTTGAAGGAGTGGTCTTATTTGTAGACAAATTGTGGCCCATAATTTCACATATGACAAGAGCCGACACAACATTATCTTTAAGTGGCTTCCTCTTCTTAATGCTCAGAATGCACATGGGTCACATGTAAAAAGGGTGCCAAAAGGCCTTTTTTCTTCCTCTATATATTGTAAACTTCTAATTTGAGAAGAGGATATATCTCTTAGCCTGGGAGGCATCTCTTAGCCTGGGAGGCATCTCTTAGCCTGTAAGGCACAAGCTCTACCCAAAAATCTCTGGGTTTGTAAGGCAAAACTCTGCCAGATTTTACCTTGAATCAAGACATAGCATTTTTACCTCCATTCTGAGTTTTCACTTTCGTATGTGTCTATGCCTTTGTTCTATGTTAATTCATTTCCTTTATGCTTTCACAGGATGATTTCAACATGTATAGTGCATTGTGGGTTTTTCCTTTTGCAGGTTAGCTAGAAGTGTCCCTTGCAGAGTATAAGCACATGTGAATAGGCTGCCATAGTGTGTCTCAGAACACCTCTAGTAGTTCTTCCTCCCCGTACATCTATGGACCCCTAGCTCACTGATGTAGAAGGATTTCTCATGTCAAATGAAGTGTATGGGAGCTTATTCTTGGTGAAAAGTGTATGTTCGGGCTGAGTAGATCAACTTTTTTAGTGTATCACCTTTTTAAGTTTAGGTTTAGGTTCTATTTTCAGCATCCTTCTCCCTTTTCAACCCCCCCCCCCTTTCCATTTATTTGTTATCAGTAGGAAATCTAGGACCTAAAAGATACATTAGAGGGAGCTAGCCCTTATCTAGAGACTCTCGCCCCAGTTTTTCTATCCCCACAGGTAAGAGGGGAGTTTCCATTATTATGCATGAAAGGTAGGAGCTTGACCTCCTACCAAGGGTGCAATCCACCGTGTCAATAGGTTCTTTATTCTTGGTTGGAGCACCTCTCTATTTAACATTTTGGGAAGTAGGTGCTAGTTTGGAAAAACTAGGGACATCTTTAGTTTTCTTATCTTCTTTATATTTATCCCTTGCCCTTGGATCAACATGGGTAGTATCTTTAGGATAAGCACCTTGTTGCTTGCTTCTCAGACTATACTATTTATCTTATTTAATTTTAACATTAATTAATATTTGCCTTTCCTCAACTGATGTAATTCCCCCATCATACTTTTTAATCATCATAGAGCTTAAAAACTCAAAGTCATTATTGACCATTTTGACCACAAGTTAAAATAACTCAACCCCCCTATAGTCAAAACTTTTATATGGATCTAATATAATGTTATATGGTGTATTTAATGTAATATCATATGTTTTAAACTTTAGTTATGATCTAATTAGTCTATATGTCATTTTGAGTCACCTAGGGGTCATTTTAGGGTCTTATATGCAAGTGGCATGGTTTTCAAGGTGTCTAGTGTCCTAGTTTTCTTTCTAATCTCCATTTTTTTATATTCCATGTTAGTAATGTTAGTACATCTAAAAATTGTAGGTTCTTTAACTAAAAATCAAGAAAACAAGTGAAAAAAGGAGTTTGGCACTTGTACAACCTATAGGGAAGTGTGACACATGTGAAAACTTTGTGGGATTACTATTTAGATTTCATATACTCATCTTAGTTCTTGATCAGATTTATAATTTCTAAAAATGGTCAAAACCCATTCTACTCCATCACCCTTCTAAACATGCAAAACTAGTCAACAATTTTATGCTTAATATGGTTAGTTGGAGAAGTTTAAGACCAAATGATTTTAGGGGGTGATATTAAAATTAAATAGATTCATTTTCATAATAATATTTTAATCATTGGTTACTTTTTATTTATGAGCCACCCTTTACAAGTTGACTGTGTTTTTCTAATTTTTAAACCCCATACCCTACAGGTTTCCTTATCATGTGGATAGATCCATACAATCCAAATGATGATATTTATTCTAGAGGATGTTAACTCCTTCTAATGTATCCCATTCTTGGTGTCATGTTTCAAAATGTTTTGATATGCAAATCATCTCAAGTTGTAAGTAAAGGTAACTTTTTGTGTTGCATGTAGGTTTTCATCACTTCTAATGTATGCATGTATTGGTAATGGTGTTAGAGGATGGTGATATATTTTTATTCATGTTTAAAATATCCTCCTATTCCCTTCTCTATTAAAATTTATCCTCAAATTAATAACCATGGAGTGGTATCCAATAGTGACACATAGTCAGTTTATCCCATGATTGTCATGCAGAGTCAACTAAGTGAGATGTGTTAGGGAATTTAGAATTTTCATGAGGTCATAAATACTTTTAATATTTTTAATAACTAATTGAAACATAGATAATAAAATTGAGTTATCCAAATGGTATACAACTAGTTGTGACATTTAGACCTCTTATACAACCAAGGTTCCTGTAGAAGGTTCATTCACAGTAATGGTGAGTTACGTGTAATAAAGGTATATATAACACTCAATGAGAAGTAATGAATATATTTTAATTATTTATAATTATATTATAACATTAAAAAATAATTTAATCCCCAAATATCAGAGAGAGCATGAGAAGACAAGTTCCAATATACACACAATCTTCCACCATTGTGAGCACGCATAAGAGTCTCTTAGGAGGACGTCATGTTAGAATGGGAACATTTATAATTGTTTCATATCCATTTTTAGGTATTTAAATGGGGATAAAACTCATTTAAGTTCAAATATAATGTACACTATCCACTATTTGGAATATTACTCCATTGACTATATACTACAAGATCCACCTACATGTGGTACCATAGAGAGCTGAGTTGTCATATATAAATTGGAGATGTTGAAACCATTATTTAAGTACTAGTGTGTTTTATATAATATCTCATAAATATTTTAAATTATAGGTTGGTAGGTAAGGTTTAAAACCATTATCAAGGATGAAGTGACTATGTTCAAGGACCATATCCCTAAAACATGAAAACAAAACACATAACCATCTTGTTGATATCATATGAAAAGGTTACCAAGATATTTGAAGCATATAAATTATTATACCTTATATCCTCCACATATTAAAATATATATACAAATTTTTTAGGGTGGATGATTAGTGGAAGTTAGTTGTTGAGGAGCTTCAATATGCACTTTTGACCATTAATTTTAGATAGTGATGTCTACAGGGTTTGGAAACTTCAAAATTACTTTAACATCCCAAAGTAAAAATAAGTCATACCTTCATGTTTTAATTACCTTGTCAAGTTAATTTGATACCAAGGAGATTAATTTCCATCAATATAAGTTGATATGTGTTGTTTCAATACCAACTGCACCTATAGGTGTCCTTTTCTTTGAAACTACTCACCTATAGCTCACTGCAAACTTCTATATCAACCATGGTAGGATATTTAACATTAAAAAACAAAAATTGGTTGATATAATATGATTACAAATGATTTAATAGGATCCAAAGGTGATTAGACACATATTCCAAATGAAATCTACACCTATAAGATCTTACTTGTTCTAACATAATCAATTGTATTTGACTATGAATAATAGTGGGCTAAGGAGTGTTGTTTTAATGTTGACACATATTTAGTATGAGGTTAATAGGTCCAAATATATGATAATTACCTTTGGAAACTCTAATAATATCTTAGGGTATTTGTTTTTAGGATTTCAACCATACAAGAACTACCTATAGGTACCCCTCCGAAGCAAGAAACATAGTCAAGAAGTGCACTCAATCTTGAATAAGGAGTATGAAGAGACATGTGGGAGGTTGGAGTGAGGAATTTATTTATAAAACATTAATAATTATAATTATTAACTCAATAATATGTTACCATTAAATATAATTCAAGGAAAGGCCCAAATAACACTATTAATAGTCCATGTGGTAAAACCCTGCACATAGTCTACTCTGCCAAAGGTCTATCTTGGGACTTGAAGGAGTTATAACGCATAATGATATGATAAAGGGTTAAAAATTTGTAGATAGTGTCTATTTAACTTTTATAATCCCATCTAATGTCTATTTTTTCTAAAGAAATAGGGGAAGTACTCTTTACTTTGTCTCAGATAGAGCGTACTTCCCTAAAGTGCAAACCTTAGAAGTTTTGAGGGAAAATATGATCATGTGAAATAGGAGATTATTATACATTTAAAGAAAATTTTAAAAGTTTTATTAAATATAAAAAAACATTATAAACCTTTTTTAAAAAGGAATAATCTCAACAGGCCGATCTAGACCTTTAAAGATGCAGACACCCCTATTAGGCAAGGTTTTGGCCTAAAGCCCAAATGGGAAGTCAGTTTCACTTCCAACCTTAGGTATGCACTAAAATGGATTATAAAATTTTTTTTATGGATATTTAATATGTTCATAATCTTATTCCATGAAACAAATTCCACAATAAAGTTACTTTTGGCTCAGAGACAACTCAAAGGTATGCAGAATGAAGGTCAAGGTTTGATTAAGCAAGTTTGAAAGCTCACATTTTCTTGGAGAGTTTGCATGGAGGTTCAAGAAGTTTATGGAAGTTGAAATGGGTATTTAAAATTTATTTTTTGTAATTTTTATGAAACTCCAATGTCACATACTTACGAATGAAGCTTAAGGGTGAAATGAACCTAAACCCCTACAAAACCTTGAATAAGGACTTGACTAGGAAAACAAGGATGGAGAGTTGTCTAGATGAGATGTAATTTTCATGAAAATTATTTAACCTTGTAAGGTAATATTTATATACCATTCCCATCCATTTGAGGTGTTCCCTATTTGTATGAACAAAAGGGAAATTACATTTATTTGACTATTTTGGGTATTTTTTAGGTTATAAAGACTTTAAAGAGATTCAACCAACTTTGTGAAAATGATAAGGACTTAATATAACTATATATGATCATTAAATGCTTCATCAAAAATCCTAATTTCTTCTACTAGTAGCTTCATCTTAGCCAGTCAAAACTGGCAAAGTGAAAGATAGTTAGAAGGGTGATAAATTCAAGTGGATGAACTTTTAAGGTGAACCCAAGGAATATAAATTTATGGAGGCATTGAAATGTTTAATTAATTCCTACTTATGGATTTTCATGGAAAACTAAAGCAAATTTTGAGGCCAAGTGTGAGGGGTGAAAGAAAGAGGAGTTTCTTTGACTGTAGGTAGTGATGCCTCACTTCTAAAATAATTAAAATGATTAGGAATGTAGCCAATGAATTTTGGATCATGTCTTTAATTATTCCCTCTCATTTTAATCATTAGATCTATCCATAATTATTTGTGGGATGTTCCAAAATGGCTAAATGATGAAGGTAGTTTTCTTATGCAGAATGAGGAATCTTATGCTACATTTCATGAGTTTTATAACTTGGATGACTATTTTTCCTATTAGAACTTGCATGGTCTATCTTATAATTCATCATACTACATATGTAACTCCTATCATCATGGCAAGTGTTATTATGACTCTTGGACTTCTCTTTTCCAACTTCTCTCTCAAATTCTATAAGTAGCTACCATTTTGGCCCTTGTAATCTAATACCAAACAATATATGATGAATCCCTATTGGAATGACATTATATTTTGCCTTTGAATATTAATTCAAGTATTGTTTTGATTTCATGAACAATTATCTAAGTGTGCAAGTGATGTATGGTGATGGAAAGTGATAATTCTCTATCATTTCTTCCCTTATCCTTTCATGTTTGTGCAAGAAAATCCTATTATAATAGGTCATATAGAGTGTAGTCAAGTGTGTTAGGCTCCTTTAAAGTGTATAACTATTTTTTTAATGTTCCATATTCCATTTGGTTTATTTTCCTTATGTTTCTTCATACATCTCACCTCTATATTGAAATACTCATGTTAGAAACCTTCTAGGACTTATAAACTAATTTGTGTGTCTTGATTATTAATGAATGAAGTATGATGGTCATGTGGAAAACATCTTGGTGTATCAACCTAATATATTAGGTTAATTTAATGTAAATTCTAGCTCTTTTCCCATAATCAAGCATTGTTTTAAGTGATAAGAATTTCAAGACACATTCAGGGAGCTAGCCCTTGAGTCCAAAGACTCACTTCCACTATAAGTACACCCACATACCTAAAAGTGTTCCCATGTTTCCCAAATATGGAAGAGGATTTAACACCCTCTTCTAGGGTATAATATTTAGTGAAAATAGTTATGGAATTCCTAGTGGTACCAAGGTCCAAGAGAGTGAAAATATTGTTGGTGTGTCTTTCCTATAATCATATTTTGGAAGCAAGCAAGTTAACACCAATGGCAACTCCGAATGATAACTTGTATTTGTAATCAGCCCAGGTATATGTCATTGAATATTTTTATCAATTTTTGTATCTCATCTAAAATATGAGGTTGATATGAACAACTATGGTGAATACCCTTATCATGATCCTCCTTATTAGCCTTGTTATGAACCACATTTTATTCCTCAACAGTCCTATCAAAATGGCTATCAATCCTATAAACCATGGCAGCCCTATAGTCATCCATTTCCCTATCCATATGGATACTATGTTATTGAACAAACCTATGAAGAATCCTACCAAGAAAGCTATCAATAAATGACTCCCTATCAGCCTGAATATGAGCCCTATTAATCATGTTATGATGCCTATCAACCCCAACAAGATGTTTCTATGGATTCTAGATCAAGATAATAAGATGCAAGAATTGAATTCTTATAGATTTAAATACAACAAGTCATATTTGGTCTTTATCCCCACCATTAACCTCATCCTCTTCCATCATCCCCACATAACATCTAATCCTTCTTGGCACTCCTACCAAAGCTGCTAGATGGTGAAAACAATATGGGAACATGGGATGATGAGTTTTATGTCCAACCTAATCATCTCATGGAATGGTTAAGAATTTTTATCCAAAGATATATGAGTACATGGGAGGTGGTTGAAGATGAAATTAAATGGGAGATCAAGGAACAAATGGACTTGGTAAATAAGTGTCTTCAATTCTCAATAGATAGGATAAGTATGTGGGAGGATAAAGAGCTCAAAAATAAACATGCTACTATTGAAGAATTTTAGGAAAGCTATTAGTAAGATGTAACTCCTACTTATTTAGGTGTTATTCCTTATAATTATCTTAAATAATCACTTCCTCATGATCTTACAAGTGTATTCCTCTTTCCTAAATCCATTAACAATCCCTCTACTAACCCTCAAACTCCACTTTCCATTCATAATCCCTCCACCACACACCATTTTCCATCTCCATCTCATGATCCTATCCATCAACTTTCCACCTCACCCCTTCTTGAAGATGGTCCCATCTTGAGAGAAGAAAATGAAGAGGAAAAATCTCAAGCCATAATCTTCCCAAGAAGATGTCATGAGTGACTATGAGGAAGAAATCACCATAAGGACTCCCCTTGGTGAAACAAATTAAACTCTACTTTCTTGAATGAAGAGAAACATATTGAAGATACCCTTGCAGATGTTCATGAGGAATGTGGCCAAGACTTGAAAAGATAATTATTTAAATAAGACTCCATACATGATCATGAAGAGGAGTGTACTATCAAGGATGAAGGTCAAGTCACTCAAGAATTTTTAGTCCTAAAAGAGTCTCATGAGACTAAGGTAGAATAAATAGTTCTTGGAGATGACTCAATACCTCTATATTATTTTGAATCACCCTTAGATGAATTGGAACATGAATAAAATTATCTTGATTACCTCATACATCAAGAAGAAAAGAATGAAGTAGTGATGCTAGATGACAAGGAGAGTAAGGATGATTGGCATCAACAAATGGAACTCTTTCAATATCTTAAAGATCTTTTCCATGTTGAGGGTCAAGTACTTATGAAGGTGGAGAAAGAGTTTTCCATGGAGGAAAATGACCAAGATTGGGTAGACTATGTAGAGCTCCTTTATGAGCTTGAAGAACTTATATCTAAAGAGAAACCTAATCTTATTGAGAGCACTATGGAGATGAAGAAGGTATGTCTTATTGAACCTCCATTGGATGTCATAGTTGATGAGTCATATGAGAAATTTGAGGCTATTTGGATTCAAGAAGAGTTCATTTCCATAGGTAATCTATTTGGAACTTCTTAGTTCTCATTGAACATCATGCCAATGAAGTTGGCAAACACCATGAAGGAGATGGAGGCTTCAATGCCAAGGGTCAAAAGGATATATGCCTCATCCAATCCTCCATGTCATGAAACCAAATAGGTTTTAAACTTCCCCTTTGATCTAGGAGGAAGTTTCCATTTTAGGGTAGTTAGTGTTCAAGTTAGTTTGGTTTGTATGTTGTGTTCCATAAGTGCTCATAAAGCATATGTGTATTTATTATATTGTGTCTTGTTCTTGTTGTTTTATATTATTTGAAGTGTTGTAAAAGGAAAATTTTGTGTTAAAATGGTGTAAATATGACTCCATATCCTAATGGATAGGATTAGGCAACTGGTCTTGGCATAACAAGCATACCACCCTTGGGAAATCACCAAGAATGTTAATCATTTCGACCACAAGTCAAAATGGGTCAATCCACCTATTGTAAAAACTTCTATAGGGGTCTAATATAATTTTATATGGTGTATTTAATTTAATATCATATGTTTTTAGCCTTAGTTATGGTTTAATTAGTCTATATGTCATTTTGAGTCACCTAGGGGTCATTTTGGGGTTTTGAATGCAAGTGGAATGGTTTTCAAGGTGTACAAGTATCCTAGTTTTCTTATCAATGTCCAATTTATCATATTACATGTCAAGAATGTCATTCCATATGAAATTTTAAGTTCTCTAACTAAAAATCAAGAAAATAATTGAAAAAGGAGTTTGGTACTTGTACGGCCTATAGGGGAGTGTGACACATGAAATTTTTATGGGAAGAATATGCAACATCCCTAGACTCATAAAAGTGATTTATCATCTTTATAAGTTTTTAAAATGGTCAAAAACCATTCTGCTCCTTCATTTCCATTCTAGACATGAAGAACTAGTCAACATGATTATGATTAGTATAGCCATTTGGAGAAGTTTCAGACCAAACACTTATGGGGGTGATATCACAATTATATATATTCATTTTAATAATAATATTTTAAGTATTGTTCACTTGTGCTTTATGAACCACCATTTACAAATTGACTATGTTTTTATGCTTATTAAACCCCATGCCATGTAGGTTTCCTTCTCATGCAGACATGTCTATACAATCCAACTACTAAGATTTCTTCCAAAGGATATTAACTCCTTCCTATAATGTCTCCCATGATTTTTTTCATGTTTAAAAGTGTTTTTATAGGCAAATCATCTCAAGTTTTAGGTAAAGACACCTTTCTATGTTACAGGTAAGTTTCCACCAATTCTAATGTCTTCATGTCTCGATAATGGTGTTAGAATATGGTGATAGGTTTATATTCATGTTTATAATTTCCTCTTGGTCCTTTATCCATTAAAATTTATCCTCAAAGTAATAACCATGGAGTGGCAGCCAAGAGTGACACATAATTAGTGTATCCTATGATTGTCATGCACTATCAACTAAGTGAGATGTGTTAGGGTCTTTAGCACGTTCATGGAGTCATAAAAAGTTTTAATTTATTTAATATATCATTGAAACATGGACAATAAAATTTATTTTTCCAAATGGTATGCAACCTATTATGACATTTAGACCTCTTATATAGCCAAGATTCCTGTAGAAAGTTCATTCATAGTCATGGTGAGTTATGTGTAATGAAGGTCTATATAACACTCATGGAAAATTAATGAATATATATTAGGTTTTGAGGATGATTTTATAAAATTAAAAAACAAGTTAAGACCAAAATATCATAGAGATCATGAGAAGACAAGTTCCAATATACACACAGTCTTCCACCATTGATGAACATGTATAGGAGTCTCTCGAGAGGATGTCATGTTGGAATGGGAACCTTGATAGTTGTTTAGTATCCATTTGAAGGTATTTAAATTTATCTAAAACTCATTTAAGGTTAAATTAAATTTACACTATCCACTGTTTGGAATATTACTCCACTGACTGTATACTGAGGATCCACCTACAGGTGGTACCATAGAGAGTTGAGGTGTCATATAGAAATTGGACATGGTGAAATGATTATTGAAGTCTTAGTGTGTTTTAGAGATCATATAATACATTTAAATATGAGATTTTTTTTTAAGTTTGAAAACCATGATCAAGGATGAAGTGACTGTGTCTAGGGACTATATCCCTAAAACATGAAAATAGAGCACCTAGCCATCTTGTTGATATCATATGAGAAGGTTACTAAGATATTTGAATAATATAAATTATTATACTTTATATACTCGACATAGAAGAATATATATAAAAAAATTGGAGGGTGGATGATTAGTGTAAATTAGTTGTTGAGGATCTTCAATATGCACTTTTGACCACTAATTTTAGACAGTGATGTCTATAAGGTTTGGAGCTTCAAAATAACTTTAACGTCCCAAATTGAAAATAAGGAATACCTTAATGTTTGAATTAAATTATATAGTGAATGGAATACCAATTATCATAACATCATGATAATTTTATATGTGTTCTTTCAAGCCTAATCTATACCTATAGGTGTCCTTTTCTTTGAAATTACTCACCTACAGCTAACTGCAAACTTCTACATCACCCATGGTATGATCTTGAACATGAAAACACTAAAATTGGTTAATGGAATATGATTAAAAATTATTCTTAGGATCCCAAGGTTATCTGACACATATTCCAAATGAAATCTACACCTACAAGATCTTACTTGTTCCAACATAGTCAACTGTAGTTGATTATGGGTAACTGTGGGCTGAGGAGTGATGTTTTGATGTTGAAAAAAATTTAATATGAGTTTAATAGGTCCAAAAATATTATAATAACCCTAGGAAACTCTAATAATATTTTTTAGAATTATCATTAGGCTTTCAACCATATAATACTACTTATAGGTGTCCATCTTAAGCAAGAAACATAGTCAAGAATTACACTCAGTCTTGACTAAGCAAGGAGAATGAAGAGACATGTGGGAGGTTAAAGTGATAAATGGATTTATAACACATAAATGATGATAATTATTACCTCAATAATATATTAATATTGTATATAATTCAGTTAAAGGCCCAAATAACATAGTCAATAGCCCATATGGTAAAACCCTGCACACAGTCTACTCTCCCAAAGGTCTGTCTTGGGATTTGAAGGAGTTATAAGGTCTAATGATATAACAAAGGGTTAAAAATTGGTAAAAAGTGTCTATATAACTTGGATAATCCCATATAATGTCTATTTTTTCTAAATAAATAGGGGAAGTACCCTTTGTTTTGTCTCATATAGAGGGTACTTCCCTAAAGTGCAAACCCTCCAAGTTTTGAGGGAAAAGATGATCAAGTGAAATAGAATCTGATTATACCTCAAAAGTACATGTGAAAATTTTTATGACATATAAAAAACATTATAAGACTTTAAACATAATGAATAATCTCAATAGGGTGGTCTAGACCTTCAAAGATGCAGACAAGCCTATTAGGCAAGGTTTTGGCCTAAAGCCCAAATGGGAAGTCAATTTCACTTAAAACCTTAGGTAAGCACTAAAAAAGATTATAAAATTTTTATGGGGATATTTTAAATGTGTATAATCTTATACCATGAATAAAATTACACAAGAAAGATACTTTTGGCTCATAGATAACTCAAGGGTATGCAAAATGAAGGTCAAGGTTCTAGTAAGCAAGTTTGAAAGATGACATATTCTTAGAGAGTGTGAATGAACGTTAAAGGAGTTTGGGGAAGTTTAAATTGGTCCTAAACATTTATTTGATGTAATTTTTCTAAAATGCAAACATCCCATCTTTATGAATGAAGCTTAAGGGTGAAATAAACTTAAAATCCTACAAAAACCTTAATAAGGACCCAACTAGGAAAACAAGGATGGATTGTTGTCTAAATGAGATTAAATGGGAATTAAAATTATTTAAAATTATAGAGTAATATATAACTACCCTTCCCATAATTTTAGGTGTTCCCAATTTGTATGGACAAAAGGGAAATTAGATTTATTTGATTATTTTAGGTATTTTGTAGGTTTTAAAGACTTTCAAGAGATAAAACCAACTTGGGAGAACACTAAGGACTTAATATAACTCTATATTATCATTACATGATTCATAAAAACTCCTAAGTGCTTCTACCATTAGATTCATCTCAACTAGTCAAAACTAGTAAAGTGAGCAAGATACTTAGAAGGGTGAGAACTTTAAGTGGATGAACTTTAAGGTGCAACCAAAGAATATAAATATATGGGAGGACTTAACATGCATAATTCACTCCTATTTATGGATTTTCATGGAAAACTAAATCTAATTTTGAGGCCAAGTGTGAGGGGTGAGTGAAAGAGGAGTTTCTTTGACTACAGGTAGTGATGGCTCACTTTTAAAAGAATTCAAATGATTAGGGATGTAGCCAATGCTTAGTGGAACATGTATTCAATCCCTCCCTCTTATTTTAATCATTATATCAATATTTATTTATTTTTGGGATGTTCCAAAAGGGCTAAATGAATAAGGCAGTTTTTTTTATGTAGAATGATGAGTCTTACACCACATTTCATGACTTTCATAACTTGGAGGGCCATTTGTCCTATCAAACCTTGCATGGTCTATCTATTAATTCATTTTTTTACATATGTAACTCCTATTCTCACCATGACAAGTTTTCTTATGATTCTTATACTTCTGTTTTCCCATCTCTCTCTTAAATTTTATAAGTAGCTACCATTTTGGCCCTTGTAATCTAATATCACACCATGTATGGTGAAGCCCTGCTGGAATGACATTATATTTTACCTTTGAAAATTAATCAAAGTATGGTTTTGAGTTCATGAAAAAATTTATAATTATTCAAGTGATGTACGGTGATGCAAAGTGATAATTCTCTATCCTTTCTTCCCTTATCCTTTCATGTTTGTGTAAGAGTTCATATTATAATATGTCATATAAAGTATAGTCAAGTGTGTTAGGCTCTTTTCAAGTGTATTATTTTCCTTAGAATGTGAAATCCACCCTTTGGCTCATTTGTCTTATGTTTCTTCATACATCTCACCTCTATATTGAAATACTCATGTTAGAAACCTTGTAGGACTTATAAACTAGTTTGTGTGTCTTGATTTTTAGTGAATGAATTATGATGGCCATGTGAAAAACATCTTTGTGTATCACCCCCTTAGATTAGGTTTATTTCATGAAAATTCTAACTCTTTTCCCATAAACAATCACTATTTTAAATTATAAGCATTTCAAGACACATTCAGGGAGCTAGCCCTTGAATCTAGAGGCTCATTTCCACTATAGGTACACCCACATATAGAGAAGTGTTCCCATGTTGTCAAAATCTAGAAGAGGCTTGAACACCCTCTTCTAGGGTGAAATATTTGGTGAAAATAGTCATGATTGGGTAACTCATATTCTTGTGTCATATTTGCATCACAAACAAATTTAGAATTTGAGAGACAAACCTTTTTTACTGCCCTCCAAAATTGATCAATGGTAGTAACACTCAATAATTGTGTTGAGGAAGACACTTTAATTTGGGATATTTGATAATTAGACATCATAATCTCATCATTTTTAGACATAGACTCAGGTTCCTTTGCATCTTCATCCATTACTTTAGTAGTATCAAAAGGAGGATGGGGGAGGAATCGCGTATCACACCAATCAATGTCATGATCATAGTCTACAACATTAACCTTGGCATTCAATAGATCAGAAACCTCCTTACTATCTCCTCTATTCTAATTTCTATCATTTTGGGCAAGTCTCTTCCCTCTTTCATTATCTCTATTTTTGAAAGAGGATCTCCCTTTTTCTTGATTTTGGTTTTTTGATTTCTCTACTAACTTGAAAATCCATAGGAGATCCCCATGTCAGCTCTAGCCAACTTGTATGACATTTCCTTGACAATAGTTGACAAGGTTTTCATATTTTCCTCAAGGTTAGTAGTCTTAGTGGACTGAGAATTTTCTAGATTAATAAAATTTACATCAACACTTTTGTTTAGAGGCTTTCCCATAGCCTTTATATTATTTTCAATTTGAATGGCCATGTTGAATTCCAACCCCATATTTCTAGGAGCCTTAAATCTCAAGTAATATGCAACCTTCTTGTCAAATGCATCACAATATTTAATCAAGAAAGTAGAATCACTTGGATTTATATTATCAAGAAACCTCATCATAGTCATATTAAACCTTGTATTGAAGTCCTACACACAATCATTAGGTTTATTTTTTATGTTTCCAAATTCTACAATAAGGAACCTAGGATCAACTCTATCACCATACTAAATTTTGAAAACATCATTTATTCCCATGAATCTATGCATCCATGGGGAAGAGAATTAAACCACTTGAATGCATCTTTTTCTAGAATGTTCATAAAAATTTAAATGAAAACATACTCATTCTCAACCTCATAATCTTCAATGATAATGTGAAAATCCCTCAAATGTTGCTTGCCAGTCACTGCATTATTTACTTGAAACTTAGGGAGTTAGTTTCTTACCTCATTTGGAACTTCATTAGGGTAACCCTCCATTTCATCAAATTTAATATGTCTTGATATGGGAATCCTTAATATAGGACATTCATTTTCTTCTTGATCTCTATGCCTCATGGTTGGTTCTATGGTGGGATCAAAATCAAATGACAAAGGGATATGAGGGGGTGAGTGAGGTGGACTTGGGGGATCAAACCTAGGAGGAGATTCAATTGGTTGAGAAGGTCCTGGATAATAAATAAGACTATAAGGCTCCAATTTATTAAGCAAGATATAAAAATATTAAATTAAAATAATTTCAAGAAAGAGAAGTTTAGAAGTACTAGAATTATGATGATCTAGACACTCTTTTGCTGCATAACTTTATCCTTCAATTGGCCTCCAAATTTGTCTCCTTATATGATGAACACTTAACTTAGATACAGTTTGTTTCAAAGAGGCACCTTTAAAATAGGATATTAATCCTTCTAACTTTGTAAACAAGAGAACACTCAAAACTAAATGAATTAAAGTGGGCACTGATCTTTAAACAACTAGATAGAATGTTGGAGTCACCACTAGAAGAAAACTTCTAGAATAAAAAAATTACAAAAAGATAGTGATATATTCTAAAATCATAATTTATTATAATAAATGATGATATAAAGGAATAAAGACACTAAAAAAATAGATTTATGTTTAAAAGAGCAAATCATTATAAAACATGAACAAATAATCAATTCTCTACAAGAGTTCCCAGCAACACAATGCCAAGGATCAATTCCCTAGTAATGGTGCCAATTTAGTGTTGGTTCCCAATTGTACACCTATAGGATTTATCCTTTCACACTTGAGAAGATGGAAAACATAGATGATAAACCTGAATTATGTCATTATAACCAGAAAAGGGTTTAACATCTAGATGGATTGAACATAGACAATGACTAGAAGACACTGACAAAGGGTATGGTTAGTTCCTTGCCACTTCTAGATTTTCCTAAAATAAGGTGAGAGAATATATATGGTAGCTTGGTCATGAGGATGGATACTATATTTTAATCTCTAGGGGATTATTGGCACACACAAAAATATGATCAAAGCATAACTAAACTTGCACAGTCCACTCGAGAAGAGTTATCACATAGACTAGGCAAATGCTTTCAAATCAGACATAAGCTACTAAAGACAAATACAAGGATGATTGCAAATTTCATTTCTAAATAAACATTGATAACTAGGATCCAAATAGAAGATTAAAATTTTAGGCATAAAAAAGCAATTATAGACATATTTTAGATTTGAAATATTCATGCATCTGTGAGAAAATAAAACTTAAAATATTTAACATTTATTAATTGTAGGGTTAAGATACATAGGAAAGTTAGGTGGATATAAAAGTGGGTTGTGGTGGCTTTCAATATAGGGAATTCCTTCAATAGTTAATCTATCCTTCATTCTAGGATGCACAAGTCTAGTAAACAAGATAAATAAAACTATGAGGAATGGTTTGTATTCATTGATTCTAATCCAATGCAAATATTCAAATGAACCCTGAAAACTCCAATGCATACACTTCAAGTGAATACTCAAGCACCATATCCTATCAATTTCATAAGTCTAGGGTGTCTTTAAAAGACTATCAATAAAACACTCCCAAATCAAAATACAAAAAGGAATTTATAACCTAGAGTCATGCCTATAATGATTACCATTAATAAACATAAAACTAAATACCCAACCAACAATGTATGAATAATATACCATTCCAATTTATTGACAAGTTATAGTAGAAATCATATTTATTTTCATTAACTTTAAAGTATATCAATGCACATAATTCATAACAATGGTGAAAAGCATGGTGGATTTTCTCTAAAATAGGGGAGTTTGAAAGCATGGTGGATTTGCTCTAAAATAGGGGAGACATACAAAAATTATTTTAGGGTTTTCTAATGAATGTATGGCTACAATCACCTTAGCAAGAGAAACAAATAGACAATAACTTTTTAAAAGTTTAAAAGCTTATACCCAAAAAAGAGCCAACCTAATAACAAACTATGTAAAAGAGGACAAATCCTCTTTACTTATACAAATTTCTCACCTATAATATTCCTTTGAGATGATCCATATACAAGATGACTTTGATCATGCCTAGAAGCTCATGTTCTATAATGAAATCATTCTAGTAGGTGGTTGTCCATGTAATGATGAATTTTGATAACAAACTTTGATCTTCTTGGCTAGAAGTTTGTTTCACTTGGAGTTGAGGGAGAATATTCTCTTTTAGAGAAAAAATAATTTTGTCTTCGTGTGAAACCATTTTACCTTGTTTCTAAATAATTATTTAACCAACTAGAATTTTGTGGATGACCTGGCATATAAATATCATGTCACTTCTTCCCATATAAAGAAAAGGAGTGAAAGAGTGGAGGGAAGAATAAATAATAGAAGTTTTGGCTAGTCATTTTGTCCATTGGGCCAATCAACATTCATATTTATAAAAAAAGCATTTGGTATGATGCCAAGCTTGCACTTTCCATGGAGTTGAGAATCACCTGATGGAATCATGATTGAGATGCAAACCTCTCCATTTATCATCTCCTCATTGAATTTTCTACATATTCAATTTATTTAATGGAAATCTTCGCCCACATTGCATTCTTTGGAAATAACACTTAGCTCTTTATTTTTACCTTTTTGCCTTTAAATTTGACCATACCTTTGCCCATTCACATTTTCCTTTTTTGTTTTTTGGGTTTCTATTATGTGAACCAATTTTTCCCTTCATTTTTCCTTGGTGGGTTTTTAGAACCCAGCTATAATTTCACACCCTTTTATCTTCATGGGATTTCAGGCCCCAGGTGCAAATTTACATGTTGTGGGTTTCAAGGTTCTCATTGTAATTTTAAAATTTTATTTTGATGTTGAATTCTCCTTTAAAATCCTTGTATACTTGAGCCTTTGACTTTTGGGCTTCAAACCTTGGAATGCATATTGTAATTTTCAAGTGAAATGTTGCAATGTGTTTTTACACTTCCTTCCCTCGCTCATTTTTATTTGTCATTCTACTTACCATCAAACTTCAAGATCTTAATAGTAATTTTAAAGTTACAAATTAGAGTTTTAAAATACTATTGCATCTCCACTAGAAATGTTTGCTCCTTGAGATTTTGTCTTTCTGACACTCTTGACCTTGTATTATCCTCAGATCCATGAATGTTCTTTCTTCATTTGAAATCAATCACAAATTCTTCTTTGGGTGTGTCAATAATCTTAAACTCATTAGGACTATATTAATCCTCATCCATAGCATTTTTTACTCATAATCTGGTTTAAAAACAATTTCATCCCTATGTTTCATTTCTTCTAAACTTAGGCTTCTTGATCTCATGGTATTGTATGTAGTTTAAACTAGTGCACAGAAATGAAACCATAAAATAATTTTATTTTGTTGAGTAGTTCTATTGGATTCTACTTTTAACAATGAAATTTGAAACAATTGTATTCCTTAAGCTTTTTGGATATGCCACATATTTTCTCATAGAAGGCTTGTTTTTCAAGTTAGGAAATGAAACAAGAAGATTCTCCTTAAATTGAGTAATCTCATCCCCATCTACTCTATGCATTATTTCTATGTCAATTTTATGGCCAAATCATATAATGAATATGATTCCAAGAGGAAGATTTATTCAAATCCTAATTTTGAGGATAGAGCATGGAAAAATAAGTTACATGCACTAGTGTTGTAGCATTTAAGCCCCGTAAAAGTCAGGGCAATTATTTATGAATATTCTCAACTAGGGGATTCATTTTAAGAATATGGTCCTATCCTCGACATCAAATTTGATCTACCCTATATCACCTTTGACACACCTATAACACCTTTATCCAATAAATACAAGCAAGGAGCACATCATTATGAAAAACTATTTGATGTGTAAGATGCAAGATCCAAAAAATGATCATTTGTGTTGCTTAATACTAAACATGTGTCATTTGCATGGGGCAAGTAAAAAACAACATCTATATCATTCATCTACTTTCAATTCACTACTGCATAAAATAATGACACGTGCCTCTTACCTTTGGTCAGATTTTTTAATCTTCATGCACTTTACATGTCTGTATGCCCAAGGAATCCAACTGTAGTTTGCAAATTGTAACTTTGAATTTGCATTTTGACTTTGTAATTCTACCTAAAATTTCCACTATTTTTCACCCTTACATTGACCTATGGGTTTCAAAGTTTGATTTGCAAAATGCAAATTATGATTTAAAACTTGCATTTCAATATTGTTATACCTGCTAAAATCTCCACCCATTTGAAAACCTACATTGACTTATTGACTTTCCATGTGGAATTTTGATCATTTACATGGGCCTCCTTTATTGGAATGTATGCCATGGGCTTGGGAAACCCACTTGCAATTTTAAAGTTTCAATGTTTCATATCAATGTTTTAATCTCTACTAAAAAATCTTCATGGTTGTGTTTATTGAATATTGCATTCAATGTGAATATTACCACAGACTTTGACAAGTTGGCACTTTCATTCATAAGGTTTATAGTGTTTAATCTTAAACCTTTCACCACTTTAAAATTTACATGGTATTTTTGAGTTTTCCATGTGGACTTTGGGATTTGTATTATATATTAAAAGTTGTAATTACAAATGTATATTGCATCTCCACCATGGATCTCCACCGCAAACTTCAGAACTTCATTTGTAACTTGTAATTTGCAAAAAATGCATTTATATTTAATAACTCCGCCACTGACCATGGACTTCCACTTTACCTATGTCATAGGTGTGGGTTTAAAAAAATGGTGTGTGCTTGTCATTCTGGTACCACATAGACCTTTTTGTCAATGGGACTTAATATTTATGTGATCTCTTTGCTTTGACGCCCATTTTGGTAATTTACTTATTTGCAACCAAATCTCTAATTTCCATGTGTATCATGACAAAAGACTTTGTCATGTAAAGAGATGTGGGGATCAGACTTTTAATTTCAAGTTATAGTATGGAAGTTAAAAGTTGTAATATGACATTGCACCTCCACTAAAATTTTCTGAGACCTTGTCCTCTAAAATGAAAATGGTAGATTTTGTATTTCTAAATACTTTTTCATTTTTTAATCTTCTAGGATCAATTCCACCATGGAACCTATAACCAAAACACACCTAAAATATGAAAACATTAAATGTTAGTTAAAACCAAGTTTTGTAGGGCTTACACAACACAAGTGCAAGAGTGGGGTTTTCATAACTTGATTACAAAAGCATAGTTTCATTATAGGTACATACTTGTGGATCTCCCTCAGGGGTAAAGAGTTAGGTTTTTAAATAATCACTTTCTTGGGAAGGGCACAAAATTTTTAAGTAGATTTGGGCACTAACAGAAACAAGATGGGTTCGTGAATGACTACTAAAGTTTGAGGGAATGTTGATGAATGGGCACAAGCATGAACCAACAGTTATCACCTACAATGGCATCCACTACTAAACCAATCTAGTACATGCCATAAATAGGGCATCTATTTTTTTCTATCAACTATAATTTCTTGTCCCATCAAAGACTATATTTCATCACTATAATAGATGGTAGCTTTTTGAGTGCAATCACTACCTGATTGGTTTCTGAACTCACTATGTCATGTTCGTTTGTTCCCTGATCCTTCACCACTCTCATGAAAAAAATTGATCAATATTTTTATTTATTTATTAAAGGCTTTCCTAGTGGTGGGTTGTTTTTCTCCCATTTCACTTGTTTTTTATATATTTATTATTGTGGCTTCAAGGTCTTTATTCTCTACAGGTCATAGTTCCATCTAAACTATCCTTCATTTATTTTTTCATGTCTTGGAGACTACCCTATAGTCATTGATTTAGTCTCTACATGATTAAACATCCCCTATATTCTAATTTTATTCATTATTACCTATGATAACTAGATCTCCAAGTTGGGTTTTTGGCCTGTAAGAGTAGCCATAGAGTCCAACAACTGTCTAAGCAAACTTGAAGCCTGACAATTACTAGGTATTTATGGATTCTGATAAATATTGATGTATCCATGGGGTCTGATAACTATAGGAGTAGTCTTAGATCTTGATTACTATTATAAAATCCCTAAAACGCTATGATAGGTCCATTTTTTTCTCTACACATTACTAGTTAGGAAGGCCATTTGGAGCTTTTTATTTGGATCCCTATAGTCAACACTGATTTTATAAAGTTCAAAATGGAAATTATAACTTTCCACACCATTTGGTTTCTAATAAGGAAGATACAAGTTTGTTATTATCTTCAAGGAAATGCCACATGGAATCAACTAGTGTTAGCCATCTTGCCCTTGTATCTATTTTATGTCCAAATGGGAACAACCAAAGGTTTTTTTACACATCCTAATGTGTTTTGTAATTTTGTGAAAAATTGGATTCTTTTTAAGGTATTATCAATTTGATTAAGCTCAAACTCATGCTTATAAATATAATGTTTTTAATCAAGTCTAAATACACTTCGGTATTATCATGTGTTGTATCCTTTGGAATATTTTGCTAGACTTGTATCCTTTTGAAAATTTCACTAAAAAAAACACAAAATTCTAGTTTTCATTTGTGACTTGAGCTTGGCTAACAAAATATTTTAGAATATCTAAAGGCTTCATGCTACATGTATTTATGTTATAGCTTTTGAAGGGCTTGTAGCAAATTTTATAAGATAGCATGACTACTCTCTTTATCCTTGGGAGTGGGTGGGGTTTTGATCATCTAGTTTTATAATTTTTCTTAGTGTTGGATTTCTTGCTCCAATTTGGGTTGTGACAGTCATATTTATATTGGCCTACTATTATTTTGGTTTGGAGTGAGATTGCATGAGAAGTATATCACAATCTATTAGATTAATATTCTTTATATTATTTAAGTTATAGTAATCCAATGTTAATAGGGTAACATGAATGAATTAGAGGTAATGAGACATTATTTCATAGATCTACATAATGTTGGTAGGGAAGTTATATGGATTATTCTGAAGATCCTTATGAATGCATGGTTATTATCTTAGTGAAAATATGGATAAATAAAAAAAATAGGGATGATTTTAGACTCATATTTTCTAAATATTTGGGGGGCCACACATAATTACAGAGAACCCCCTTTCATCTGTAGAGTGATGGTACTAGAGTTATGGAATGGATTTGTAATGAGTCAAGTAAGTAATTTAATGCAAATAATGGAGTGATAAGTAACAAGTGGAAGTCAAATTCATATAATATAAATCCATTCACTAGATATAGTGGTTATATATATCATTAGACCCTTAGTTCCGTAGGGGAATCTAACTTTTGCTTTAAACTTTTAGATCACCTTTTGTGGGGGGAGTGGAGGTAGACTAGGGGAATGAGCATAATGGGTTGTTTATTGATTGTTTATGCAAATATAAAGGCAATATAAGATCTATATCAAATTAGATTTATAATAAGAAAAAAATTGGGCTTAGTATATAAACTATTTTGAAGAATAAAATATTGGATTCACTCAAGGCAGTGTCTACGAGGAAAGGTAGAAGGTGCACGAAGATTCAAGGGAAAATGGTGAGACTCATTCTAGTGTAGGATCTTAAGATGCAAAAAAAATTAGCATTGGTATATAATACTTTCATGGGTTGTTTCTATGGAATAATAATATTTGGTAAGAATTTATAAATTTGGACAACATGATATTAGAGGTCATTTATAAGGTACTTTCTAGTCTATTATCTCTATGGCTTGCTTTCATTTTCAAATTTGAAGAAGACATGATTTTTTTTATAAAATAGATGGTTTTAGGGGTCATCTCTTTTAAATATAAATAATTTTTCATTGGTTTTTTATCCTCGAGTGGAAATATCCTTGATATAAATAGATAAGGTCAAGCTTTTGGGCATGCCTTTGGAATTCTAGAATACAAAGGTCTTTAAGGCCATTGGGGATAACATAAGGACTTTTATAGAAGTGGATGATATCTACCTAAAAGAGTATTATAGGATGTTTTTATTCCTATTTTTATCACTCCCTAATTTTTTTGAATATTTTTACATGCTTATTTCTACCATATTGATGACTAGAGTTATGAAGTTTAAGACTACTAGTAGGCAGGGCAACTCATTTATATTCATTTGAATATTCATCCTTTATGTGCAAGTTCAATCATTAATGAGTACTATGTTAAATATATATTACTAATGATGTTGATTAAGTGATTTTTATTACATAATTATATCATTAAATAAATATGTATTCAATATCCACATTATCTAATTTCCAATTGTCATACAGTTGGCAGTTGCTTTTAGTTTTGATTATTATGAACAGTGATAGTTCTGAAAATTCAACATTCATTTTTAGTTACAAATAATATGGTTCTAAACTATATTGATTTTACATATGTAAGAAAGTGTTAAGGTATATACATAATCTTATTTATCTTGTTTGCACTTGTCATATCTTTGGAACAATGAGGTTGTCATAGGAAAAATATTTATAAGTGGTCGAGGAGAAGATACTGCATACATGCATAATTTATTAGCATATGTATAAATGTTATTTTGATTTTGATATAATTCATCTTAAAATCCTTAGCATGTGTTTCTATCCATATTTATCATATCAATTTGAAACTATTGGTAAATAATAATGACCTAAGGTTGATTTCTAAGTTTCCATATTCTTTGTTTTAAAAACTGAAGTTCTAACTTAAAACATGATTTAAATCATGTATACATACACATGATTTTTTTTCAAATGGTCACTTTAGATGACATAATCAAGGTGTTCAACATAAGCAAAGGTGGTATGCTTATTTTTAACCATAGTTAGTTTGTTTTGAGTTATAAGTAACTTGGTATTTATGGATAACTATCAGTGGATTCACTATGGAAATTTGGAGAATGGATATTGATGATCTCAAGGCTCAATGTTCAATACTTATAGATACAAGACACTTGGAAATTAATAAACTTTCATAACCAAATTCTTACCTCGATCTATGGTTTTGGTGGTCGATTTGGTAATGTGAATAGTTAGTTCATTAACTAGATAGTAAATCACTATTTTGGATGAAATGTTTTATTTTGATGGTAAGTGTTACAAGTCAATATATTTTAAACATGTCACTAATAAATATTGTATGATAATTATTTGCATATAAAAATTACAATTTTTTTTGGGCTTCACCATCATTTGTACTATTTGTATGCAGAAGAGGAGCTTTATCAATTTGAAAATTACATTGAGGAAAATATAAAGAAATATAAAGAGATTCAAAAATAGTTTTCGGGGAAGCTTTGGTTATAAGGTATGACTTAGTTTCTTATTTGAGTTTTAGATATTTTTTCATAAGTATTTTATACTTTAGAGCTTGAAGAGATTCTTGGTGATTCATTTTTTGGTTTGAAATGAAGTTGGACATGATTTTGGTTTGTTTACTCTATGGATGTTATTTTGTTTCTATTGATATGAACATCTCTAGATTCTAAAATAGTTGTTTGCATGGTAATATTTTATTTTTAGTTTCCTTTCATGAGTATATTAATATATATTTGATGAGGAAAGATGATCATGTAGTGATATGATCCTAGGTAGTTTTATTGCAAGACATTTATTTGCAGGTTTACATTATTCTATGGAAATATATTTGATTTGGAAAAAAAGGAAAATACATGGTTTTGAATGTGCACATTCTAAACTCAAAATATCTCTACATGCATAATATTTTTCTTGAGAAGTGAGTATTATTTCACATAAAGCATTATATATGTGGATATATTCACATAAAATGATAAGTGGAAATGGTTTGGTTGATCAACAACATATAATGTATTTTTGACTACACGTGTTCACTTTTAGTCTAATGTTAGTTTGGTACAGAAATTCCTACTTGTATGAATGAGTTTCTAAGTTGTGATAGTTTTTTTATCATTCAAATAGTTTATATAATATAATTTTCAAGAAAATGGAAGTTTTCCCTAGTTATCATGAATCTCTATCTACTTAGAATGTTGTTTTTAAAGGTTCTTGTTATGTACTCAGTATTTTGATGGCATGTTGTGCATTTTTTAATACATTTATTCATTTACATGTCCAATTTTATTTAAATAGAATATAATCTAATTTTTAATAGTTCTTTTTGCATTTTATTTAGAGCCAAACATTTTTCAATTAAGGTATGAATGGAAATTTAACGAAGTTATTTTTTTATGCAAATTTTGTCTCTTTCTCATAGGGTTTGTTAGAGATTTTCAAGTAATTTTGGTCAAGGCATGTAGTGGTTTTTTAATTTGAACTTGATTTTTGAATCTTTTGAGATGATTTTTATTTATGTTACGTATTTAAGAGATTGCATTTAAGATATTGGGCCTGAAATTATTGCATTGTCATATTTTGAAGCTTGGGTTTATAGTGATTTATGAGCCTCTTAAGTCAATTGTATCAAGAAGTGTTCAAGTTATTCCATGTGTAAATAAATTAATAGGATTTCATGTCATTTGTAAATTAATGGATGTGTACAGTTGTTTTCACCCAAATTTTTGTTAAATATATATTTATGGAGTTATAAGGTCAATTGTATATTTTCTCAGTGCTAAATTATGCTTGTAATCTTGTTTACAATCTCTTTGGTCATTATTCAGAAAATGATGAACATCAAGGTTCATGGAATAGTGGTGTATTATTGTCTTGGACTATCATTCGTCATGTTTTTTAGTTTTAGATTATGTTTATAAAGAGTATATATATTTATAGAGTTATAAGGTCAAGTGTTTATTTTCTCAGTACTAGATTATGCTTGTAATCTTGTTTATAGTTTCTTTGGTTATTATTCAAAAAATGATGAACATCAAGGTTCATGAAAAAGTGGTGTATTATTGTCTTTGATTTCCAGTTATCATGTTTTTTAGTTTTATATTATGTTTATAAAGAGTTAATGATAATTTTAATAGTATATTAGAGTTTTGTTGCAAGCTTATGGTTAAGTTGTGATATCACTACTTGTTACAATTATTTCCTACTTCTTTGATTCAAAATGATATATTTGGGGATACATGTAGTGTTATGAGGATTTAGATATTTAATGGCATGAAAAGTTGATAATTTATGTATTACATTGTTTTTTATGTTTATTGATTTACATGATAACATATCATACAATTTAAGGTAGTTGTGGTTGTTGGACTAGTTTATGCACATATTTCAAATATGATAATTAATATCGAAGCATAGTATACATGGTAAATTTTAATTCTAAATATGACTAAGGTTTAGTGAAATATGTATTATTTTAAATTTTATGAATTTATAAAGATATAAGTGATAGAAAGCTATGATATTTTGTTGCAAATTCATATTTGATCATACCAAGTTTTGGGTGTGCGCTATGTTGAGTGTTTATTTTAGTATACTTTTTTAGTATGTTAGGGTGGACCCTAGACTCACATGCTTCAAGAAATAATTTTTGGAGTAGAGGTGATGATAGACATAGCAAGAGTACTCCTTGGGGTAGTTATCGAGGATGATTCTTTCATGGCTTTATGACTACTAGCACTTTTTTTTTTTACCATTTAGTTACAGAACCTGATTATCCATTGACTTTGATGTTGTTGATCCTATTTTATGGAATGTACTTGATTATTATCTTATTTATTCCCTTAATTTTCATGGTAATATATGTTTGAAGAGAACATCTTAGAGGACTCATCCTCATAGACAAGGTACTCTAAGTGGGTCTTCTCAACATATGCATATTATTATCCAGTCTAGCCCATATAATATTCCATTACATGATCAACTCAAAAATGTTATTGATATTAATGTAAAAATTTTCCAACCTAATTCAATTTTACCACTAAATCCTAAATTTCTTTCATCTAATCCTAATAGACCTATTTTTTCTAGTAAAAAATGTGTTAGCAGCCCTACATCATAGCCAATGGTGACTCAAATGTTGAAAAAGATGAATTTAAGATTGATGATAATTCAAAGGGAAAGTGATTGATTGATATTCCCATATTTCCATAGAATATATAGAGTAACAAACTGTTAAGAGTGCTCCTTTGATTAATCTAGCTTCAAATGTAGAATTTGATTGTATATTCACGTTTGATATTTTGAATTGTTGTCATGATACTAAATATTTGACCATATGTATATTATTTTGGTGGTATTTAGTATGTTGTATGTCAGAATGTTTATTTTATGCATAAAAAATTTATTGGCATGTTTACTTAATTTTTTATGCATAAATGCTTAAGAATTTAACATTTGAAATATTTTATTTGAGTGTTAGTATTTATTTACTATTGTTATGCATAATTAGATGTTTATTTGAATGATGTCAAAGTGAGTAAAGGACCCCACATGTTAAAAATGTTATTGGTTTATATTATATTTTTAATTTTATCTAATATAATTTATTTAAATTCTAAACTTATATATTAAGACATAAAGTTAACTATTTTTTTAAAGTCAATTAAATTTAACAACTAACTAAAGCTAGTTGTAATTTATTTACTAATTATCTCTAGAGGGGATTATTTTATAAGTGCATCAAAGAGATATTTCAAAAGGATAAATATATATAGATAGACCAAATAATACATTCTCTAATAGTGAAGTAATCCACTTTTTTAACGCAAACATATTCAAGTTTGTTGTTTATTTCATAAATGGATTATCTAAAGTCTATCAGAATTAATATCATTTGATGATTGTAGATATGCAGTCATATGGGTAGAACTTCATGTACTTGAACTGAATAATGATGAATACATCATATCTTGCAACATTGTGTTGATATTTTAATTGTAAATTTTTGTCTTTTTGAAGACTTTGTACACAAATTTATTGTTTCTCAATAAATTTTATTTCACTTTATTCTAAGACAACTCTTGTTTCAAAACTCACAAAGTATCTATTTATTTTACATAATTTGGTTTATTTAGTTTTCATTTTCTATTTTAGATTAAATTAGTTTTAAGATAGAATAATTGATATGATAAGTTTAGATTAGATTGTATTTTCTGTTTATTTATTTATTGCATTTCCTTCTAATTTAGTTTATTTCTATATCTTTTTTGTTTGTTAATTATTTCAATTTTGATCTATTATTTTATTATTTAAGTTTTATCTTATCAAATTATTAGGTACTTGATTAATTCTAGTTTTATTTGCTTTCTCATTTATTAGTTTACTTTAGATATTTTAGGTTAATATTTAAGTAAGTTGTAGTTTTGTTTTGTTGATTATATGTGGTTGATTAGACTAGTATTAGTATATTTCTTTTTTTTTAGTAGTTTGATAGAATAGATTGATAGATATTTCCTTATTTTAGATAGATTGATTTAATTAGTTATAGTTTAGTTTTTATTTGTTCTTACATTAATATGTTAGTGTTTATTTTTGTTTCATTGTTTGTTTTATGTTTTATTTATTTATTTATCTTTTGGTTTGTTTTGCTTCTTTTCTTTTGATTTGTTTTGAGATTATGAGATATCAAGAGGTTATGAACAAAATAATTTAACAAAAGTATAAAAGATCAGAGATATTTCTTTCAAGGGATTGCCTCTTATATAGGATTTTCTCTATCGGATAGGTTAGATTACATAGTTTTAATGTGATTCATTTTATTGATATTTTAAGAAATCTGATTTTTGAATTATAATTATGTATTGTTTGATATTTAACTTTCTTATTATTTTCCATAACTGTTAAAAACCTCCTTCTACACATATTTGAAATCGATTCTTATTCCTTAGACCCTTACGATTAAACTAGTATGATTCTATCTTAACCTTCATGATAGATGAAAAGGTTAATTTATTGTCATGACATTTTTTGATGTCAACAAATTTGGTGACTCTAGTGAGAGTTTTTTTAAAATATTATTTTATTTTTATGTTTTATCTTTTATTTTATTTCTCTTGCTCTATGACCATTGGAGCTTCACCTCCTATTATTTAACCTTTGATTGATATTATTGAGGATAACTTTTACATTAATTATATTCTTACTCACTTTGCCTTGAATAATAGACCTTATAATTTGCCCTGTATTCTTAAGGTCATATCCAAGGAAGAAAAAAATAAGAATTTAAAATTGAATAGTATGCTAATCTCAATGATCAAAGTTAATATAACATTTAGGAAACTAATAATCATATTAGGAAATAAAAAGAACATATTTTAATTATAATTCTCAACCTATATTTTATTCCCTTTATAATTATATTTAACCTAAATAATTTATTGCCCTTATTAATCCTAATACAGCTATAGATTCAAATCATCATAGTCAAGTAGTGGAATTTTTTAAAACTTAAAAAGAAAGAATAAGCACATCATAGAGTTTAAGACCTAATTCTAGGTCTACAAATCACTAAGGATCAAGTAGAAATAACCAGTAATGAGGTAGATTCTAATGATGATGTTGTTTAACCTGATTAGAGATGTCACCAGGTCTGAATAACATGAAAGCAAGTTGGAAGGATCACATGAGATGAAGATTGTACACACCACTATGTTGTTGAAGCAATAACAAATCACATAAAATGAGAATATTTCAAGAGACAAAACAAAGTGGATAAAACTAATCATTCATTAAGAGAATAAGGCTCAAGTAGAGCATACATATAGGAGTGAAAGTAACTCCTCAAATGGTGGTTAAATCACCCCTCGAATAGAAATGTAACTCCTTCACAAAAAGTGGTCACAGGTGCTCGGAATAGAAAAGTAACTCTCATACCTAAAATAGCTCGTCAAGAGAGTTACATCCTAGTCTTCTAGTCAAACCTATGACATATATGACACACTATCTCCACCTAAGAAAGCATATCCCCCAAATGTAGGAAAACTCCATGTGAGCAAATATAATATTCCTAAATAAATAAATTTGAGAAAATAAATACCTACACTAACACCCCTCCCTATAAGCACAACTTAGGTAAATAGTGTTAAATGAAAATGGGTCCTAGAAACTAGGCCTGATCAGGGACCCATGTACAAAGTAATCTCTCATAAAATAAAGAAAAAAAGAAAACCCATAGGAAAAAACTCCCCACAAAAAAGAGACATATAAGACGTGAAGAGGCTAAAAGCCCCCTCCTAAATATAATGTTATTGCTAATGTAGATCATACCCCAAAAAAATCTTGTAGATGAATGAACTTATTCTTAGTGAAAGGTTTGGTAAATATATCTACAACCTATTCTAAATACTGGTGAAATCTCAAGTTGATGACTTAACCATGAATAAGCTCCCAAATAAAATGCATGTGAATCTCAATGTGTTTAGTCTACTAGTGTTGAACTAGATTCCTGCATATCTATACAGTACTTTGGTTGTCATAAAAGATGATGGTAGGTTACCCAATAGGAATACCAAACTTAGATAGAATCCCCTAAAGCCAAATCGCCTCAATAGATACATTAATATCTCCCCTATAATTTGCTTTTATGGATGATATAGCAATAGCATTTTGCTTCTTGCTAGACCATCTAATAGGGCTAGAACCCAAATAAAAATTATAACCTAAAGTGGACTTGAAATTATGAGTATTACCAGCCCAATCTAAATCTAAAAATCCAACCAAGACAACCTTTGTGCCAAATCTTTACTAAATATTGAATATATAAGAACCCTAAATGTAATGCAAGATCCTCTTAGATGCTTTCCATTATAGATCATGGGGCTCCTATATGAATTATGAAATAATCCCTGCTACATATGAAATGTCAAGCTTGGTATGAGTCAGATAAATGAAGCTACCAACAAGTTATCAATACCAAGTGGCATCAACCTAAGGTGTAAAATAGTCAGCCTCAAGTTTGACTCCTGATAAAAAAGGAGTCAGAGATGGCTTATAATCAACCATGTGAAACCAATCCAAAAGATAAAGAGCATACTTGGGATATGCAACTAAAATCCCTAAAGTGGATTATAAAATTTCAATGCCAAAGAAGTAATGAAAAATACCCAAGTCTATCATGTTAAATCTGTCTTATAGAGTTATCTTCACCACCATAATAGATAATTAATAACTCTAGATGATCAAAAGATCATCACCATAAAGGACCAGTATCAGTAAACAATCATTCTACCATAATAAATATACATTGGGGTCTAAATGACACCTAGTGAAACCAAAAGTAAGGAAGAAGGAATCCATCTTGGCATACCAAGCTTGAGGGGCCTATTTGAGACCATAGATATATTTTATAAATCTATAAACTAAGGATGAATCCTAAAAAAGCCCAAGTGGCTAATCCATGTAAATCTCCTCCTTAAGGTCTTCATGAAGAAAGGCACTCTTCACATCCATCTAATGCACATAACAACCATATGTTGTGGCTAAAACTAGTGTGAGTTAGATTTAAGTCATCTTTATAATAGATGCAATTGTATTTGAGTACCATCTACTTGTGCAAATCCCTTATCAAAAAATCATTCTTTGTTCTTATCGATTGACCCATCTACTACAAACTTGGTCTGATATATCCACCTACATCGAACCATATTCCTTCTCTTAAGAAGTGAAGTCAAATTATAAGTGTGATTTTTCATCAATGATGAATATTCTTCTTGCATAACACTATCTCAATTAGGTATACTTGAAGCCTCTCAAAATATTTGTGGAGCTAAAATTGAAGCAAAAAAGGCATGTTGACCACTCTGATAATCTTCATGAGTACATCTATCATTTTTTGGATCCCCTACCCAAGTGCCTACACTCTAAAGTGTTTGCCTAGCCTAAAGGGGCCCAGATTTGGGTGAGTTAGGGGTTACCTCCTCATCATATAAAATATGTCTAAAAGTTTATGTAGAAGACTCTTCATCATTTTCCTCTTTATCAAAATTAGAAGAACAAGACCTTGGTTCAAGAACTTGCTTTGAATTATCTGAGTGAGAAGAAGAATCATCAAGTCTAAATGAATCTAATGAAAGAGAAGTGTTGAGTGTTGAGTCTTTGGGACTCAAAAGTGAAAACTTATCTATATGAACAACTTATGTATAGTTGGATGTAGAAGGTGGTACCCCTTAATACCATTTATATAACCTAAAAAGATGTAAGGCTTAGACTAAGGTTATATATCTTTACATTTCTTCTAAGGTATACATGTCATAGATAGAGATCTGAAAACCCTAAAATGATCAACATCAAGTTTCCTTCTATACCAAGATTCAAATGGTGTTACACCTTTCAAATCTTTATGAAAAACCCTATTATGATTATAACAAGAATTATTAATGGCTTTGGCCCAATACTGAGGTGTCAAATAATTATGGCAAGCCTATGACCATGTCATTTTTGCTAAGTTGTTCAAGATAGTGGTAGTTAAAGTGGCCAAACTGCTCATGCCATAATTTTCTAACTCCATCTGAATGAGTCAACAATGCTTTAGAGAATAACCAGGTATGAAATGAGAGGTGTCTAACTTGGCTTGGTGATCTACCCTCCTTATTGCCATTATAGAATCACTATACAACTCCCTGATGATAATTGAATCTAGTAAAAACTTAACCTTCATGCCTTTGCTAATATGGGTAATTTGATACATGGATAGGAGATTGGTTAAAAGAAAAAGAACACTTAGATCATTATTGAATGTTCCTCCTTACATTTAAATAGACCCTCTCCCTATAACCAGTATAGAAGTGTCATCACTCAAACTGATAGAAGATATGATACAAGGCTCTAAGGAAGAAGGCTCAACTAGTGAAGAACCCATGTGGGGATAAGCACCTGAGTCAATAACTAAAAATACAAGAGCCTTGCCCTTTTCTTTCTCTTTCCCTTTGACCTTTACCTTAATAGAATCTTGGGTAGATGAATTATTCTTGATGGACTCAAAAACACCTATGTTATTTTTCTCTAAGAGATGAGTTAGGTGATCTATTTTCTTCTTCATACACTTGTGTTCATCATGCCCATTTTTCTTATAGTAGGCACACTTAACCTTCTCTTTATTAGGTTTGTCATTGGAAGAGGAAGATTCAATGTTGGTTTTGGAAAAGGTTGATTCTTTCTTCTTCTCTTGATCCTTATTATTCTTCTTATTATCTTTGTTTGAAGTCTTTTCTTTTGCTTTCCTAGCAATTAGGGATTAAGATTTTATGGAATTTAATGTACCCATCTGAATCAACTTGTCTTGATCCCTAGTTAATTTGGCAATGAAATCATCTAAAGAGGGCATTTTTCATGCAGTGCTTAATGCACTTTTAGTAGCATGAAAAGTAGAGATAAAAATTAAATAGTTAGGACCTAGCTTAGAGAGTATAAAAGAACAAGTTGGTCATCTTCTTTATTTATCCCATATTATTTTAACAATAATCTCAAGGACTTGAACCTAGTGAATAAATCCTAAATGGTGTCAAAGTTACAAGGACTTAGGCTAATGAATTCATTCTCAAGCCCATGACCTCTCATCACATCTTGCTCTCCAAATAGTTTACCCAGAATGATCCATACATCATGAGGTGATTTGGTAGGATCTAAGTGAAATAGGAGATTGGGTTTTACATAAAGACATAATAACCCATAGGCTTCATCACTTTGGTTATACCACTTAACTATCTTTGAATTTGTGCTAAGTTTAGTTTCATCACCCGTGGTTATCATATACAAACCTTTACTCATTAGAATAAATGTCATTTTGATTTTCCATTCATGATAGTTGAAAGGAGATAGTAGGTTGATTGAACTTGAATCCATTAGTGCAAAAATGAGTTGTAGTAGTAGTGAAAGTTGTAGTTGTTACAGAAATAAAAGTGCAAGTAGAAATGAAAAAGTGACAGAAAAAATACACCCCCTTGAATTATGAAATGGTGAACTCCCTCAAATTTTTCAAATGCACACTCAAAAGGCATCAGACTTATTTAAAAGTGCATCTAAAGTAATTAGTAAATGTGTCAAAAAGATAAATTTATGCAAACAAGGTGAAGATGTCGAGCTCAGTTGATAATGTATCCAAGAGTGTACAAGTGCAAAAAGAGGGTCAAGTAGATAACTCCAAAAAAATATGCTTTATAAATTTAGTGCATTTACAAAATAAATTAGACCAATGGAAAGAGGGTAAAAAATATGCACTTTTTAAAAAGATAGCACTTAATTATGAGTTACCAATAAAAAATTATAGCACATTATATTTCCCATCATTAATGGCCTATTTTTAAAAATTGCACTAAAATTTTAAATGCACAAATGAAAAGGCAATGAACATAGCCTTCCAACTAGTCAACAAAATTGGAATTAAATGTCAAACCATCTCAAGCAAATTACAAGTATTTTACAATCCTTCTTCAATATATTATTTTTTAAAAATAATTTAAAATTTTTAGCAATAATCTCCAGATTTGATTTTATTTTGAGTAATAGTTATTAAAATCACCATAAATTTTGAATTTTTAACTAAATTAAAATTTTTTAAATGATTCAGAAAGATAAGAGAAAGGTGCACCAAACTTTGAAAAAGTTTAGCACGATTCTTTATGGTTGGAGTGCAGTTTGCAAAAGAATAGTCAAGTGGAAAACTAGCCAATAAAATCAATGTCTTTCCTACAAATATTCAAGAGCATAGAGCCAAAAATAGAGCTATACAACAAGCTCAATGTAGATGAATAGTTTGGAAGAATACAACCTTTTTATTTGACCTTCAAACAGATTTAGTAGAACCAATCTACAAAATCAAAATATAAAATAACACACATTCTGAATAATCTGACAAAGAACTTATGATTTCAAATGAAATCTTAAAAATAAATAAAATTAGACTAATGTTTACCATGGGTAGGCTTTGATACCATGAGATGAATCCTGTGCACACCACTATGTTGTTGAAGCAAGAAGAAATCACATAAAATGAGAATATTACAAGAGACAAAGCAAAGTGGAGAAAACTGATCATTCATTAAGAGAATAAGGTTCAAATAGACCATATATATAAGAGAGAAAGTAACTTCTCCTAAAATTATGGTCAAAGAACCCCTATAATAGAAATGTAACTCCTCCACAAAAGGTGGTTATAGGTACCCAGAATAGAAGAGTAAAACCCGTACCTAGAATAGACAATCAAGGGAGTTACATCCTAGTCTTCTAGTCAAACCTATGACATATATGACACACTATCTACACCTAATCAAGAATATCCCCCAAATATAGGAAAACTCTATGTGAGTAAATATAATATTCCCAAATAAATAAATATGGGAAAATATATACCTACACTAACAGAAATTGACTAGTATGCTAATCTTAATCATCAAAGTTAATATCATATTTAGGAAACTAATCATCATATTAGGCAAAAAAAAGAACGTATTTTAATTGTTAATTCTTAGCCTATATTTTATTTCCTTGTTGATTATATTCATCCTAAAGAATTTATTTCCCATACTAATCATAATACAACTATAGAGTCAAATCACCCTAGTCAAGTAGTGTAATTTGTTGAAACTTAAAAAGGAAGAATAAGCACAACATAAAGTTCAAGACCTAATTCCAAATCTGAAAATCAATAGGGCTCAAGTAAAAATACCCAGTAATGAGGTAGATTTTAATGATGATGTTTTTCAACCTCTAGTGAATCCTTGGATTCATAGAAATCTTATTAATATTGGTACTTGTCTAGGTAAATTAACTTTACTTAAAGGACTTAATATCCTTAAATTATTTGGAAGCCATGGTGAGTCTTGGAAAAACCATTTAGATGCTTTCAAATTAGTTTATGTTACTCTTGATATGATGAATGAAAAATATTCTCTTAGAGTTCTTTCAAAAACTTTAGAAGATAAAGCTTATCAAGAATTTATTATCCTTCCATTAAAGTGTTATTATTACTCAGAAATATATAGAGAATTTATTATAAATAAATAAAAAATTAAATAGGATTTAGATTTAGCTAATGGATTATTTAATGTCTCTATTGATCCAAGTGAAACAATTTACAGACTTATAAAGAGATTCACTAGGTTGTGTCAAAAGATTTACCATGATATTAGACCATCTAAAACATTTTATAGATTATATTTTTGTAATGATTTTCTGTTAAAATATAAAATAGCCATAGAATATTAAGATATTGTGTACTATGATGAAACTATAACTTCTTATATTTCATACAAAAAAATCAAAACATGTTGGTTTTAATGATAGAGATATCTCAAATTTAAATTCTAATAATGCATAAAGTTTAAAATTCATTCATAACAATGGCAATGAGTTGGTCTCCATCAAAATAAAATTAAATGACAAACCATGTACATCATTACCTCATAAAAGTGAATAAAAGGTTCATTATTAAAACTTTTTTGAATTATATCATGATCCTAACACTTGTATAGCTATATAAAAATTTTAAATAAATATTCAAACAAAGGATAGTATCTCCATTGACTTGGTTGATAATATAAACATTATTAGATTTGATGAATCTTTAGATGATGTCATAACCATTACTGCTTATACTATCATCACTATACAAAAAGATTATTTTGCCCAAAAAATAATTCTAACACAGCTAATAATCAGCCATCATCTTCTACAAATCAAGATAAAAGTAAAAGTGCATAGAATAATGTTGCATCTAATAATAATGTAATCAATTGCTAATAAAATAACCCTTTATCAATTAGTTTTAATACTCCATAATATCTTCCTTATAATCCCAAGAATTGTACTCACATTCATCATCTTGATGTTGATGCTTATAATATTATTAATGATTTAGCCACTATTAAGATGGATTTTTCATTATTATAAGATGTTAGCTTACTCAGTCAGCTTGATAAAATTAATGATGCCATCAAAATTTTAAATTTTAAAAATATGGTAGGATTTCATGATCCTCCTACCGATTATATACCTCATTTTTATGTTTTAGTTAAAATTGCTAACAAAATTATTCATAATTGCATCCTTAATATAAGGGACTCTAAGAATATAATGCCAAAATTTATCACCAATCAATTAGGTATATCTTATGAGTCTGATAATAGAAAAACTCTGGTTTTCATTCTCATCAAAATAAAAATTATGGTAAATTTTGTGATATTATTATAAAAATTACACAAGATAAAAGAATCATATGTATGACCAATGTTCAAATGTTAGATATTCCTAGCAATTATGTTATTTTGTTGGGAAGGGATTGGTCAAAAATAATTGGTGCTTTTGTATGCAAGAATACAACCTGAGTTCCTATTAGCAATGAAATTGCTTTCATGTAAATAGATGAATGGTTTAGTAACCCTATAGATTTCATACCACCTACTATTGGCTATGCTGAAACTAGAATTAACATCTATGATCTGTTAACTTTAAATGATCCTAAAATATAATAAGAAAGGATATTTTTTAGAGATAATTTATGGTCTTTATATTTTGATGGAGCATGATTGTAAAATGATAATGGTCTTGTAATTTTTTTAATTTATCCTATTGGTAAAATATTTATCTATACTTATAAATTATCGTTTGATAATACTAATAATATAATAGAATTTCAAGCCCTATGCTTAGGTTTCAAAAAAGTAATTGAACTTAATGTCAAATAATTAGAAGTCTTTGACGATTCTGAAATTTGAATTGATTGTTAGACAAGTTAGAAAGGTTTACAAAACTAATCATATGCGTCTTGATTGATACACTCAAAATATTTGGTCACTTTTTGAAAATTTTGGATCCTTTAATATCACTCATATACTTATAAAATGTAATACTTAGGTTGATAAGCTTGTTATTTTTTATTCAAATCTCACTCTAAGTGAAAGTGAACCAACTATTGACTTCTTTTTTTTTGAAATTTTTAGACTTAAATTATTGAATAATAAATGAAATTTAGCATGTGTTTGATTTTGATGAACATATTGATTCTTTTATTCAAGAAAATTATTTTGATCATAAAGATTATGCATCAAATTATGGTGATTATCTTTAGTTAAGTACTGACAATTTGCTTGTTAGATTAGTTAGCTTAGACTCAATGTTGACTCCTAATGATCAGCCCAACATTTTGCACACTAAGGATCCTTTAAGGAGAATAATAGGTGAGACTATTCCTATAAATATCGGTATTGAAAAATATCCTAAATATATTTATTTATAAATTCAATGCACTCCTAATGAAAAAATTAAATTTATTAAACTTTTTAAATAATACATTTATGTTTTTTTCTTGGTCTCACAAATACCTAAAAGGTTATGCTCAAAATATTATTAAACATGATACCCTATCAAATTAGGTATTAAACATGTTAGGCAAAAGATTAGATGAATAATCCCCTTGTTGGATGACACTATCAACATGGAACTTGATAAAATGCTTGATGGTGGTGTCATTTTTACTATAAAATATTCAAATTGGGTAGCTAATTTAGTCCTTGTTCATAATAAAAATGGTAAGATTAGACTATGAGTAGATTTTAGAGATCTTAATAAGGTTAGTGTTAAAGACAATTTTTCTCTTCCTAGCATTGATCAGATTTTGTAACAAGTTGTAAGTTTTAAAATGATGTTTTTACTTGATATATTTTTTGGTTATCATCATTTTTGTTAATCTAGATGAAATATATAAGACTATGTTTACCATGCATAGGAGAATTTTGGATTTTGACATAATGTCTTTTGGCTTATGAATATAGGTGCCACATTTCAAAAAGATATGCATGTAGCTTTTGATGATTTAATTGGCATAATCATTCAAGTATATTTATATAATATCATCATGCATTCCTATAAAATAAAGAAGTATTGATGATCTTTATGAAATTTTTATAAGGTGCAAAAAATATGGTATTTATTTAAACCCCAAAAAAATTAATTTTGGTATTACAAAAGGTAAATTATTAGGAAATATTATTTCTTAAAATGGTCTTTTTTTTTAAATCCAGAATGCATAAAAGCTATTAAGGATGTGTCACTTATTAAAGACCAATCTGGTGTTGGATATTTCTTTGGAAAAATCAATTTCATATGAAAAAATTATTTCTAATTTTGTCGATAAATCTAACCCATTACAAATGCTTTTAAAGAAAAATAAATTTTATGTTTGGGATTCGAGTGTTGATTCAACTTTTAATAATATTAAAGATGCCATTGCAAGTGATCATGTACTTTCCAAACCTTATTTAAGTAAACATTTCATTCTTTATGTAAACTCTATTGAAAAAGGCCACAACTATTATAATTACACTAGATGATGTGAATAATAAAGAGAAACCTTTTGGTTATATGAGTCAAATTTTAAAAGATATAAAATTCAAGTATCCATTAATTGAAGAAATTATATTTTCAATGGTATCTTATTTAATCAAATTTAATTATAATTTGATGGGGAATATGGTTATTGTTAGGTCCAATGTGTATATCTTTTTTTATCTTTTAAAACAACCTACTATCAAAGGAAGATTAGCTAAATGGATCTTAAGGATTCAAGAATTTAACTTTGAATTCAAAACATCCAAAACTATTAAAGGTAATGAGTTATCAAAACATTTAGATGAAAGTGTGACCTCAAGCATAATGCTTGTCTTATCAATTGATGATTATTTACATGCTAAGCCTCATTTCTAAACCATGAAATTTATTAATTTTTCTAAACAATTTTAGTTTGAGCATGAAATAAATGAGTGGGACTATTTGATTTCTGAAGATTATTGGTATCTTGATTTAGTCGTTTACTTTTAAAATCAAACTTGTCCTAGTAATTTGGATGAGAAAAATAAAAGGTAAATTAAACTCAAGATTTAAAGTTTATTTTATTAGAGATTTTTTAATTCTATATAAATAGGGATGGAGTTATTTTACGATGCTCAACTCATAATCAAACTCAAAAGGTTCTTATAGGATGTTATGAAGGTATTTGTAGTGGTCACTATGCATAAAAAACCATTGCTTATAAGATTTTATGTGTGGTTTATTATTGGCTTCCATTATTTTAATATACTTATAATTTGGTTCGTGCATGCATGCCTTGACAATTATTCATTGGTAGAAATAGATTACCCACCATTGATTTAAATACAGTTGTTCCAAAAAAGTCTTTCACTAAATGGAGAATTGATTTTAACTTTGATATTCATCCTCCTTCAATTGGTCATAAGTATAATTTGACTACTATGGATTATTTTACAAAATGGCCAGAGGCTAATGCTTTAAAAAATTCAATTACAACTTAACTAATTTCTTTTTTTGAAAATTAGATCTTTTATATATTTGGTGTACCATATGAGATTACTTTTGATAATGGCCCTCAATTTTTTTTTATTATATTTTTTAGAATGTTATTGTATTATCTCTAGTCATTTCTCAAAATATTATCCCCACGGGAATGGACAAGTTGAGTCTACCAATAAAAATATAATTTCAATCATGAAAAATCTTAAGAAAAGTTATAGAAATTTGTTGATAAAAAATATTCTAAAAAGACTTTAAAATTTTTTGATCTTGTTTTATATTGGGATAAAGCACATGAGCACCCAAGTAAGCATCACAAGTTTGATTCACTTTGGCTTGGTCCTCATATAATTACTATTATTTTTAGGAAGAACTTTCTTTATTTCCATGATCTTGATGTTAATTAGTGGCATCATTCTATCGATGATCATAATTTAAATCTTTTTCATAATTAATTTCATTTTTTGTTAATGTTTTATTTTTGGTTTTATTTTATTTCTTTTTGTGTTTTTTCTTTTGGTTTGTTATCTATTTTTCATTTTTTTCTTTGGTTGAGATCAACTCTTGTTAAAAGAGTGAATTATTCATCATTCTATGGGGAAAACACTGCAAGAATAGTCATATCACTGTAAGTTTTTAAATTATTTAGATATTATTATGTGATCTTTATATAGATAATTCTATAAGATTAAACAAGAATTGATATTAATGTATTGGAAGCATTACTTAGTTTTAAAAATTTGTGTTCTAGGTTGTGTATTTATTACTTATCTAGCCAAAAATTCTTCATTTCATATATTCCCTTTCTTTATTTCATGCTTGTTGAATAGTTAATCCCAAATTATTTATATTATTTAAAGGAGTTTGAAAATAGATGCTTGAGAAATGATTGAACCTAGATCACACTCTCAAATTTGATTTTTGTTATGAATTATTGTTGCAACCTACTTTCACAAGTGAAATTGGCTAGCAAGGTTGCTAGTGTTATACATATTTTTACCACCCCTGCTTTTACTAAATGTATTTGCATTCTAAGTTATTCTATATTTATGATTAGATCTATGAAGTTTAAAATTACTCTCGAGGGCCAACTCAATTAAATTCATTTGAATATTCATCCTTTATGTGTATGTGTAATAAGTAATTAGTACTACATTGAATATTTATTACTCTTAATGTTAATTAAGTAATTTTGATAGCATAAGTATATCATTAAGTAAACATGCTTTTAGTATTTGCATGATCTACTTTATAGTTTTTATATAGTTGGTAGTTGATTTTAGTTTTGATCATTACAAATAATGATAATTTTGAAATATCAACATTCATTTTCAATTTCAAACAATATAGTTCCAATCTATATTGATTCAAATGTGCACAAAACTAATAAGATAAATATAGAATATTATTTATCTTGTTTTCACTTGTCATACTTCTCGCATGATAATATCTAGAAGTGGTTGAGGGGTAGATAATTCATGCATGTAGAGTTTATTGACATATTTATATATTAGATTATGATTGTGATATACTTTCTTATTCCAATCCTTAGCACATATTGATAGGCATATTGATTCATGGGAATCTGGGAATGCTCACAAATAGTCTAGAGGTGTTTTAAGAAGTTGAAAATTTGAATTTGAGTTCAAAATGAGTTTTCCTGCCAAAAAAGGAATTTCAAAATGTCAAAGTGTATTAGAGGTATAGGTGAGAGTGTGATGAAATTTAATTATTAAAAAATGTTGTAAATAACCTTTTATTATCTCTTTAAGGTCCTAAGAGGATTTGAACAGATTTAGCAAATATAGTTTGATATGGCAATCCACCACCCCACGTTGGACTAGGAAGATGGTAGGAAACCCTACTCAAGAATTAGTTACAAGCCTTGTTTTGTAGGAATTTTGGATCATAGGTAGGTAATATAAAGTATGTAGTCAGTTTTAGAATAGGATACACACCTTCTATTCGAGAAGGTTAAGGAATGGGAGAAGATTTGTCATGTTTTGTGTAAAGCGAATATTGAAAAATGGTAACCCCTGTTTTGATGGAATGAAGAATATAGACCATATTTGAGGTTAATTAATATTGTTATTCTTTATAAGTATTTTGTTTAATACAGGAATTAAATTGACAATTGCTTTCCAATATGAATGAAATTTAATGAATGTGTGTTTGAAAAGAAAGTTTGAATAGTTAGAGAAAACCTTGTTGATAGATCCTATTGTTGTGTTATAGACTATGTTTTACAAGATAGATGGTCAAATGGCATTGATAATGTTAGGAATAAAAAACTTAAACAATATTTACTATTACCATAAACTAGATATAAAGCTATGAAATAACGTGCATCATGGAAACATTCCTTAACTCACCATTAATATGAAAGCATAAATGAGAGAACAAGATAATAAAATAGATAACATAGATCTAAAGTGCTTCACCCAATGTGGGATACATCCACCAATAAAAGTTCTCAAATAAAAATAGTAATCTAAATACTAAGACTACAATGAACTCTCATAGAGATATAAAAATCTCCTGTAGAAAATGCTACACAAATATCTTCACTTTCATGTATACCTGCACAATGTTATATCTCACAAGTTGCTAAACCACACCCTGTAATGAACACCTACACTTTATAAAACACGTACACTTTGACTCTGATCCTCAAATCCACACCCTAAAAATAAACCATCAACCTCTAAATTCCATATCACACCCTATTTATATAGAATATGAAGGAAAATCCATGAAAGGAGGAACAAATGCATCATGCTTATCCAAGATAAGCATTATCCACTCAATAAGACTCACTTCCACCTCATAAAACTCATCCAAAAGTTATACCATGAAGGAACATGCCATACTAAGGGTCTCCACCTTTCAAGGGCACATTTTCCAACAACATGTGATCACAACCATCTCGTTTTAACAAGGAAGGCATTACATTTTCCAATAAATAACTAACTCCCTCAAAACAAGAAAGTCACATGTAAAATAGAAAACTAATAACCAACTCCATAAAACATGGAAACATATAAATTATAAATATAATAAGAATATTCCCCTCACATGTGGAGCAAGGTTTCACAAAATGTGGAATAGGGAAAAGTGTGTTCCCCACATCCTTAGATCTCTCTAGGCCCTAAAAATAATTCCTTATGGTCATTTTATAGCCCCAAAGTGTTCCACACTCAAAAATATCTCACTTGGATATTGTTTCTCCCGAATAGAGTCTATCACTACTCCATGACCACTAAGGCCAACCAAATCTAAACATTGTCTCAACTTGTCCAATGTGACCACCTTGGTCATCATATCTGTAGGATTCTAGATAGTATGAATCTTCTCTAGCTTCACCAAGTTCTCCTTCAAATTTGTCCTAATCAAGTGATAACATAACTAAATGTGTTTCATCCGCAAGTGGAAAGTGGAGTTCTTTGCCAAATTAATAACACTATGACTATCACTGTGTAGTCTCCCAACTTCCTACTCATGCCCCAGCTCTTGAAACAAATATTGTAACTAAATAATCTCGTTGCTAGCCTCTATGGCAATAACATACTCTACCTTTATGGTTGACAAAGCCACAACCTTCTATATCCTATAAATCCAAGTAACCATTGTATCTCCAATAGTAAATATATAACCTGTCATACTTCTCTTGCTATTAATATCTCCTACCATATCTGAGTCCACATAACCATGTAAAGTGGTATATGATCTAGCATAACATAATGCAAAATCCATGGTTCTTTTCAAATATTGAAGAATCCATTTCATTGCTTGTCAATTCTCATAATCTAGATCACTTGTATACCTACTCATAACTCCCACTACTTGGGTAATATCTATCCTAGTACAAACCATGGCATACATCAAGCAACCAATTGTTGATGAGTAAGGTAACTTGGACATCCTAAGCTTTTAACTTCTATTTTAGGACACTACTCATTTGATAATCTAAAGTGTCCTACCAAAGGAATACCAATAGATTTATCATCCAACATGTTAAACCTTTCCAAGACTTTATTCACATACTCTGATGGGGATAAAACTAGCTTCCTCTCCTTCCTATCATGATAAATCCTCATACCAATGATTTAATTTGCAGCACCCAAATCCTTCATAAAAAGGTGTCACTAAGCTATTTATTGAGCATATGAATATGTTGTATGTTCTTTCATGCAACTAACATGTCATCGACATACAAGTATAATATAATAAAGGAACCATTGTCAAAATGTTTGATTTACATGTAATGGTTAGAATGACACCTTTGATATTTTTGTTTCAACATAAAATAATCAAATTTATTGTACCATTACCATGGAGCTTGTTTCAGAACATACAAGCTCTTATTTAGTTTGCACACATAGTTCTCCTTCCCTTTGACCTCATAACCTTATGGTTACTTCATATACAAGTCTTCATCCAAATCACCATGAAGAAAAGTAGTCTTCACGTCTAACTATTCTAAGTGCAAATCCTAAACTGAAACTAAACCAAGAATAGTCCTAATAAAAGTCATTTTTATAACAAGAAATAAAATCTTATCAAAATCAATACCTAATTTTTATGCAAACCCCTTGACCAACATCCTGGCCTTATACAGCTTTCTCCCTTCATCCTCTTCTTTGATCCTAAAGATCTACTTGTTTGGTAATACACTCTTTCCCCTAAGTAGCCTAACCAAATCCCATATTTGGTTATCCATGAGAGATCTATGCTCTTCATCCATGGCTTGTTCCCATCTCAACCTAAAATCTACCTACATTACTTCCTCATAACACTCTGGTTCTCCATTATTAGTGAGTAATAAATAATTCAAAAATGGAGAAAAATGTTCAAGTGTTCTTCTCACCCTTGAAGACCTTACCATAGGAGTTTGGGATCCTTGTGTACAAGGTTCCTGAACTAAATCTTTGGATACTTTGCCATCTGCAATGTCATCTAATACTATGTACTCTTTATGTTCCTAATCTTGTTCCTACAACTGATCCTTATGCATGACTTTTTCATTAAACACTACATCTCTATACCAAAATATTTATCTATCTTCAATTCTCCATAAATGGAAACCAAAGTCATCCCCACCATAAACAACAAATGTATATTGTTTTTATTTAGCCTCTGACTTGGTCCTATCCTTTTTCTTGATGAGAACAAAAGCTTCACATCTAAAGACTCCAAGAAAATAATAATCAACATTCTTACCAGACCAAGCTTGTTTAAGAATGCCTCCATCCAAAGGCATAGAAGGTCTTCTGTTAATCAGATATACTACCATGCTAAATGCTTTTGTCCAAAACTATAAAGGCAACTCTACATGTAACCTCATGCTCCTAACACATTCCATTATTATTTCATTTGTCCTTTTAGATACCCCGTTCTACTATGGAGTTTCTAGAAATCCTTTGCCTATGAATTCCATTATTAGAACAATAATCAAAGAAAGCATTACCACAATACTCACCTCCATTATCTGATTTGAGACATTTTAATTTGAGACCTGTTTCATTTTTAACCAAGGATTTCCACTTAAAATTTTCAAAGACATCAAATTTATTTTTAATGCAATAAACCCAAACTTTTTTGGTTGCATCATCAATAAAAGTAACATAATAATTAGATCCACCAATAGAAGATACCTAATTTGGTCCCCATAAGTATGAGTATACCAACTCTAACTTGTGATCTTTATTCGTATGTCCAACCTTCAGGAACATAACCCACTTTTGTTTCCCATACACACAATTCTCACAAAAGTCTATATCTAGATCTTTCAAACTAGACAACTTATCTTTTAAGATTTACATGCCCTTATGGCTCATATGACCAAACCTATAGTGCCACATAGTTGCATATCCATCTGTAACAACTAAATAAATAGAATAAATAATACTAGTCAAATATAAAGTATTAACTTTTTTACCTCTTAAAATCACAAGAGCACCTTTGGTAACTTTCCAAGAATTTGTAGTAAACACTATTGAACATCCCTCACTACCCAATTACCCCACTGAAACCAAATTTTGTCTCAACATAAGCATGTGTCTAACATCCTTAAGGATCAATGTGTTCCCATTCATCATTTTAACCTAAACACAACCTTTCCCTACTATCTCACATGGTTCATCATCACCAAGATAAACATGTCCTATATTCTCTTGATCATAATCATTAAAATAATGCCTATGTGGAGTGGCATGAAAAGAAGCCCTTGAATCTAATACCCAAGACTCAGAAAAACTATCCAAAAAAAAAATTAAGGCATCTTGACATGATTGACCTGATGTCACATTACCTCATTCATTTCCTCCTTATTGGCATTATTATCCTGAAGTGACCAATAATTGTTCTTTGAGTGTCCACCCTTCCCATAATGCTAGCATATCATCTTGGATCTAGATCTAGACTTAGATATACCTTTTGACTTTTCACAATTGCTTTTGCTCTTGTATTTTTTCCTCCCTCTAGTATCAATAGACAAATCATTACCTAAAGATGATTCATTGGTGATTTTTATTCACATTTCCTCACTAATAATCACACCTATAACATCCTCAAAATTCAAGCTTCCCTTGGCAGGGTATGCATTACTCACAACCATAACCAAACTATCCCAACTATCAGGTAAAGAACATAATATTAACAAAGCTCTAACTTCATCATCAAACTTGATTCCAACTGAAGTGAGCATACTTACAACTGTATTAAAATTATTAATATGATTAGCAATTGAACCATTCTCAGACATTTTCATGTTAAACAATTTTTAAAAGATTTGTCAAGTTTTGTGTAAAGGGAAGATTGAAAAATGGTAACCCCTGTTTTGATGGAATGAAGATTTATAGACCATATTTGATTTTAATGACTATTTTTATTCTTTCTAAGTGTTTTATTTGATGCAAGAATGGAATTGAAAATTTATTTCTAGTATGAATGAAAGTTAATGAATCTGTGTTTGAAAAGAAACTTGAAAAGTTAGAGAAAACCTTGTTGACAGACCCTATTATTGTGTTATAGACTATGTTTTGTAAGATATATGGTCAAATGGAATTGATAATGTAGTAATAAAACACTTAAATTATATTTAATATTACCATAAACCAGATCTAAAACTATGTAATAACACGCATCATGAAAACATTCCTTAATTCACCATTAATATGAAAGCATAAATGAGAGAACAAGGTAATAACACAGATGACACAGATCTAACATGGTTCACCCAATATGGGATACATACACCAATGAAAGTTCTCAAATAAAAATAGTATTCTAAATACCAAGACTACAATGAACTCTCATAGAGATATAAAAATCTCTTGTAGAAAATGTTGCACATATAACTGCGCTTGCACCTATACCTTCATAATATAGTATCTCAAAATTTGCTAAACCATACCCTATAATGAACACTTGTACTTTTAAAAACACCTTCACTTTGACTCTGATCCTCAAAGCCACACCTTGAAAATAAACCATCAACCTCTAAAGGCCACACCACACCCTGTATATATAGAATATGAAGGAAAATCCATGAAAGGAGGAGAAAATGCATCATGATTATCCAAGATAAGCATTATCCACTCAAGAAAACTTGCTTTCACCTCATCAAGATCATCTAAAATCTCTCCCATGAAGGAATACACCATACTAAGGGTCTCCACCTTTCAAGGGCACATTTTTCAACAACATGTTATCACAACCATCTCCTTGTAATAAGGAAGGCATTACATTTTCCAAGAAACAACTAGCTCCCTCAAAATAAGGAAATAATATGGAAAATAGACAACTAATAACAAACTCCATAAAACATGGAAACATATAAATTAGAATTATATTAGGAATATTCCCCTCACATGTGGATCAAAGTTCCACAAAAGGTGAAGTAGGGAAAACTACACTCCCCACATCCTTAGAGCTCTCTAGGCCCCAAAAATAATTCCATAAGGTCATGTGATAGCCCCAAAGGGATCCACACTCAATAGATAATAGTTATACATGTTATTGAAAGGATTTAAGGAACATTCCTAAGCTTTTAACGTGTAATAAATAACAAGGCAGATATTTGGTATCTTGATATATGAGAAAACAAACCCTTCTTATTTTTTGTTTCACATACTATGATTGGGACTGAGTGTTTACCTTGAGGAATGAAGAGGAAATAGATTAATTTTGCATTGTGATTTTGACTAATCTACACGTTTATTGTTATTGTTTAAAAGTTGGGAGTTTTGAAACTTGAATGAAAACCCTATTTTTTGAAGTTGTACATTGTTTTATGGTGATTGTGCATAAGAATTATTGAAAGACAAGATTAAATAATTGGTTTTAAAATTCTTTAAAACCTTTTTGGTAGGTATTAATGACTCCATTTAATGAAGTTTTGATCTTTTTTTTATCAAAACTAAGGTAGACATGTAGGGTATATGTTTTGTTTACATAGTCTAGTATATTTTGGAAAGGAAACGTCTGATAGTGGATAGTTAAAGAATAATTGTGGATTTTAAAATGTGAAAAATGTCTCTAAAAACTAGAGGAATATATAATAGTCCAATTAATATCCTTCAATATTATAAGGTAAATTGGAAACAAATACAAGGTATTAAAGAGACTATTTTGCCTGGCACAATGATGTATTCTGCTTATAAAACCTATGTTTGAGTTGTTAGAAGATTGGAAAGGTGGGAGGAGAAGTTATAACCTATTGGATAATATATAATACATAAATATAGACCTATAAAATTTTATTGGGGTCCTTGAAACCTTGAAAAATGTGAGTTTGAGCTATTTGATAGCTCTCAGGTCTATATAGTCCTTGGTAACCCTAGGAGTAGGGTTTTGAGGATATAAAAAGTTTAAACCATAAAAATTATTTGGAATTTGTTTTTGTAGCAAGTTATTAAGGTTTATAAATATATTTTATTGGTTTTGAATTAAAATGGGACTGTTTTTATGTGATTTAGGCACATGAGTATGGTTGTAGGTAGAAAAGACCTAATAGGCCTAAATAAGGGCCTAAATGTATTTGGAAAAGTGGTTTATGAAATGATTAAAGGAAAAATAATTAATATGTAGATTAATCTTGTAAATTGGTATTTTAATCAAGTGTTACATTTCAATTAAGTGTAGGAACATATCCGTACAATCCCAAAAGGCCCAAAAATAGAGCTACAAGGACTAAGAAAAAGAATAGGCAAGGTTGGGGAAAAGAGTGGTTTCATGGTCAAAGAGTTTATGTTTGGAGTGATGGATTATAAAGGACAAATAAAAGGTATAGTGAAGGTGTCAAAAACATGAAATATACCAATGACCTAAGGAGTCATTAAATGCAAGTTTTATCAAGGACCAATTGCATGGAAAGTGTATAGTGAAAAAAGGAACAAGGCAGAGTTATGTAAAGTAAGAAAGTGAAAAATGAAAGGAGTAGTTATAGTTTATGAGTGATCAAGGAAGGTTGAGGGAACCCATATAATAATATAAAAATCAATGGAAACCAAAACAAAGAAAAGTAATGTTAAATTTCTTGCATGAAGAGAGAGAGTAAGTGTACATTTAGAAGGAAGTGTATATAGAGATAATATAAAGTTTGTTAGAAGAAGGGATTTATCTCTAGATCATTTGGTATTAGATCCATCTATATGTTTTGGGGAAAGTAAATACATTGTTATTGTGCAAGTTACATGAAGTTTTAGGTAATAAAAAAGGCAGATTACAAAGAGACTTGTTGGAGGACAAAGTAAAAAGGTAGTTTGAGAAAGGTCTGATTCATTTTATGGTTGATTTATTGATTATAGGTATGAATGATATAAAAAATTAATTATTATGGTGGCATCCCCTAATTAAGATAAAATAATCTCATAAATAGAGTTCAAGGAAGAGAGGAAAGTCCAAGTGTGAAGAACAAGCAATGAAAAGGCCTAATTATGGTCTAAAATAGAAGGTTCTAAGTGTGAACCAAAGGGAATGGTCTAGGTGAAACCAAAACAAGGAGAAGAATGTACCCAAGTGAGGTACTCAAGATGAGGATGAAAGAAGAGGTAGAAAGGAAATTAAAAAATAGGGTTAAGCATGAAATCCACAAGGAGAAGATGGTGTATGAAGACACCAAGGAAAAGATTCAGATGGAAAGAGAAATGGAAGAGATGAGGTAGCAAATGGATGAGATGATGATCAAGATTGAATAGATAAAAGAGTTTTTGAACCCACATCTTGGATGGGTAATGAGAATCAATCCAATCAAATGTCCAATCAAGTAAATAGTGAAAAGGAGAAGAAGACAAAAGAGGAAGGACAAGGAGGCAATCAAGCCTCATGTTTTGAAATCTAATGGTGAATTTGTATGTGTGAATGCAAGTTTGAAAGATGAAGAGAATGAAGAGATATTTGAGCCCATTCAGAGGCTTAATGAACAAGAGGAAGAGGCATATTACCAAGTGGTGATCAAAATAAGTCAAGATGAATAAGAGATTCCATGTAGACTCATGTTGATAGAACAAGAACAAACAAGTAAACCATGGTAAAAGCAAGATATCATGAAGAAGGAAGAGATCCTGACTCAAGAGGAGGCAAGTGAATCCAAATGAGCAATAGGACAAAAAAATAAGGAAACTTATGAGGCATAATAAATTTTGTATGAGTCTTTGAAACAAGAGTATGCATTTGATCCTCATTAAATGTATAAATAAATGGTTAAGGAGGTTACCAAGGAAAACATAGATTTGTGGAATCTAGTAGTAGTGTCCAAGATAAGGGAATTAATTAAGGTAAGGATGAGTCAAGTATATGAATTTACTCTCTAAGATGAAGTTGAAACTATTGAAGTTGAAGTACAGGTGGAAGATGAAGGAGAAGTCATGCAAGGAGAGAATCAAGATGCATTGATAGCTGATGAAAAGAGGAAGAGTGAAGCATGAAAATAAGATGAAGGTTCTTGGAAGCAAGAGAAATAAGCAAGAAAAGAGAGAGGATTGAGGATGCCTCAAGGGCATAAGAAATAATATGTTTTATTTTATGAGTTTTATTTTATAAGTGTACCATGGAGGAAGATGGAAAGAGGCAAGATAAAGTACAAGTGTGGAAAAAAAGATCACACACACCTCTTTGAGTGTTTGAAGGAAGAAGAATATTGGAGCCAAGTTCTTTTTTTCCCTTGGGAGTGTGATGCAAGGTTAGCTTTTAATGCTTGCAAATGGTCTAGAGGTGTCTTAAGAAGTTACAAATTTGAATTTGAGTTCAAAATGGGGTTTCCCACCAAAAAGGGAATTTCAAAAGTGTATTAGAGGTCTAGGTAAGAGTGTGATGAAATTAAATTGTTAACAAATGTTGTAAATGAACTTTTATGGTCTCTTAAAGGTTTTAAGAGGATTTGAACATATTTATCAAATATAGTTTGAGATGGAAGTCCACCACCCCATGTTACTAGGAGGTTGATAGGAAAACATGATCAAGAATCAGTTATAAGTCTTGTTTTTAGGAATTTTGGATCGTAGGTATGTAATATATAGTATGTAGTTAGTTTTGGAATAGGATAAACAACTTATATTCTTTAAGGTTGAGGAATGGTATAAGATTTTTCATGTTTTATGTAAAGGGAAGATTGAAAAATGGTAACCCCTATTTTGATGGAATGAAGATATGCAGACCATATTTGAGGTCAATAATTGTTGTTATTATTTGTAAGTATTTTGTTTGATGAAATAATGGAATTAAAATTTTATTTCTAGTGTGAATTAAATATAATGAATTTGTGTTTGGAAATAAACTTTGAAAAGTTAGAGAAAACCCTGTGACAAACCCTGTTGTTATGTTATATATTATGTTTTGCAAGATAAATGGTCAAATGGAATTGATAATAGCTATACATGTTCTTGGAAGGATTTAAGTAATGTTATTGAGTTTATACTATGTAATAAGTAACAAGGTAGATATTTTGTATCTTGATGTCTAAGAAAACAAACCCTCCCTATTTCCTGTTTCACATATTGTGATTGAGACTGACTGTTTACTTTGAGGAATGAAGAGGCATTAGCTTAATTATGCATTATGATTTTAACTAATATACAATTTTATTTCTATATTTTGAAAGTGTAATCCTAAATAAAGTGTAATCCTAAAGAAAAGACCTAATAGGCCTAAATAAGGGCCTAAATGTATTTGGAAAAGTGGTTTATGAAATGATTAAAGGAACAAGACTTCATATGTAGATGAATCTTGGAAAATGGTATTTTAATCAAGTGTTACATTTTAATTAAGTGTAGGTACATATTCGTACAATCCCAAAAGGCCCAAAAATAGAGCTACAAGGACTAAGAAAAAGAATAGGCAAGGTTGGGGAAAAGAGTGGTTTGATGGTCAAAGAGTTTATGTTTGGAGTGAGGGATTATAAATGACTAAGAAAAGTTATATTGAAGGTGTCAAAAACATGAAATATACCAATGACCTAAGGAGTCATTAGATGCAAGTTGTATCAAGGACCAATTGCATGGAAAGTGTATAGTGAAAAAAGGAACAAGGAAGAGTTATGTAAAGTAAGAAAGTGAAAAAAATAAAGGAGTATTTAGAGTTCATGAGTGAGCAAGGAATGTTGAGGTAACCCATATAAGAAGATAAATCTCAATGGAAACCAAAATAAAGACAAGTAATGTTAAATTTCTTGCATGAAGAGAGAGAGTAAGTGAACTTTTAGAAGGAAGTGTATATAGAGATAAAGCAGAGTTTGTTAAAAGAAGGGATTTAGATTTGCATCACATATTACTCACATCAATTTGAACCTCTTAGTAAATAACAAGGACCTAAGGTTGATTTATAAACTTTCATATTATTTTCTGTAAAACCTAAGTTCTAACCTTGAACATGATTTAAATCATGTATCCATGTGCAATATTTATTTTTCGATGGTCCATTTTTATGGCATAAGTGATGTGAGAGACATAAGATATGGTGGCATATTAATTTTGAACCATAGTTGTTTTTGAGTTCAAAGTAACTCATAATTTATGGGCATCCGCCAATGGATTTGTCAAGCTGAATTAGAAAGTGGATATTAATGAGTTCAAGGCTCAATGCTCGATCTTTATAGATAAAAGACACTTAGTATTAAAAACTTTCATCATCTAGTAATTACCTTGATCTATGGTTTTGGCAGTTGATTTGGTAACGTGAATAGTTAGTTCACTAACTATATAGTAGATCACTATTTTGGTGAAAATGCTTTATTTTGATGGTAAGAGTTGCAAGTCAAAATATTTTTAACACATCACTATATATTATTGAATATAAATTTTTCGTATATAAAAACTATAGTTTTATTTGTGTTAACCATCATTTGGAAACTTTATATGTGGAAGCGAAGCTCTGCCAGATGGAAAATAGTGTTGAGGAAGGTAAAAAGAAATACAAAGAGATTCCAAAATAGTTTCCATGGAATCATTGGTTATAAGGTATGACTTGGTTTCTTATTTGAGTTACAGATATTTTTTCATAAGTATTTTATACTTTTGAGATGGAATATATTATTGGTGATTCATTTCTTAGTTTGAAATGAAGTTGGACATGTTTTTGGTTTAATTACTCTATGGATATTCTTTTGTTTCTATCAATATGAACATTTGTAGATTCCAAAATAGTTGTGTGCATGGTAGTATTATGTTTTGAGTTTCTTTTCATGGTTATATATATATATATATATATATATATATATATATATATATATATATATATATATAGTGAGAAAAGAGGTTAGTGTAGTGATATGATCCTGGGTAGTTTTATTTCAAGATATTTCTTTGTAGGTTTGTAGTATTATATGGAAGCAAGTTTTATTTGGAAACAAAAGGAAAATAGATGGTATTGAATGTGTGCATTATGAACTCAAAATACCTTTACATGCATTTTATCTATCTTGAGTTAGTATTGTTTCACATCAAGCATTCTATGTGTGGATATACTTACATAAAAAGATAAGTGGAAATGGCTTGGTTGTTCGACAACATGAAATGTATTTTTGAATACATCTATTCACTTTTAAGACTGTTAGTTTGGTATAGAAATTTTTTATTTTATGAATAAGTTTCTAAGTTTTGAGAGTTTATAAGCATTCAAATAGTTTCTATAATATAATTTGAAATAAAATAGAAGTTTTCATTGGTTATCATAAATCTTTATCTGTTAATAATGTTGTTTTGAATGGTGCATGTTATGTACTCAATTTTTTGATGGCATGTTGTGTATTTTTTAATACATCTATTCATTTTCATTTCCAATTTAATTTCATAATAATATAGTGTAAGATTTGATAGTCTTGTCTGCATTTTATTTAGAGTAAAGGCAATTTTTGATTTGGGTATGAATGGAAATTTAAGGAGGTTATTTTCCAACACATTACCTGTCTCTTTTTATTAGGGTTTATTAGACATTTTCAAGTAATTTTTATCATGACATGCATTGGGTTTTTTACATGAACTTGATTTCTGAATCTTTCAAGATGTTTTATATTTTAAGGCATGTTGAATATTTAAGTGATTATGGTAAATATATTTGGCCCAAAAGTATTGCATTATTATATATTGAATCTTGGGTTTACAGTGATTTATGAGCCTCTTAATTTAGTTATATCAAGAATTATTCAAGTTATTCCCTATAGAAATAAATTAATATGATTTTGTGTCATTTGTCAAGGAATGGATGTATGTAGTTTTTTTCACCCAATTTTTTTTAAATATACATTTATGGAGTTATAAGGTCAAGTGTATATTTTCCCAATACTAGATTATGTTTGTAATCTTGTTTTAAGTATCTTAGTCATCATTTATAAAATGATGAACATCAAGGTTCATGAAACAATTGTGGATCCAAAAACCTTATACATGGTTAATCTATAAAACATTATACTTTAATTAATGGACCGTGGAAATACCATCTCTTTTATACAATGGTATATTATTGTCTTTCCTTGCCATTATCCATGATTTTTAGTTTTAGAATGTGTTTATGCATAGAATATAATCATTTTGATAGTATATCAAATTTTTGTTACAACTTTATGATTAAGTTTTGATATCACTATTTGTTATAGTTATTTCCTAATTTGATTCAAAATGATATACTTGAGGATATATGCAATGTTATGAGGATTTAGATATTTTATGGCATGATAATTTGAGCAATTATATTATATTGTTTTCTATGTTTCTTAACTAAAATGATGAAATATGGATAATTTGAGGTAGTTGTGGTTGTTTGACTAGTTTATGCGCATATTTAAAAGATGATAATTAATATTGGAGCATAATGTTCATGGTAGATTTTATTTCAAAATATGAATAAGGTTTAGTGAAATATGTATTATTTTAAATTTGATAAATTCATGAACATATAAGTGATGGAAAGATATGAGTTTTGTTGTAAATTGATATTTGATCATATCAAGTTTTGGGTATGTGTTATGTTGAGTGCTTATTTTAGTATATTTATTTAGTATGTCAAGGTGGACCCCAGACTCACATGCTTTAATTAGGAATGTTTGGGATAGAGGTGATGATAGACACAATGAGAGTACTTCTTCTCAGGGTAGTTCTCGAGGCCAATTCTTTCATGGTAGTAGGGATACTAACACTTTTCCTTAAACATTTAACCATGAAACCTGAGTATCCATTCACTTTGAATTTGTTGATCCTATTTTTTGGAATGTACTTTATTATTTTTTAAACGATTCCCTAAATTAATTGGTAATAGAGGTTTGAGATCACATAAGAGGAGTTATCCTCATAGATGAGGTACTCCAAGTGAGTCTTCTCAACATATGCATACTAATATCTAATATGGCCCACATAATAATTCATTACATGATAAACTCAAAAATGTTCTTGATATTTTTATAAAACTTTTCCAACCTAATTAACTTGTACCAGTAAATACTAGAGTTCCTTTATTTGAGCCTAGTAGACCCACTTCTTCTATTAGGAAACATGATAGTAGCCCTATTGTTGGAGAGTTGTCAATGATGTCATGGAGGTGTCTTGGTGAGTGGATGAAGTGATTTGATAGCCTAAGTAATAATGATAAAGTGTGAAATGTACTTGTCAAAGTGTGATTGAAGTTGTATTAGTTGATATTTAGTTTTCACTTGGTTAGAGATGTTCAGGGATGAGTATCATGATTTTAGCATGAGCAAAGGGTCTTATTAGAAGTCAAGAATGGTTTGAGTGCTTGTGTTTATGAGTAGAATTCACCTAGTTCATCATTGTTCTCATCTAGATATTTTGGGTTCAATGGTATAAAATCTAAGTAGGAAGTTTGATGACATCATAATTGTCATGTGTGGATGAGTCATGGGGAGTTGGTCATATGGTTGTGATCACATTAGTCCCTAGTTGATTATGTGATAAATATTAGGTCATGTACTTAAGCACAACAAAATATATGTAAGTGAGAAATTGGGATCTCAGGTAGTTTGACATTGTTTTCTCTTAATTAGTCAAATTTATATGAAGTAAGAAAGAGATGAGTAATCAATTTGGTGATGGCATCTATCACAAGTGTGTACATTTCAGAACAAGATGATCATATGGGTTTGTTTAGTTTTGTGCCTAGTTGATTTTCACTAAATTTTAGATCATGCATGAAAGTGCATCAAAAGATATGCATGTGCAAAGTTGTCCTTCCAAGCAATTCTTAACATTATTGGCTCTATCATAAAAAAATTGGAGTGAGAATATTAATGGCATTATATCTCACTCATGAAAAGGTTTCAAGAGAATTTTGACACATGGTTGGATTCTCCTATCTGAGGAGATCATATGGTCTAAATTTTAGAACATGCACTTGAGCGAAGTAAAAGATATAGAGGTGAAAAGTTGACCTTATAGATAGATTGCAAATGTTCCCATACTTAGTCATTTTTTCACAAGTTAAAGTTAGAGAAACATCAATAGAGCACTTTGATCTATGAATTTAGGAAGCAATGATATGGTGCCAAGTGTTCAATGTTTAACATTGTGTATAGATAAATATCAAGCTTCTTCCAAGGATCAACAGTGAGCAGGTGATTGTAAAAATAGAGATCAATGGTGTGCATTAAAGTTAAGAGGTCAAAGTGACAACTGTTTAGCTTTGTTAAAGATCAAGCTACATACAAAATATTGACAGAGTGTGTTGAGCCAAAGTTTCTATATTGCATGATATGAGGTCAATTGTTTGAATATTAACATTTGGGCATTGGTGTACAATAAGTTAAAGTTTAGAGAATATTGACGATGCATGTTTAATTTGAGCAGTGAGGACACGAGATGTGAGCATAGTGTTCAAGGTTTAACTATGACTATTTGCTTTTGAATATTTGAATTTTTAAAGGAAAAACTAGTGCTTTGTATTTTGGCTATATCTTTTGATCTATGAATAATTTGCTCATGATGTAAAAATAAAAGTTGTAGAAGACTCCAAAGCACATCTAGAAATATAAATTTGAAGATTTTAAAGTGTGTAAAGTCAAATTTATGAAGGTTCAAAGTTAATTTTGCATTTGTGTATGCTCTAAAAGTAACTCGAGAAGGGTAATTGATCTTGTATTGATGTTGTTTTGATGTTTCATGATGTCTTAGATATTAGAGAGTGTTGTAGACTCTATAAGGATTCTCTATGTGGATTTTTTTAGGTGTGATCAATCATATGCAGTATGAACAAAGTTTTACAATTCAACTATGTATTCATTCATGGTGACTATGTACACATAATGTTGTTTGAGTGAATTATGCTTAAGCAGAAGGGTACTGTGATGATTGTTGGCACTTAAGTAGGACCTATAGATCATGTGGAATGGGTGCATGCATTTAGAAAGTGTTCTTATATTCTTAATTTACTTGGATAAGTGTTAAAGAGTTGAATGGGTCTCCATAGGACTTAAAAGTGACTTAGGCTTATTTGAAAGTGGATTTTACTTAAGTGTGACCCATGTGAGATGACTTAAAGATGAAGGCATGTATTATGGCCAAAAAGGAAAGATTATGATCTTGTTAATTCATGATTTCTCTATAAATCATGAAACCAAATATGTTGGTTTCTAGACTTGTGGAAGATTTGAGAGAGAGACTAGTGTAAGGTATATGTGAGATTTGTGGAGTGAAGAAGAGGTAGAGTGCTTAGTTGATGAATTGATGACCAGAGCAAATTGATGACTATGTGTATGACTTGTAGGTCATATTTATTTTATCATAAAAGTGCTCTTGAATTTTAATGATGTACAAAGAGGTCTAAGTGTGCATATGAGGAAAATTTGATTGAATAAGGAGAGAGATTGTGGCATGCCTATGTGAGAGGCCTATATGAGATAAAGAGGTAATTTGTGTAGGGGTTAAAAAATAGAGATCAATCATTTATAAGGTGGAGATGTTCAAATGAGGGTCTAAATTACTTGATCTTCCTTAGAGGTAGTTGATCTTTATGAAATAGGGGTTTCACTAAAGACCTTTGGTCAGGTGGATATGATCAAGGTTTGTTGGTATAAAGTAGTTGACCAGTCTCTTGTTTGTAATTTCTTATAGGACAAGTAGTCCATGTGTGGTAGGATCGAGAGTGGGTTTTATTCCCCATGAGGGTTTACCATAGGAACTATGTGTTATGTGTTTGATCTTATGTATGAATTGAATGAATGATATCTCTTATTAATGTTGCTCGATCAAGTTGATATATGTTGATTGTTTAAATAGTCTTAAAGGATTTTAATTGAGATTGAAATATTTGGTCTCACTGATTCACCCCCCTTAGTGATTATACCTCTAAAAATTAGTATCAGAGTAGGTCCTTCTGATAATTTTAACCACTAGAAGGTGATCAAATGTACAATGGTTTATAAAGAGGTTGTGGCTTATCTTCAAGACAAACTAGTATGTGCTTTTTCAAATTTCAATTCAAGCATGGATGTTGTGAAGATGCAAGTGAAAGATATGGAAGTAACAACCAAGAATTTGTAGGTCATGATGGTTAATGGTCTCAACCTAAGGGAGGAACAATTTGAAAATAAATTCATGACTTACGTAGATGTGCTCATATCCAAGGATAAAAGGTATTTTAGCTCCACCAAAAGGGTCAAGAATGAACATTCATGTATAGGTAATGATCAAGAGAAAAGTAAGTCAAATTTTAATGATGTCTTCAATGGGTACTGCTTCTCCTACAATCAATTTGGTCATAGTTATAGGGATTGTGATTTTTCTCTAGAGATTAAAAGGAATCTTATATGTTACAATTATAAACAATAAGGTCATATAGACAAAAACTAAAAATATGTTTTTGGAAAAAGGATATAGAAGTCATTGACACCATCAAATGGTTCAAGAAGACTAAGTCTAAGACTGAAGAAGAAAAGAAGTAGAATTCAAATGGTCCACTAAAGGAAGAGTCAATGTTTGTTTAAGTAGCCTTACATACTTAAGAAGATGGGAACAAGAGATGGTCTGTAGATAGTGGATGCTTAAATCATATGACAGGAGACAAGATCAAGTTTATCTCTCTCAGGAAAACCAACCTTGGTTAAGTGAGATTTTGTGACAACAAATCTACTAACATAATTGCTAAAGGTACTATGAGTTTGGATAATGGTTATTCTAGGACTGAGAATGTCTTATATGTATAATATTTTAAACATAATCTTTTAAGTTTGAGATAAATGTGTAATCAAGGAAAAGTTATAAATTTTCATGGTGATGTTTGTGAAGAAAGAAAGGATGGAAAATTGGTTGCAAATGTTTATAAAATAGATAACAACATGTATGTATTACATGAATCCAAGAAGGAGGAGTGCTTCATGAGTCAATTGAAAAAAAATTGGCTTTGGCATAGAAGGCTTGGACATATAAATTTTTATAACATAGTAAAGATCATTTCAAAGGCTTGGTAAGGCATATGTCCAAGATTTTTAAGATTCCTCATTCTTTTTGCAAGGGATGTCTTCATGGGAAACAAACCAAAAGAAGATACAAATCCAAGGAGTTCTCCACTATAAATCCATTATATTTGATCCACACTGATCTATGTGGACCTATGAAAACCCAAAGCATTCAATGTAATAGCTGCTTCATGCTTCTCATTAATGATTTTACTAGGATGACTTGGATATTTTTTCTTAAATAAAAATTAGAAGATTTTGCAAAATTTATGGAATTTAAAGTGCTTTTAGAAAATGATAAAGGGTCAAATATCAAGTTTTTAATATTAGATAGAGGAGGTGATTTTTGGTCTCATGAATTTGATGGTTTTTGTGAAAAAAAGGGATAAGGAGATAATATTCTACTACTAGAACACCATAATAGAATAGTGTTGTTGAAAGGAAGAATAGGACTGTTCAAGAGATGAGTAGAACCATGATTCAAGATTCTAAACTATCAAATGGTTATTGGGAAGAGGCAACCAACACTTTAGTTTACATTCTAAATAGGTGTCAAATTAGAGAAAATAGTGATATGACTCCTTATGAGTTATGGAAGAATAGAACAACTGATGTCAAACATTTTAGAGTGTTTGAGATTAGGTGCTTCATCAAAAGAGATGAAGAGAATCTTGGAAATTTTGATTCAAGGTCTGATAAGGGCATCTTCTTAGGTTAATATTTTATCAGTACTGCTTATAGGTGCTTCAATAAGATACTTCACAACATTGTTGAAAGTTTAAATGTAAGGGTAGATGATACTAGTAGAGTCAAGGAGCCAAAATTGTAGGTGACTCAATTCAAATTATTTATGCAAACAATGATGAGTTATTTATTCAAATAGATGATGAAGATAAAGAGGAGTAAGAAATACAAGATTTTAAAGCTCTATCTAGAAGAATTTGGAAAGATCATCCATTCTCTCATATTATTGGAAATGTTGGTGCAAGGTTGTAAACTAGAAGGAGAATGTTGATCAATCAAAATCAACAAGACTCAGCTCTGTTGTCCATGATTGAACCCAAAACATTCATGGAAGCTAAAAAAGATGAAAGTTGTAATGATGCAATGGATGAATAAATTGATCAAATATAAATGAATGAAACATGGGACTTAGTTCCAAGACCAAAAGATAAAAATGTGATAGGTACCAAGTGGGTTATGAAAAACAAGATGAATGAGAAAGGAGAATTCATAAGGAATAAGGCTAAATTAGTGTGTAAAGGATATGTTAAGGTTCAAAGAATAGATATTGATGAGACTTTTTCTCCCTTGGAAAAAATGGAAGCAATTAGACTCTTCTTGGCATATGCAAGCTTCAAAAATTTTAACGTATATCAAATGGACGTGAAATATGCATTATTGAATGGAAACTTAGAAGAAGTATACATTGAGTTACCTAAAGGATACTTCATGTCAAGCAATCAATATTTTGTGTGTAAATTTAATAAGGCTTTGTATGGTCTTAAACAAGCTCCTAGAGCTTGGTATGATAGGTTAGATAAGTATCTTTTGATTCAAGGTTTTAAAAAGTGGGTAGCTGATAGTAATTTTTACATTAAGATAGAAGGTAATCATCAATTGATAGTTGTTGTATATGTTGATGACATAGTTTTTGGATCTGATAATGATAAAATGAGTGGAGAATTTGTAGATACTATGAAGACTGAGTTTGAAATTTCAATGTTGGGAGAACTTGTTAGGGGGTGGAGGTAATCCAAGAACAAACACACCTGTTCTAATTCCACCTGTTAGGATCTTGCTCCTCAGAAAGAGCACAGTATGATTACCAAACATAAGCAATTGAATATGCGGAAATAACCAGAAACACAAGTAACTAGAATTCACCAATAGCACAGAATATGAGAGACAATACACTATCTTGTATTAACACTATACAGAAAAGAATACAACAAAGAGCTGCCACACTCTTTCACCTTACAGAGGTTCACCACACCTCAAGTGTACATTAATTCTTCTCACACACACTCTCCTACACAAAAAATGGTCCCAACAACCAACTCACACACAGAATTGGTGTTCACCTCACCAACCAATCAGTAATAACCCTGCCGATACACCAAGCACTCTATAGCACTTCAAGCTGATCTCTCATGAACCTGCAACCTGCAATTCAAAGACCAAACTTACATGTAGATCCCCAATGAGCTTGCAACAACCTGCAACTCACAGATCTTACAACTAGAAGGAACTCTTCCTTTCTATCTCATGCATTAACAATACATGCCAATGGGTCTATAAATAGATCCCTGACTTAAACAATAACTTAGACTCTTAATTTAGACAATTATTCTCGCAGCTCAAGACTCTAACTGGTCTCAACATGCAAACTCTTCGTTCACTTAACTAACTGTCCATGAAACAAGCAGATCTAGAACACACAGGTGACCGACGTCGGTCCCTGCTTGTCTGGTTCTGCCGACGTCGACCGACTTCCTACCGTCGCCGGTGGCCTTCTGCACTGGTCTCGACCGATGTCGGTCCTGCTACCGACGTCGGTGCTCCTGAAACTCAGCAACCATCTGTTCCACTATTTGCAAAGGGTTGAAGCTTTTAGCTCCACAACCTAACAATCTCCCACTTGGAGATAAACAACTGCAACCTGTCCTGTACCTGTACACCATCTAGTTTGTTCCCTTGGCTATGTATCCCTCCTCAAGATCACTCTTGAAGACCAACCACCACAAAATCCTGTAGTGCAAACCCTGTTATCCAAATTACCTGCCACATCCGCATCTACAACCATGTAGATAAAGAACTTGACCCTGCATAGCATGTGCTCCTGCTGCTGGTCCCACTGAACTGCCCTTCAGTATTACTCTCCCAGATTGACTCCAAACTTGTGACAACTCCCACTACTTGGGAAAACTCAGGTTTAGTACATACCATGCACTCAACCTCATTATGTGAATCAAGACACCTGTTCTATGAACTGTCTAACCATTGGAGTGCTAACCGGTCTCACACAATCATCCTGAAACAAAGTCAATGAGACCTCCAACACACTCATGCCAAAGAATCTTGCTGCTTCCAGATTCTCCATGACATACCCCTGAACTAGCTTTACCTTTAGTTCAGCAATACCTGTATATGTAACCCTGCAACAAGCACATCATATAGACAATAGGATAATGTAGCTAATATTATCCAACCTGGTAAAGAGAAACACAATGATCAAACCTCCATTGCCCTGCAGCTAATACAAGATCATATACCCTGATCTTCTATCTCACGTATCCATTTCCGCTCTTCTTCATCCTGAACATCCATTCGTCTCTCAGTGCTTACTTCCAGCTGGAAACTCTACCCAAAACACCTGTTTGGTTCTCCTCCAAGGAATCACATCCTCATCCATGCCAAGCTCCCACTGTTTCCTGGATCTACCTGTTCTGCTTCTTCAACAACTTCCTGGTTTTATACCATAAGTGAGCAACAAGTAGTGTAAAGAAGGGAAATGACGAATTTAAGAAATTACTTACACCTTCAGTCCTCCATATGGGTGCTTGAGACTCCATGACAACTCCCTGTCCACCCAAAATTTGTCTCAGTAACTGATGCCGGTCACATCTCAGTCTACAGCCGACCGATGTCGGTTCCCTGCGACTGCCTCCCTACCAACGTCGGTTTCCCCTGGCTGACACCGGTCGTCCTCTGCCCTGAGTCACCGATGTCGGGATGCACATAGCCGACGTCGGTCCCTGTCTGGACACCGATGCCGGTTTTCCTGCCGACGTCGGTCTCTGTGTTTTTCTAGTGAGATCTAACTTTTTCCTGTGAGCTCCTTTTGGATCAAACCCTTGTCCAAATCACCCTTGCTCTGCTCAGAATTCCTCTGCACCTTGTGCTAAACTCTGTCTGTCACTTTCTCCTTGAAAACCAAGGCTTTCCTGTTCTTGTCACTAACATCAGATTCCTCAAGAAACCTCACCTTCTTCTTCTGCATATAGAAACCACGATCCATGTCTTCCAAATCTGAAAGCATACTCTTTGACTCAAGAACAAGCATCTCCTTCTTATCTATGTGACCAAGCCTATTAAGCCACATCTCCGAATCTACAGCTGAAGTAGATAACCCAGAAAGAGAATCAGTAATACAAGTAGATAGATAAAGCGTACCTACTTTCTTACCTCTAGCTACAACAAGTGTACCCTTGGTAACCTTCCAAGAGTCCACTGTGAGAGTTACTGTGCAACCCTCATCACCCAAACTTCTAACAGAAATCAAATTCCTCTTCAGAACTGGGACATGCATGACCTCCTTTAACACCCATGTGTCACCTGTCTGTAATTTCAGCTTCACTTTGCCTTTGCCAACAATCTGACAAGGCTTACCATCCCCTACACAAATTTCTCCAAAGTCTCCCTAGACATACTCATGAAAAAGTTCCCTATGTGGGGATGCATGAAAAGAGGCACCAATATCTAAAACCCAAGATTCTACTTTATCCAAAGAACATACCAGAGCATCCTGTGCAACGTAATCCACAACATCTACTTCTTCTCCATGTCCTTCATGCTGATCTTCACTTGATCTACAATCTCTCTTTAAGTGCCCTTGCTTTCCACATTTCCAGCAGGTTATTCTGCCATACCTGGACTTGGATCTTCTGCCCATCTTCGACCTTGATCTCCCACGCTCTATCTTCTCTCTTGGTCTTTCTCTTCCTTCAACACTCAAAGCATCTCCAGATGATTCACCTGTGCTTTTCCTGCGTATCTCTTCATTCAAGATCACACTCACAACATCATCCACTTTTAAGACTTTTGAAGGAGACACAGTATTAGAAACTGCCATTACCAAACCTTCCCAACTTTCAGGTAATGAACACAAGATTAAGAGAGCTCTAATTTCATCATCAAATACAATATTGACTGAACTTAACTGGTTTACCAAACCATGGAAATCACTAAGATGGCTATGAACAGATCCACCTTCCAACATTTGCAAATTAAATAAACGCTTCATAAGAAATACCTTATTAGAAGCCGAGGGTTTTTCATTCAAATTTGCCAAAGATTTCATCAACTCCACCGTTGTCTTACACTGTGATAAGCTGGAAATCACAGATGATTCAAGACTCAATCTAATAGATCCCAGAGCCTTCTGATCAAGAACCTCCCATTCTTCATCTTTCATATCCAAGGGTTTGCTAGCAACCCCACCCAACGGTAAGTACAAATCTTTCTGATACAGATAGTCCTCAATTTGCATCCTCCATAATTGGTAGTTCTTGCCATTAAACTTTTCCATTCGTAGTTGACTATTTTCTGCCATTGCTCAACTCCCACTCAAACAGAAACCCTGTGAGTAACCTGTAATCAAAACACACTACCCAGATCTACACCAATCTGTTAGTATCCCAACCAAAAGCTCTGATACCACTTGTTAGGGAGTGGAGGTAATCCAAGAACAAACACACCTGTTCTAATTCCACCTGTTAGGATCTTGCTCCTCAAAAAGAGCATAGTGTGATTACCAAACATAAGCAATTGAATATGCGGAAATAACCAGAAACACAAGTAACTAGAATTCACCAATAGCACAGAATATGAGAGACAATACACTATCTTGTATTAACACTATACAGAAAAGAATACAACAAAGAGCCGCCACACTCTTTCACCTTACAGAGGTTCGCCACACCTCAAGTGTATAGTAATTCTTCTCACACACACTCTCCTACACAAAAAATGGTCCCAACAACCAACTCACACACAGAATTGGTGTTCACCTCACCAACTAGTCAGTAATAACCCTGCCGGTACACCAAGCACTCTATAGCACTTCAAGCTGATCTCTCATGAACCTGCAACCTACAATTCAAAGACCAAACTTACATGTAGATCCCCAATGAGCTTGAAACAACCTGTAACTCATAGATCTTACAACTAGAAGGAACTCTTCCTTTCTATCTCATGCATTAACAATACATGTCAATGGGTCTATAAATAGATCCCTGACTTAAACAATAACTTAGACTCTTAATTTAGACAATTATCCTCGCAGCTCAAGACTCTAACTGGTCTCAACATGCAAACTCTTCATTCACTTAACTAACTGTCCGTGAAATGAGCAGTTCTGGAACACACAGGCGACCGACGTCGGTCCCTGCTTGTCTGGTTCTGCCGACGTCGACCGACTTCCTGCCGTCGCCGGTGGCCTTCTGCACTGGTCTTGACCGATGACGGTCCTGCTGCCGATGTCGGTGCTCCTGAAACTCAGCAACCATCTGTTCCACTATTTGCAAAGGGTTGAAGCTTTTAGCTCCACAACCTAACAGAACTATCTTTCTTCTTAGGATTATAGATTAATCAACTTGATGCAGGGATATTCATTTCACAAGATAAATACATCAAGGATATGCTGAGGAAGTTTGACATGATGGATTATAATCCAATGGGTAATCCAATGATCATAAGGTGCAAGTTAAGTAAACTAGATGACTCACCAAAAGTTGATCAAACTTTGTATAGATCAATGATGGAAGTATTTTGTACTCTACTACTTTTAGTCTTAATATCATGCAAGCAGTGGGTCTTATAGAAAGATTTCAATATGACCATAGATAATCTCACTTAAAATCAGTCAAAAGGATCTTGAGATATCTCAAAGGCACCATAGAGTATAGTTTATGGTATCCCAGGAGTAAAAAATTATTTTTGAAATCTTATACTAATGTAGATTGGGTAAGATATGTGGATGATAGGAGAAGTACCAGTGGTGGGGTATTCTTCATGGGGGAATGCTTAGTGTCTTGGCTAATCAAGAAGCAAGACTCAATGTCTCTATAAATTGTAGAATATAAATATATATTAACTGCTTCTTGTTGCATGTAAGTTATGTAGATGAAACAAAATTTGGAAGATTATAAGGTAAGATAAAATGGACCTTATCCTATATATTATGACAACACTAGTGCAACTAGTATCTCAAAGAATCCTATTATGTACTCAAAAACTAAGCACATTCCTATTAGATATCATTTCTTGAGATAACAAGTGAATAATCAAAGTGTTAAGCTGGATAATGTACCTACAAAATAATAGCTTGTAGATATTATGACCAAACCATTGTCAAAAGTTACTTTTGAGTATATAAGATAAATCTTGGGTGTCATTTATTTATCTATGAATCAATATAAGTTCTTTGGTCAAGGAGGAGAAACAATTTCATGAGATTGCTCCAGAGGTTTGTAAAGAAGCTATAGTATAGATGCAGAGTTGGTGGTCATGGAAGTGTCTTAAAATAGAAGGCTAGTAAGTTTGTGTGATGGTTCATCATAATGTATGGAGATCTAAAGATGCTCAAGATGTGAAATAGCTCAGAGATATTAGGGGGTGTCCCTCTCATATGTTTCTTGGTGAGTTCCATTAGATTTTAGTGTTTTTGTGTGTTCTTTCTTCATTGGTTGCAATGCTTGGTTTAAGAGAGTATTGGATTAGAGCAATAAAAATATTTTCAAAGAAAGAAGACGTAGGCTCAATGCAAAGGGGGATTTTGTATCATCTTTCTAAGGTGATCATATCTTATTAATGGTCTTTTTAGGTCCTCAAGATCAGTTGGTGCCCACTTTGTCATTGTGTCAAAGGGGGAGAAAGCTACTATTTTTTAGAGTGCTTGAAGAGTGAGAAGAAAAGTGAGATATTTATTACTATATGATGTGTGTCAACATCAATGAAAAAGGTGAAAAATATTGGAGAGTTTTCAGTGATTTCATGGTGATGTCATGGAGGTGTTTTGGTGAGTGGATGAAGTGCTTTGATAGCCTAAGTAACAATGACAAAGTGTGTAATGTGCTTAAAGTTAGCTTGGTTGATTTTTAGTTTTGGCTTGATTAGAGATGTTCAAGGATGAAAATGGTGATTTGATTATGAGAAAAAATTCCTATAATAAGTCAAGAATGGTTTGAGTACTTTTGTGTATGAGTGGAATTCACTCGATTCATCATTGTTCTCATCTAGACATTTTGGGTCCAATGGTAGAAAATCTAAGTAGGCAGTTTGATGACATCATAATTTCCATGTGTGGATGAGTCAGGGGGAGATTTTCATATGGCTATGATCATATTAGTCCTTAGTTTCTTATGCTCTAAATCTCATGTCATGCACTTAAATGCAACAAAAGATATGTAAGTGGAAAGTTAGGCTCCCAAGCAGTTTGACATTATTTTCTCATACTTAGCCAAATTTGTAGGAGGTAAGAAAGAGCCAAGTAATGAATTTGGTGATGGCATATCTCATATGTGTGGACATTTCAAAATAATATGATCATATGGGTTTGTTCAATTCTGTGCCTAGTTAATTTGTGTTAATTTTTAGATCATGCACTGAAGTGTGTCAAAATATATGCATGTGCAAAGTTGGCCTTCTAGGTAATTCTTGACATTATTGGCTCAGTGGAAATTTTTTTTGAGTGATAATATTAATGACATTATATCTCATTCATGAGAAGGTTTCAGGATTAGTTTGACACATGGTTGGATTCTTCTATATGATGAGGTTATATGGTCCAAATTTTAGAACATGTGCTTGAGCGAATAAAAATATATAGAGGTGGAAAGTTAACATTATAAATAGATTGCAAAGGTTTCCATAATTAGTAATTTTTGCACAAGTTAAATTTTAAGAAAATTTGATGGAACACATTGTTTCAAGAAGTCAGGAAGCATCAAAAAGGTGCCAAGTGTCAATGTTTAATTTTATGTAGAGATAAAGATCAAGCTTCTTTTAAGGATTAATGGTGAGTGGGTGATCATACAGATAGATATCAATGGTACACAATAAATTCAAGAGGTCAAAGTGAAATTTGTTTCAAATTATTAAATATCGAGCTATGTACAAAATATCGATGGAGTGCATTGAGTCAAAGTTTCTAGATTGTATGAGATGAGGTCAATTGTTCAAGGATTAATGTTTGGGCACTAATGCACTATGCATTGAATTTAAAATAATATGGATGATTCATATTTAATTTGAGTATTGAGGACATGAGATGCAAGCATAGTGTTTGAGGTTTAATTGTGATCGTTTGCTTTTAAATATTTGAATTTGCAAAGGAAAAAACTAGTGCTCTATATTTTGGCTATATCTTTTGATCTATGCATAATTTGCTCATGGTGTAAAAAGTGAAGTTGTATAGGACTCTAGGGCACATCTAAAAATATCAATTTGAAGATTTGAAAGTGTGTATAGTCAAATTTATGAAGGTACAAATTTGACTATGCATTTATGTATACTCTTCAAGTAACCCAAGAAGGGTAATTGAGCTTGTATTGATGTTATTTAGATGTTTTAGGATGTCTTAACTACTGGAGAGTGTTTTAGACTCCATAAAAATACTATATGTGGATTTTAGAGGTGTGATCAATCATATGCAATATGAACAAATATTTCCAAGTTAACTATGTATTCGTTCATGGTGAATGTGTGCACAAAATGTTGTTTAAGTAAATTATGCTTAAGAAAAAGGGTACTATGATGATTGTTGGCACTTAAGGAGGACCAATAGATCATGTGGAATGGGTCCATACATTTTTAAAGTGTTCTTATGTTATTAATTTTCTTGGAAAAGTGTCAAGGAGATGAATGGGTGTCCATAGGAACTAAAAGTGACTTAGGCCTATTTGAAAGTGCATTGTGCTTAAGTGTGACTCATGTGAGATGCCTTAAGGATGAAGGCATGTATTGTGTTTGACAAGGAAAGATTGTGATATTATTAATTCATTATTTCTCTATGAATGGTGAAACCAAATGTGTTGGTTTCTATATTTGTGGAAGACTTTAGAGAGAGATTAATATAAGGTGTATGTGAGAGTTATGGAGTGAAGGAGAGGTAGAGTGCCCAGTTGATGAATTGATGAGTAGAGCATATTAATGACTATGTGTATGACCTATAGTTCATATTTTTGATGTCATAAAAGTGTTCTTTCATTTTAATGATATGTTAAGAGGTCTGAGTGTGCATATGAGGATAGTTGGAGTGAAGAAGGAGATAGATTATGGCATGCCTGTGTGAGAGGCCTATATGAGATAAAGAGGGAATTTATGCAGGGGTTATAAAATATAGATCCATCATCAGGTGTTGAATAAATTAGTTCTAATGTAGATGTTTTCAAAGGAGGGTCTAAAGGACTTGATCTTCCTTAGGGGTAGTTGCTCCTTGTGAAATAAGGGTTTCACTAAAGACCTTTGGTTAGGAGGATATGATCAAGGTTTGTTGGTCTAAAGGAGTTGACCAGTCTCTTGTTTGTAATTTTTTATAAGACAAGTAGTCCATGTATTATAGGCTTGAGAGTGGGTTTTATTCCCCATGAGGATTTCCCATAGGAACTATGTGTTATGTGTTTGATCTTGTGTATGCATTGAATGAATGAGCTCTCTTGTTAATATTGCTTGATCAAGTTGATATATGCTGATTTTTTAAATAGTTTTAAAGGATTGGAATTGAGATTGAAATATATGGGCTCACTGATTCATGCCCCCCCTTCTCAGTGATTTTACCCCTAACACCTACAACATAGTCCATGGTGACTTGGATGTTGAAAAAGATGAATTTGGAGATTGATGATAATGCTTAGGGAAAATAGTTTATTTATATTCTCATTGCTTCCATGAAATATACATAGTATCAAACTGACAAGGGTACTCTTTTGATTGATCTAGTTTCATATGTTGAATCTGATTGAACTTTGATTTGATTTTCTATTCATGTTTGATACTTTGACTTGTTGTCATGCTACTATTTTTTTAGTATGCAAATGTTATTTTTATGGTATGTATTATGTTGTAAGGAAGCATGCTTATTTTATGAAGAAATTTTTTTATTGGCATATTACTTAATTTGTAATGGACAAATGCTTATGGAATTTAATGTTATGAGTATTTTTATTTAACTATTAGTATTTATTTAATGTTGTTATACATAGTTATATGTTTATTTGAATGTTTTTAAAGTGAGTTAAGGACCCCCACCCGTTAGTAGTGTTATTGTTCTATTATATTTTTAATTTGATATGTTATACTTTATTTAAAGTCTAAAATTATAAAGATTTAGATAAAGTTAATTAATTGATTTTTTAAAATTTAATTAAATTTAACAACTACTAACTAAAGTTAGTTGTAACTTATTTCCTAACTATCTCTAAAGGAGATTACTTTATAAGCAAATCAAAGAGACATTTAAAAGGGATAAACATATATAGTTAGACCAAACATACATTCTCTGATGGTGAATTAATTTAGTTTTTTAGCATATGTATGTTTAGGTTTCATGTTTATTTAATAAATCAAGTATTTGAAGTTTATTAGACTTAATATATTTTGATGATTGTAGATATGCATTCGTATGAACATAACTCCATTTAATTGACCTGAATAACGATGAATACATCACATTTTGTAATATTTTGTTGATATTTTGATTGTAAATTATTGTTATTTTGAATATTGTTTGTACTTAGAATTTTTGTTTCTCAATAAATATTATTTCACATTATTCTAAAATGACTCTTATTTTAAGACTCATAAGTTTGCTATTTATTTCACATAATTCTAGTTATTTGGTTTTCATTTTCTATTTTAGATTAACTTAGTTTTAATATAGATTAATTTAGGTAATAAGTTTAGATTAGATTATCTTTTTTGTTTATTTATTTATCACATTTCCTTCTAATTTAGTTTATTTATGTATGATTTTTGTTTGTTAATTATTTCAATCCTGATATTTTCCTTTCCTATTTAAGTTTTATCTTATCAAGTTATTAGGTATATGATTAATTCCATTTATATTTGCTTTCTCAATTACTAGTTTACTTTATATCTTTTACGTTAATATTTAAGTAAGTTGTAGTTTTATTTTGTTGATTTTTTGTTGTTGCTTAGATTAATATTAGTTTTTTTAGTATGTATTATGCATTAGTCTGATAGAATAGATTAATAGGTATTTCCTTATTTATTTTAGTTAGCTTGAGTTAATTAATTATAGTTTTATTCATGTTTGTTATTAGATTAATAATATGTTAGTTTTTATTTCCATTTCATTATTTGGTTTCCATTTTGATTTATTTGATTTGTCTTTTGGTTTTTTCTATTTATTTTATTTTGATCTATTTTGAGTTTATGAGATATCAAGAGGTTATGAAAATTTTGATTTAACAGAATCATAGAGGATTGTATATCCTTCCTTCAAGGGATTGCCTCTTCTATAGGATTTTATCTATCAGATAGTTGAGATTACATAGATGTAATTTGATTCCTTTTATTGAGATTTTAAGATATTTGATTTATGAATTATAATTGTGCATTGTTTTATATTTGACTTAATTTTTTTCCCAAAATTATTAAAAAAACCATTATGATCCTTATGATTAAACTGGAATGATTATATATTAACCTTCATGATAGGCAAAAGGGTTGATTTGTTATTATGACATTTTTCACTGTCAATAGATGGTAGCAATAATTTTAGATGAACTATATCTAAAGGAGGGATTGAAAAAGGAAATAATATTTTATATGGTCCTTGGAAGCATATTCAATCTTTAGATTATGTTGGAATTCCTTTTATATATGCTAGATGTCATGTTTATGGCCATCTATAAACTAATTGCTCTCTACACTTCACTAATAAATCTTGGAGGAGGAATCCAATATCAAATTTTAGGATCGAGAGAGGGAATAAGTAAAATTACAAAGCACATGTTGCTAAACATATGGAGGCTAATAGTAGTGTTGAATGCTCAATTAAATTGGTAGATCTATATCATATGAAAAACTAGTTGTCTAGTAGGGGCATCAATAATGAACTAGGATGGAATAGGAATAAATTATGTTTTAGTCTACCTTACACATGTATATGTAAGGATTGGAACATTATCTGATTGTTGAAAACTGAGATGTGGCATTGATAGATCTCATTATCATTCATAAATCTCATCATTTGGATAAGAGAATGAACAAAATAGGAAGGCCAAAGGTGGTGGAGGCTAGTCTTTTTATATATTTTTTGAGAGATGGTCTAAGCTAGGGGTTTGTAAGGAATATTTGGGAAGAGAACTATGAAATATTAAGAGAGGATATGGAAGATCATTTAGAAATCATGTGATATCTTAAAAAAATAGAGAGAACAAAGTGGTTGATGATTGAAAGGTCATATAAATGACTCTTCTAGATAGATCTATTATGACTAAGGTGGGCTTTTTATATTTGGATTCAACTGATGCATTAGTTAATTCAAACCAACCAAGATATACTTTACAATTTATATTATCTTCTAAAGCCATGGAATATGGTAGCATCAAAGGAGGGATAGGAATTTTTAGGATGATGGAGAGTTCTCATTCAATAAGAGGTTGGATATCCCATCTATCTCAAGCCTAGTTTAAAGTGTTATGGAAATCTAATAGCGAAAATGAAAAAATATTTTAGGGGCCCTTAAAGCAGTGCAAACCCTAAAGAGGTGTAATACATGATCATATTATCCCTTAACATTAGAGGGATGGGTGGCCCTTAAAATAATACTGCCCTTAATATATTGGCCTATTTTCATAAGCTGGACATGTTACTAATTCATGAAACTATGGGGGAAGGGACAAAGGTTATTGGGGATTTGTTAAAAATCCTAAAAGAATGGTACATTTTAGCCATGGACTTTATTGGAGTATTTAGGGGATTGGTCTCAATATGGAGGAAAAATTATATGAATCTAGTTATGTCTACATTTTTTGTTTCTAGCATTTGGGTGGAACTTCTTTCAATGGAGTTAGGTAAATATTTCATTATGGAAAATATCCATTGGCCTTATGAAGAAAGAGTGTATTTTTGGGAGGTCATGTTTGCTCAAAACATTTTCAGAGCTCATAATATCATTAGTGGGGGTGATTAAACTTAACCAATAATATAGATGAAGTGTGGGGGAATTTTGGTGAGATTTTATCCATTGTTGTTTACTTTTTACACAAATTTGAGGAAGCTAGGCTAGTGGATAGGGAACCTATCAAGCTGGTACCTACTTGGTGGAAAATGAGAGTTGGTAAAGCTAGAGTGGCCAAGAGATTTGACAGGTTTTTAATATTTTATTCCATGGAATAGATTTAAGATAATCAGACCTTGGGTGTCTTTGAAAGGTGATTTTGATCATATTACCATACTTTTGCAATTAAAAATAAGGACTTTAAGATTTTGAGTCCATTTAAATTTGACCCGTCATGGTTTAGTGAGGATGACTTAATTAAGTTGGTAAAATATGGTTGGGTATCCTTTGATGTTATCTCCAAGTAATTTTTTAGTCCTCAATTTGTTGACAATTGAAAAGAGTGAAGAAGGTTATGGTCAGATGGGTTGTCATCAACTGTTAAGAAGCTGAACAAAATATTTTAACTATGGAAAAATATATTTATGATTTCTATGGTTAGGAATTTGAAATTTTTTTTGATGACGATGCAAAATTAGGGATTAAACATCTAGATCTAAAGAAGAGGAAATTTTTAGTAGCTTCTAAAGTGTAGTGGATTTTAAAAAGTAGAGCATTGTGGCTATTAAATCACAATAAAAACATATATATATAATCTTTGAAAAAATAAAAATTCTATCTGAGAAATCTGAAAGTGAGATGGTTATAATTTGAGGAATTTTTTATATATTTTTTATTTTGGAGTATCTAACTTTGAGAAGCTATGTAAGGAACTAGATAGATTCAACACATTGGAGGTGGTTAAAATAATATTTTTTCCAAGTTTCATAAATATGGATTACAATGAGTGGATTGTTGAGGAAGTCTCTAAGGAAGAGATGTGGTTTGTCCTGGCTACTTTCCAAAAGGAAAAAATTATATGGTTTGACAGATGTATAGTTGAATTATCTAATGGGTTTTCTGATTTCGTTGCTCAAGACTTGTTAAGGGTGGTACAGAGTCAAGGTAGATCAAGAAGATCCTCATGGATTTCAATCCCACCTTTATTTCTATCATTTTGAATAAGGATAACCCATCCTAATTCAATGATTTTATCCCCATTTACTTATGTAATTGCATCTATAATCTCATTGAAAAAATTGTTTCCATTAGTATTAAGAGAGTTATTTTTAAAACTACTTGTAGTGAGCATTTCATATTTTTTCACAGGAGACATATTCATTAAGCTATTAGGGTAGCCTAGGAGGGACTCCACTATATTAATATGAGGCATGTTTTAGTGGTTGTTATGATATTTTATTTATTCAACGCCTTTGATGGATCAAACTAGTTATATTTGAGATTAATCTTGATTGATGTTGGGTTTAGTTTGAAGATGGTGAATTATACTATGAGGTGCCTAAATTTTGTCTCCTTTTATTTTTAATTAATGTATCAACATTGACATTGTTTAGAATCACATGAATTTTAAGGTAGGTTTATCCTTTCTTTTCACCACTATTATTATTGATTATTGAGGGGATCAATTGGGCCATCTTATAAGCTAAGAGATCATGTTCTATTAGAGGGGTTAAGTTTGGTAGGACAAATTTTATCATGCACCTAATTTTTTTGAATGATGTGTTGTTTTTAGTGATGGATCTTGAAGGGACATTACTTTATTAAAGGGTTCTCTAGACATCTTTAGGGTGGCTACTAGATGGATTTAAATTTGAAAAATTCTAGCATATATTTAAATTGTATGAAGGCTTATCAAATTATTTGGGTTCTGAGGTTTTTTCCATTTCAAAATACTGACCTATAATATGGTTTAAAGTATCTAAGGTTGTTTTTGAAGCCAAAATAGTATGTGAAAAATGATTGAAATTGGCTGATCAAAAAATTAGAAAAGAGAATAAATTGTTGGTGTAATAGATGGCTCTCCCTTGGTGGAAGACATACTCTTATGAAGTTAGTGCTGGAGGATATTTATGTCTATTGGCTATCTTTAGTTCACATTCCTAAAGGCTTCCTAGAGAATTTTGTTAAAAATGTTACAAATTCCTTCAGACTAGAAAAAAAGAGAAGGAAGTTATCTCTATGGTCAAATGGTAGTCCCTTGTTATGCCTAAGGGTGTTGGAAGGTGGGACCTAAAAAAATCCATTCAGTTGGAAAGGTCTTGGCTATGAAAATTATTTGGAAGATTATTTTGAAGGATGGTTATGGAATAAAATTATCATTAAAAAATATATTAAACCTCACAGTGTTGAATAATGGATTAGAAGTCATGTCAAACACTATAATAATGTATTGATTATGTGGAAAGCCTCTGTGTAATATTTTATGATTATTGGTAAGTGGTTGATCTGGAAGGTGGGGAATGGTGAAAAAATCAAATTACGAATTGACCCTTGGGTCAAAGGTGGTGGAAATTAAAAATTGACTGGGGGATTGATTAATGCTTTGATGGATATGGGTATTTAAAACTTGGCACAGGTAGCAAATCAAAACTCTAGTAATATTTAGTGACAAGGGAGGAAAAGTGCACTTATGTTAAGATTGGATGAGGATGGTATTATGTGGGGAAAATATGTGACAATATTTAAATGGATCCATGTGATTGACTTTTAGGAAGATGCATTATTGACATTTTCTTCAAACTACAATTTTTTTTGTGGTCTCATTTTAGTGTGACTTCTTGTGGGAAGGCACTTCTTGACTCCGAGTCCTTGTGACCTTTACTTTTTTATCACCACTCATGTTTTTCTTTATTGGATTTTTTCATTTAGAATGTTTGGTTACATCTTCAAAATGTAATATATTATTTTCATTAATATGAAGTTATAATTTTTTTTAGGGAAAAAATAAAAATAATAATAAATAAATAAATAAATAATAATAATATACTATATAATATTATAGTATACTATTATATTTTATTATATATATATATTATTAATATATATATATATAGTGATATATATAAATTATTAATATATAGTAATAGTAATTCTATATTATAATAATATTTATAGCTATAAATATATAATATACTATTATAATATATTATACTTATAATTATTACATATAAATTTAGACTCTAGAACCTTATTGTCTTGTCCTCATGTAAGTATCATTACAACACTTATTCAAGTTGAACATCATATATGGTTCCCTGTTAAAATAAAATCATCTCTCAATACATCTTCATCCACCCTTAAAATAGAAAATGACCAATCAAATATGCCACCACCATGAAAATGTAAACCTTTTTCCAAAGCATGCAAGTCATTTAAATCCACTAGCTACCTTGAAGTAGGGTCTAGTGTATATATGTGCCCTATAGGTGTATAATATCACCTAGATACATGATCACTTCCCCTCACTATCACTTCCCATATCACCTTGAAATATTACACCACTTCCATGTTTTTTTGGTCTTTCCCTTCCCCACTACTTCGTTATTTCTCAAGTTCACTTTCACAACCTCATTTTCCATCATCACCTAGAGAGCCACCATAAATATAATATAAATTTTTATCAATGCTTTGTGTGTAAAATGTGAGATGGGGTTAGCGGTCATAGTTTTGAGTAAGGTAAAATTGTTGATCAAAACTCCTTAACTTTACAAAACTTTTCTTTACCAAAGATAAAATTGCATCCCTTCTGGCATAACTTACACCTTTGGGAAATTATTAGTTAACTAACGTCGTGTGAAATTTGGTTTCACTCTAATCATAAAAAATTAAATATATGTATTATATTTATGGTTAATACCCCTATCTTCCATTATTAATATTGCTTCAATTTGAAATAGTGCTCCAAACAGTGATGAATTTTTTTCACATTGGTTCTGATGGTTAAATTTGATTGAGTTGATTTTAAGTAAGATATGTAGAACTCATCCCTAATTCCTCTTTGAATATATATTTTCAACATGTATGGAACATTTATTGAAAACTTATTAGGAGGCAAACAATTGATATCAATACCAATTCTCTATAGGAAAGATGTCCATTGAGCATACCAAGTGTTTTTGATCCCTTGTTCACATAACTTCATAGATTATTGAAGATTATTAAATGGATATCTATAATAGTCCCAACTATGTCTAAATAATAATTATCACTAAACATATATTAATTAGTTTTTACACCTATATCGGACACCTCTTAGTTAATTAGCATTGATTTTTCTTTCCACTTGACTACTACACCATCCCTCTAGCAGGTAATAAAACTTACACTTTCATTGACACATAGTACCTATAAAGTGGAATATATATAATAGGAATGTAGTTACATCATATAATCTATGATTATATGTATCTCAATTTACTTACAATTATATTTTTATCATGATCTATTTATTAGATCACAATAAAAGAGGGTAGATATTTTATTTGATTTTTGATATACACTTTAGATTGTTGATCTACAACTTGTTCTTTTTATATTTTATTTAACTTGTGTTACATATACTATCTATATTTTATTCTCAAATATTATGAGAAACACTAATATAATTTAATTATTTATCTTAGTAGGTGTGCCTATGACTTAGACAATATTAACTAGCTTTTGGATCATGTTATCATTAACCTTAATAAGCTTTTGATCATAATCTCCTTGTCAATAGTATTTTTTACCATTTTGATCATAATGTCAAAATTTTCATCTCTTTCATTATGTAATAATATATATCCCACCCAATTCAACCTTTCTAAGGTTCAATGGGAATATTTTTTATTCACATTGATATAATGAAAGTAACCTATAATTTTCTAGAGAAAAAAATATGTATGTATTGTACAGGAGTCACATGATTCAAACTATTTTAATTATCTTTAGATAGTGAATATTATATGTCCCATTGCTTACATGATATGTTGATATCATTTATGAATCACATGACATGATTTTTTTCACATATCTGACACCTTGCTCACATTTTCTTCTTAGTTATATATACATAGTTATTCCTATCAACATATAAAATCTTCTTACTTGAGACTTACATTAGTACACTTTTATATATATTTTATTGAATCATCACATATTTATTTTTTATTTATTTAATATATGACTATATTTTTTTACAAATTTTATTTCATCTCACATTTATTTTTTATACTATAGCATCAATGTCTCTTGCATTTGGAAAGGACAATAAGGTGTACTTGTTTTCAAAAGGCACCAAAGTTGTAGAGAATAGAGTGTATCCAAGAAAGAGGAAAATACACTTTATAGACATGTGAATGTGATTTTTTGTTGTTAGTGTTAACATGGTATTGGACAGAAAAATACAATTTCATTTTTTAGTTGATGAACTTGAAACCCAAGTTGGTAGATGTTGAGAATAAAATATACTACATTTCCTATGAAAACAGTGAATTATCAAAGCACTAACATTCATCAATTTCACCTATTCTTAGTGATCATAGTTGTAGTGCCTGAGAAGATTGTAGTGTTATGAAAGATGGACATTACAATGATTAAATTATCTTGGTGAAACTTTTGGAGATCATAAATTGATGTGTGATATCATATTTGCTTAGGATGTGGGGTTTGAAATTTCTATTACAAAACACTCTTTAATAATACCTTATATTTGTACTATTGTTTAAGACATTGAATGGAAGATTGATATTTATTCCATCAAATTATTTGTCATAAATTTATAAGTACATTAGGACCTTAATAATGTAGTATTATTTATTAATTATGAGTGAAAGATTAATATTTATTTCAAAAAATTATTTTTGAATCATAATTATCAAACAAGGACTATATTAATATTAATGTTTAATTATGTAATAGAAATATTTTTCAAATTAAAATTAGCATTATTCTACTTAAGTTCAAGGGAGATGCACTAATACTAATGTTTCACCATAAGTTTGTGCATTCACACTTGTTGATGAAAGTGTGTTTTAAGCACACAATATAAGTCTATGGTGATCGACAAGGAAATTCAATCAAGTTTAGTTTTAATAGGATATTTTAGACTATTTTTGAAATTTAGTCATCCTTCTAGAGCCAAATTTATATTGATGTGGCATCATTTTGACTAGATGGAATAAATGCAAGAGAGGATGAAGATTTGGAATTTAGACTTGAAAATGCAAAGGTGAAATGTGCAGATGCATCTAGACATGTAAATCTCTTATTATCTCTATTTCATAAAGTCCTACAAGTTTTAAATAACTTTATTCAAAGTTATTTCATCATTTGAATGTTTATTTTTTACTTAAAAAATCACTTCACATCTATGGCTTCCCTATAGAGGATAAATAAATATAGCATAGTTAAAACATTAATAAATCACATACACTAATTTTAATAAGTCTAAAACATCAAAAGATAAAATTTTGTAATCATCATAAGTCCACAAAGCTATAAAGTCATGGATGTCTCTTTTTTTAAGGTGGCCTCAAAAAACTATGAAAATCCATTGAAACTTTAAATCCACTTTATATCTATATGTACATTTAAATACACATAGTATATCAACATACCATGATCATATATTTAAAACAAACAAATCATAATGTATAATGATTTATGCAAACTTGTGATACAAAAGTGAATAATGTGGTGATTATAATAGGATCATGAGATGACGAAGTCATGAACTCTACTAGAGCACATCTCAACTTTAAATTAAAAAGGGCCTTTATGGACATGTTAATTTATGAAATTCACCTTAGACTATTATTTGATCTATTATTCATGATTATATATATTTTTATGAAAATAAGTGTGAACTTTGATTTAAGACATTGATATGATGTGGCCTAAACATGATTAATTATTTCACAATGGTACAGTAAGTGTGAACTTTCAAAAATTAGATAAATGTATGTGGAAACCACTTTGGTTTTACAAGGGTAAAATGGAACTATTTTGTGGCTAGTAAAAATCATTGTCCAATACTTGTATGTCATGGTGTAAATATGTTTTTCATTTGTGCACTAATATTTTTGAATCGAACATGCCATAATGTGATTGGTTAATTTGAGTTAAATTTTGGAAAAATATTAGACAGTACTATGACAATTATTAGGTGGTGCTATGACAAATATAGGGCATTATTTGATCATGACTAATTAGGATATAATTATAAATATATGAAAAAATTTCTCACTAGTTGGAATCTAATAATAGAAACATTAGAATCCAATACCGCAGTACTTAAAATGATTAATAGAAATATTGAATTCGATATCACACTAGTTAAAAACCAATAGTATATATATGTATGTGTGTGTGTGTGTGTGTGTGTACACACACACACACACACACACATATAGTTGATTAAATTATATATATATATATATATATATATATATATATATATATATATATATATATATATAATTTAATCAACTATAAAACCATAAATGGTGATATTATAAGTCCATATTTAAGAAAATGATGATTAATAACTCATAGTTGGTGATATATTAGTGTGTGACCTAATGATTGCCTCTCAATCAAATATATGTCTATACATTACTTATTCCAATTCTATACATGGACTACCTCGTACAGGTGTTTCTAAAAATTATTTCTTTCTAATTTCAATGGCATGATGATTGTCTCATGTTTGATAATATACAATCACCTCACCTCTTGCATATTTATTGGTATATTTGAGTTGGAAATATTTTAGTGCCTCCCAAATCCTCGATTTGATGTTTCTCTCCCCTTTCTCTCAATTTATATTATTAACTCAAAAACTATGTCGGTTACGTCATACCCAAAAACTCCTCATGTTTTCCACTATTTTGTTTTTCTGTCATAATCCTATACAGGTACTAGGTATTGTCATCTTGTCTTTTATGTTTCCATGTCCTTCACACAACTAACCTAGCCTAGTCAGATGCCTAAGTTTTAGTCAATGTGGATTTTTATTTTTCTCATTATTTCCTCCTCAAAATCTATGTGAATGCTCTAAAACTCAAATTGTTATGCCCTTCTTAGATAGATAATACATGTCATGCACCTTAATATTTGAATGTTTTTACACCCAACCTTACTCCATTCCTTATGCATCATCAATATCAAGATTTGAGTTTCACAAGTGTAGAAACTCCTTTTCTATCACTTCCATGTCTAAATTTTTATCAAAACAATTCCTTGTAAATATTGAAAATTAAGCCTAGAAATCACTAAACATCCTAATTTCATCCCCACATTTGACATAAACATTCTAAATCATGTCAATGTATCCCTATTTTTTGAAATGAATATTATGAAATAATCACCTTCATTTGATCATCTCCAGTCAAATTATGACCTATAAAATTGATGATTTTGACCACTTGAGTGAGGCACCTTGTCAAAATTTAGAAATTACCAAAAGGCTAGTCAAGATTATTTAACGAACTAAACCCAATCAAATGGCTCAGTTAAAAATACATAGCAAATTAATGAATATATTTTTTTTAAATTCAAAAAAATATGAAAAATGACATCATTTAGAAAGTTAGCAATCACTCAAAAATGAATGCAAATAAATATCAAGAATGTTGAGCCATGCCTTATAAATGCAATATTAATTCCAAAATTGAATGCATTCGACCAACCTAATTTGAATTATCATGGACTCTTGATATTCATCTTGAGATGGATACTCCTCCTCATTTTAAATAATATATAAATAGAAGGGTCACCATATACCTTTCATCAAGATTTTCATGTAGACTTACTATGCATAATTTCTACCACAAGCTTCATCACTCCTTAACCATACCAAGCCAATATTCCAAGTGGATAAGGGGAGATATTCCCCATATGTAGATTCACCATTATTAAATACCATTTTTTCATAATCTAATCTCAAGCCTCCTCTTATATCGGTTGCTAAACATAGTTCTTAAAGATGGTAAGTATCTTGTTTTCTTTCTTATATTGATCTCTTTATTTTACATCCTTAGCTCAATCAAGAGAATAGGTTTAGAGTGTTAGGTATTAAATTCATTTTTGGATTTATCTACTAATATTTGATTAACCCTATTAAAATTATTATTCTACATAATGGCACGTTCGATGGGATAATGCACCCCATAACCTTCTTGGGAATACTTTTGGACCCTCTAAATTTGAAAAAGGTCATTTTTTAATTTCTTCTCACTTCATTTATTCTAATTTTTCTATGTTATTATTCACTGTGTAACAATAAATTCATCACTGCATAATAGTGAATTCATATCTCAAAAATGGTGAAAGTGTATTGGTAAACTACATAATCATTTCTATTATGTTTAACTATTTTTATGCATTTTTAGTGAATAGTGAAATCATCATACTATTACCAAAACCATATTGGTAAATCACAAAATCATTTTCACTTTGTCTCACTATTTTTTTCATTTTTTAGCAAATAGATAAATCGGCATACATATTAGTGAAATTGTACTAGTAAATCATGAAATTATTTACGCTTCATTTCACTATTTTTTTGTATTTTTTAGAAAATAGAGAAATAGGCATACATATTAGTGAAATCATCTAACGGATTGATAAAATAATCTAATGGTTCAGAACAATCATCTAATAAATTAGAGAAATCTTTTAACAGATCATTAAAATCATTCTGAGATCAAAAAGCCAACTTTTGGATGCTCATTCAAGGTTGTTTGAACTTTATTTATAATATTTTTTTAAACCACGTGTTTTCTCATAAATTTTCAAATTATGTAGTTTTTTTGGATTCATTTCATGTATATTTCTCATCAAATATAAAGTACAAGAGAGAGAATTTTTTTGCTTGCAAGGTGCTCATTGAATACCACTATCATACTTCTAATGGTTTCTTGTAGGTTTCCTTGAGAAAAAATAATAGATTTACACTCTAATAAGCATGTATTTCACATTTTACTTGGTGTTTTAAAAGTAAACTCATGCTTCATATGGTGTTCAAAATTAACCAACACTTTATTTAAGGTGCTTAACAAAGAACCAACCTTTTGATTTGGAGTTTTAAAATTGGTTTACTTCAATGCATTTTATTTTCATGCATGATCATTTCCTTCTTTTTGTATAAGTTTATGTGTGGATAATTTTGCATGTATGCCCTCCCTTTTCTTAGGGTGACTCAAAATCACAGAACAAACCAATTTTTTTTATATCAAATAAAAACATCATGTATGCTCTCCCCATTTTTTTAGGAATTTAGATTATTCAAAAATGATGTAATGCTTCCTTTTCTTTTTTTAGGCTATGTGAATTGGGTTTCATTGCCTTCTCACAAGTCTTTTAGGGCACAACAATTCAGATTCCATCCCCCAACATGTGTACCAACACCATTATCTAGTGGGGTATATAAATTTAGGTTATGTTAAACTATCCTTTGACTAAATAATCTCCCATAGCTTATTCTTCTTAGACAACACTTCACTGTAACCTTTATTACTGAAGTGGTCATGAAGGGACAAGACCCATCCATGAATATTTTATTAAGCCCTAACATCCAATTGACTAATTTTATACCCAAGTACTGAAAGGCATATAGGGACCATCTAATAAGCCTCAAAAAAATTGGACTAAGAATTCTTGGCCATACAACATTCATCAACGTAGGGTTGCAAAGTCAACAACACCCAAATATACCTCGCACATATAAACATTTTGAGATTAGGGTGAGATTAAAACACCACCAACAATTTCAATATTTTTTAATGAATCTTAAACTTTTAATCCTCTCTCAAGGTAGTATAGGATTCAGTGAATATGTAGTATTCCCATGTCAGTCACTAAATTAGTTGTGTGTACTTAGATGTTGTTTTACTTAAAACATTGACTCCAATCTCATTTTACAATCAAAATTAGACTAATTCCAAAAAAAATCCATGCACACTTTACAAAAGAAACATTATTTTGCTAAATTTCCAAATTCCAAATCACTTGATTCTAAATTTCATGTTAACATTTATTCAAACACATAATCCTTATTTATCTTAAATCACATTTTTATGTCATTCATTTTGAATTAAAGCCATTTCCAAAGCCAAAGTAGTATTAAATTTAAAATTTTGATTTGAACCAAATCTAATTTTAAGTGTGTTTTATACCAATTTAAATCCAAATTCCAAATATAATGTCAACCAAATCCAACTCAAACAAAGTCAAAATTTCAAAACTTGGAACCGAGTTCAAAATTGCATTATTATGTTGTTCAATTCATTTCAAACATCTATCCAAAAAACAAGTGCAATTTCTTATTTGAGCCAAGATCTAGTGCCAAATTTTCACATTTTAGCTTCAAGTTCTAATTTGAAAATAATCCTCTTTGGTTAAACAGTTAACATTATTTTACCTTTGACCAAAAGATATAATTTAAACAATTATCCAAGTCAAACAAAGTCCATATTTGAGCATAGCTCAAAACATTTCCAAAATGAATATCATAGGTTCAAACATGCCTAAATATATGAGTAGTGGAATTATTTATAACCCCTCTTTTGACTAATAAGTCACTTATAATTCATTTATATATGATCACTATGATTAAAATACAATGTATAAGGTAGATACATACCTCACAAATGTGCCCTCAACTATGAAACATGAATAACACTAAATTGTGCAATTCCTTACAAACCTAACATCTAGTGTAGAAACAGGACAACATCAACCGTACCTTATGGATATTCCATCCAAAGTATACTATGGATAATACCATCTCACATGACATCTTTTAGATAATAAATGTGAAAATATTATTAGGTTACTTAAAGTTGATGTAAAATTACCACCTAATTTTCCAATAGAAAATATGTGTTAGTTGATTATAACTCCCAAAGAGACACCTCTTGTAAGACGATATGATCAAGCCACTTCTAGCCAACATCAAGATCTCATGCCAATATCTAACTAAGCTATTATGGAATCTACCAAGGGTAAGGGTCAATTAGTCAAAGAATTTAATACCTTTAGATACTATTCTTGCCTCATATTGAGCCACCCAAATTTGACAAATATAATGGAAAGTGTGATCTACAATAACTCTTGAAAGAATTATTTTTCACTTTCCAAGAATTGGATTTCAACTCTATCTATTTGCTTCTCTTATTCCCCCATAGTTTGGTTAGTCAAGCCTTGGAGTGGCTTCTCCATCTCCCAAAAAATTTTGTTGATACCTTTGATGATTTATCATAGAAATCTGTGTATCATTTCTATTATAATATATAACATGAGATAACCATGGAGGATTTATGTCACGCCAAAGAAAGAAGTAAAATTTTATCTATTTACTTGCAATGGTGGTGTGCACTAGTTATCCATTTCTAACATAACCTCCCAGATAAGTAGTTGGCAGCAATATTTACTTCTAACTTGCAATGTGATATATCTTATAATCTCAAGCTCCATTATCCTGACACATTTGAAGAGATTATTGACAAAGGTTTACAAATTGATAAATCACGTATTAATAAGGGGAAGCTAAAAATTTACTCCCAAAACCAAAGCCAAAATCAAAAATAGAACCAGGCTCAGATGTAGGCTCCTATGGAAGACCAAGCTACTACCTTAGAAAAACCCAAAGCCTTTAATAGAAATAAAAATGTTGTTGGGAATGGAGTTACTAAGTCAATACATGTGTAAAAAGTGCAACCACTACTTGTTCAAATAACTCCACCCAATCAGATACTTGTGTTAGAAAGATGACCTCCAAGAAGAGGACCATCCTAAGACAGGGGTTTTAGTGACCTTGGTGAGCTAATTGAGATGGTGTTTAATAAAATTGGCTATGATAAATATGATCAATTTTCTAGTTCCAAAATCATTCCCAAAAGGTTTACCCTACCCTATTTTTACAAAGAGCATGATTTTTATGAATACCATAGGGTTAAGGGGCATTCTATTTGTAGATGTGTTCAACTTAGGCATCTTAACAAAAATTTGTTGGAAAATGGTAAGATAGAGTTAGATAATATGGCTTCAACATCTGACCACAATCTGGGTATATATTAAAACCATTATTCATAGCATAATGCTAATGGCTAGAACCAAAATCAATAATTAGAACCAATAGTAAAAATAATAACCACAATAGTAATACACTCGTTAGAATCAAGATTAGAACAACCATTCCTACCAAGTTTCCTATCATGACATCTTATATAATTACAACAATGTTGTACGTCAGAGTACCAATGAGCATATAACTATCATTAATATGAACCCTAGATCAGTTGTGAATAATTATAAACAAATACCCAACAATACCCAATATCCCTGATCTTTCATTTTATGATCCCCCCTCTTTATGCTAGTAATCTTTTGGGTATGTGCATGGAGTTGGGGGACAATTTCGTAGACATACCTAATAATGCATATGCATTATAAAATAACATGTATGCATTATTGTTATAATGTGTATGTGTTATGGCTTGTAATCCGTAAGCCATAACATGCATGTGTTATAATAGTAATCCATATGCATTACCTTTATTTATAGGAATGCGTACGCGTTCCTTTAAATAAATGTAATGCATATACATTATGTAAACTATAAAATAAAAAAAAATGAATTTTTATTTCTTCTCTTTATTTGGCATTCACATTTTGCTACTTGGAATTTATGTTTTACCCTCTATCTCTTCATTTTGACCTCTATCTCACGTTTTACCATCTAACTCACATGGATATCATTACTTTTGCTCTTGCATTCATGATATCGATAATACCCCCATGAAGAAAAGGTAAGTTATGTAGATTAAATCATTTTTTTGAATTTTTTGTTAATGTTTTACATAGTTTGATTTGTAATTTTTCTCCAATAGGTCAGCATTCTCTACCTAACCCTCCACCTAACCCTCTATCCAACCCTCCTAACCCTTTTAACTGTCATCTAGTTCCACTAGATCCCCCAAGAAATCAAGAGGATATAACTGCTCACATAATGGAGAATAAAATTGAAATTGAGTAGATAATTAGGAGAATGAGGGATCCCACTTCCACAAACACCCATTGCACTTATTTGGCCAATACCCTAGAGTTAATATTAGGTCAAGTTGACTCGATAATGAGTTAAATTGAAAAATGGAGGTCATATAGGGATAATTATAGAGCTTACTATGTTGATAAATTGTTAGCATATGAGGTGAAAAATAAATAAATAACAAAAGATCAAATTTGTGCCTTATTTATCAACCCAGCCACCAATGCCCCATTTCCCATAACGACCAAACATTTCCCAATCCACCAATGCCAACATAATTTGATTAAAGCCAATTTTTGGGAGCTATGGTGGATGGTGTTTGAATATCCACCTTGTAATAACCATGAGGTCTCTTTGTAATTTTAAAGGAAACTCTATTATGAGTTTGTCCTCAATGAAATTCCAAACTACTTTGACTATGGTGAGTTTCAGGGTCAAGGGAAAGGCTCTGCACAAGATTAACTAGGTGTATGTCATGCACCTAATTGACCTACAAGGATCCCTGCCCAAAATCCACTTCATTTGGATATTCCCTCTACAATGAAGGAGGTTGTGGAGATAGACACTTTACATGTGCTTAGTACATTTACTGATACACTCATTCATCATACGAATAGACTTTCAGAGATAGATTCTTGAGATACTCTAGGTAGTGTCTGTATCCGACCCCACCCATATAAATGTTATGGAATTATATACACTAGACCTTTAGATGATGATGGTGGCACTTCAAGGGGCTTGGAGGATATGGTCTTGACTGATGAGTTATTGGCACACGCATTTGGTTTGGATACATTAGGAGTCTCTACACACATGCAGGTATATTTTATATAAATTTCATGTTAAATTTTTAAGTTATATTTGAAATTAAAAAGGTAAAAATTATTTTACATGTTTAAATTGAATAATATATATGGGTTTTTTTGTGTTCCAGGAGGAGACATTACCTTCGACATCATAACTAGGTAGTGGGCCAACCCCTACTACATTTATCCACATCAGTATGACACCATATAAATTTACAAAGGTAAAATTTCAAGTGAATATTATATATTATAGATGTACATTCATACACCTTAATTGCATCATTGGTAGATTTTGTGTAAAATAATATAAAATACCTAATATAATTTTGTTGGACTTTTTATTGTTTGATGTATTAACATGGATTGGTGTAGTGTTATAAACTCATCCTCCATCTCAAATTTTGTTGCTTTTATTTCAAATTTCAAACTATGTTTTCAATAACCAAAATAGTAAGTTGAACATTTTCTTGATATCCCATTATATGTAGTTCCCATAGTGGGTAAATCCCAATTAGTAGGATTGGATGTATATATATAGAATTCATTTGATAAAAGTTATTTGGTATAATATATTTCTATAAATTTCCCAATTAAGCATATCATGTCTTCATCAATATGCACACCACTCATTTATTTTAAATATTAGCCTCATATCCAACCACTTGATTCCTTGTTATCCTAATCACATATATAAGTTCAATCTCTATGATCAATATCCAAAATGATCATAGCTAGAAATTCAATTCCAATCAATTCCAATCGAGCATAATAATTTCATCTCTATCTATAGAGTTATAAATTTAGATGGAATAGCCTCTTGATCCTATTGTACCTAGTCAATTCAACTTCCAACAAAACTTTATTAGTATAACTATATAGATTAGGCCATTAGATCCCATTGGTTTGTTGGGAGAGTGTCAACTATAAACTATAACCTATATGTATATGGCATAAGATTTGTGACCATATATAAATAGGTGACCTCAGCCCCATATAAATAAATGGGGATGAGTAGTTTGTTACCACCACCTACTTAGGGGACCCAAATACCTACTATATCTAGTTAGGGGAGAGGGCCTATTTGTATCCATGTACTTTCGTCACTCAAGTGGCATGCCAACTCTATAAGACTATAACACCTTTCATTAGGAAAGTTCCCCTAAAATGAATATTGAGTATCGACAAGACTATATCACCCTTTGTTGACCTCAATCTACTTTCACTGTATACATATATACCTTCCCTTACAAAAATTGATGGAAATATAAGGATAGATAGTCAAACTAATGTCACGTATAAGGCAACCAAAATCATGCACTTGTAAAGAAGATCGTCCACTCACTCTTATCTCTATAATATTTAGTTTTATTTTCTATATGTTTCTTTATATTTTGATGAGACATATTTTATAATGTTCTATACAATCTTAAAAGGCTCAAGTATATATGTCCCCCATAAAATCAACCTATCACTCTAGGTGTCTTAACTTGATCAAAACTCAGTTTACAAACTTTTCAACAAACACCTATACAGATTACTTGTCTTATCATAATGACTATTTCTAAGGGATTTTTTATCACACCAATACTCAAATGGGATAAAAAGTAATGAATGTCTATAATCAAAGTACTCAAGGTGTTAACATGATCAAAATTCTAAAACAAATCAATTTAGACACCTTAGCTCATAGAACTATCCTCAAGTATACCAAGTCACTACCTTAAGATAATAAGCCTAATGACCAAGTAATCAAGTCAAGATCCCTCTTGTGCATAGGAAAGCACTCTAATTGCACCTTGAATCTAGTCTTAAGCACCTCTAAGAGAAATCTATGGTAGAATTTATAGTAATGGGTCCTAAAATGCAACTTTTTAGTAGTGAAGAGACAACTTATTGACCTTTAACTAGTAATTTTTTTTCAAGACTGGTAGGTGTAAATCCATTGCTTTGAACACATATATATTGGCAAATTACATTTTCTCCAATGATTTTGACATCCAATTCCACCTGTACATGCATTTTCACTACTATTCTAAAGCATGGAAACACTAACAACAAATGTGTTTTGAAGACTACAAGGAGAAATAAACTTATCATGAGCAATTGTTTAAGAGCATAGAAACACCAAGTACTTTTAGTGAGCTTCTCTTAGCTTGAAGAATATGAAATTATTTACTAATGGTGCCAAATACATGAAGTTGAAAGCTGATTTGGCACCACTAACCTAAAAAAAATGTTAGTACGTAATTAAAGATGAAATTTATGCATGTACTACCTATAAAATCAAAAATATTGGGTAAAATTGATTAAATATACATTGTACAAGTAAATCTTCCTGCACATTTCAATCCAAAAAACCACTTGAATTTGCTCTAATATTGATAGTATCAAGAATAGCTTTATGGCCTGACTCGTGAACTTTTCATATAGTATTATTTATTGGCCTCCCATGATATTATTACAATTGAATATTCATTGTCAGAACCAAATTTGAATAGTGTAGTATCTTCTTGTGCATTTCAAAGTCTTCAAACAACCATACATTTGAATTTTTTATAGGATATCATCGAAGCCAAGTTCCAGTGACTACCACAGACCCAGTGGGATAATTAATGTTTTCTCCATCTACAATCAAAGAAATCAATTTTTTATTTCCATCTACACACTAACATAATTAGTAATCTGTTCCCTCTTCATTATCCTCATCTTTAATAATTGAAAAAACATGGACTGCATCATAAAAAATAATTTTTAATGACACTATGAAGATAGATTATGAGAATAAATATTACATAAAGATTATTCTTCTACCTAGTTGTCCTAGATCAAATATATGGTCAAATTCATGTGACAATGTCATGTCTATAAGTTGCAATGCTGGTGGAACCTAATATATGTTGATTGGAATTAGAGGTCTGGAACTCCAGTCATCCACCCACTCTTGTGACTCACACTCATTCCAAATAGAGTCCATACATGCAAAATAAAATCAAGCCAAGTGTTGTATATGAATATTCCAAGAACCTACATTTGAGATATGAAATGAGTGAAACTCACTTGAACCTATTAAATTCATACAATACTCATAGTTTGCCAAGTCTTTTTCCTCAAAATGTGCACCAAATTTAGGATTCTTGCAATATTATTAAGCTAACAATAAAACACCCAAAATATAATGACACCAATAAGAATGGATAAAGGAGATAAATCAAAGTCAATAACACATTCTTACCATCCTCTTTACCTTCTCATGCCTCCATTCCAAGATTCAAACTTGTGTGATTGAACATGAAAATTGTGATTGTTGGATTGCTTGTGATATTCTTAACAATGCCTTTGAAAAGGATATGGTATGTGGATAATGGTTTTGATGGATGCTTGATAAGAGATATTAATGGTTTTCTAGTAGATTTTTCATTAGTTGGAGGGTGGAGGGAAGGTTTTTTTTATAGGCAAAAGGAGGGAATATCAATGGTCCAAATTCAAATTTGGGCCTTTGAGATTTAAGGTTTTTAATTCCATGGAAATATATAGAATAGGAAAATCCTAGAGGAAGAGGCCAAGTTGGGGAAGATTTCTAGAATCCTCCAATTCTATAAATCTCCTCATAGGGTTTAGGGGTTTATGAAGGGCTAATGTAGGGTGGTGGGTGGGTAGTTGGAATATTTTTGAATTTAAAATTGGTTAGTGGGTTTAGGGGGTAGGTTAGTAGATAATAGGATCTATTAGAGGTTTAATGAGATGATTAATTGATTTTAGAATGTGATAAAGGTTATATGGGTATTAGGCCGAAGGTTGATATAGTTACAAAATATGGGAATTAAGTTAAATTAGTAAAAATTAATAAAATTAGTGAGGTAGGCATATTTTAATGCATACATTTTGACCCTCTTTGAAAGGGTGTTATGAGTGGGAGGAGTAATGGTATTTCAAATAAAAACCATAATGTGGATGATGCCCCCTTGAGGGAGTATGCAAGGAGAAAAATTGACTTGGATGATCATTTGATTAGGACTCCTGGGATAGGATAAAATAGGGATCTTATAAAGGATTGGGATGCCCCTATATTGATCAAATAGATGACCCAATAGTGATGGTAAAGCATCTAAAGTGATGGATCTAGACAAGTGATAATGTGTCTAGAAAGTGATTTAATTATTGAGATAAAGGTTAATTTTTAAAAGATAAGATGGGTTCAAGCTATTGATGGGTCTGATAGTAAGGATACATGTTACAAGATGCTTGAAAAGGGATAAAAAGGGAATTAGTTGACATTTAATGATAAAGAGCCACTTTTCATAATGATTTGGGGTTTTTAAATGATTAATGATACATCTATTAATGGGATGGTGATAAGGGGTAAATGATTATCGAGTGATCTTGGGGTACTGATAATGGAGCCCAATGATGTTGATGGGGTCTAAAGAGGGCTCAGGCTGGTATACTTTGGGATACAAGATATTAGTAATTTTAATGATGAGGGGCATGGCAAGTCCCAAATTATTAGTAATATATTTGTAAAAGTGATGGAAATAATTTTTAGCGATAAATGGATAGGGGGTGTTAATGGGGGTTGGGGGGTTATATAAGACAAAATAGCTAGGTGTGGAGTCATTTTCACTCTTGGCTATTGGATATCATAGCTATGGAGAGAAAACATGGATAGGTTCCCTGAGCTTCCCATCATGGTGAGAGGGTTCAAGAGCATCAGAGGGAGGCTGAGGGTGGAGCTTCAATGAGTAACTAATCCTTGGCTCTATAAATTTTGTGATTTTGATTATTTTTTGTAGATTTTTTAGTGAATTTTTGTGGGAAAAGATGTCATCCATTGTCGTTAAGTAATCTCACAACTAGGAATTATGCCTATAGTCATAGGGTTGTCAATACAACTAGTAGGAACATCAAAGGTAGTGGCAGGATTGCAATCCCATAATGAGGGAATGGTGAGATTGCAATCCCTCTACTAGGGAATCATGGAATGGCAATCTCATGAGTTAGAAATGGTGAGATTGTAATCCCACTATTGGAAGTGGTGGGATTTAAAATCTTATGGGTAGGAGTTACAAGATTATAATCCCATGATTAGGGAATAGCAGGATTGAAATCTTGTAAGATGCGAATAGTAGGATAGAAGATTAGTGGATAAAAGGCTAAGTTTAGGATTGGATTATGTGGAATTAGGGAGTTAGTAAGATAGGGAAGGGGTAAGGGATTGTATGAGAGGATTAGGGGGTTTAGTTAGTTAGGGATAGTGGTTATATGGATAGTTAGTCGAGGATGTGGATTGAGAACTTAGACTTAGGATGGTTAAGGACAAAAAGAGGGTAAGATAAGGTGGGCTTGGATAGAGTAGGTGAGTGGTAAGGATAAAGTGTTTGTATGATGGGGAGAATGATAGATAGTTGGTATGCTTGGTGTAGGAGGACTTAGGAATATTAGCATCATGATCATGACAACCAAAGATTTTACACGAGATGTGGCAGGTGACACTAGAGGAGTATAGTGTGATAGAGTTAGTGGGCCTTCACAACGTGGTAATGATGTCATAGATCCAAATTAATTGAGCCCTAGTTATAACAATGGTAAATAGATGGCACTCAGAGATGAGTACCTTTTATTTTATGATTAGAGAGATGACAATGACTCTTAAGGATATCTACAAGATCTTCCATCTATCAATGTAGGGTGCTAGGATACATTGGAGATCTCAGACATTGATGCAAAAATTGTAGTGGCTAGGTGGTAGTTTATAAATAAGGGTACAAGATGATTGCATTGATCTATACTTATGCCAATGGGAGGGTACTTTGGATAGATTGACATTGGTGATGATGGCTCTTATGTCTAGCATTCTATTGTTAGACAAGATCAGACATTAGTTTCACCTGGGTTTGGGGGATGTGGTAGTAGATATGGTGCATGATCATTAGATATTTTCTTGGGGCCCCATGGTTTTGGCACACCTGTATAGAGAGATTAATTTGGGGCTTATAGGGGGCACATATTTTTGATCCATTATTACTATTGAAGATATATAACTGGGAGCACATTGCAATCCAATGACCATTAGGTACATTAGTAAGATTGGATCCTAGGTAGTTGATGGTTTTTAGATGGTGGGTAGTTCTAAGTGTCTTATTGGGTCATACAGGGGACATGCACTAATATAAAGAGGAATTTTATAGATTACACCCTAAGCATATTACGTGGATTCCCTATAGATGGATTAGATTCAATTGGGTAGATGAGACATGGACTAAGTTTATGTTGACACCATGCTATGTGACTAGCCTAAGAGATTAAATTATTGAGAGATATCGACTAGATCAAGTGTAGTGATAGTTTGGATTTATCCAGGATGTACCAACCCTAGATTACTTTTTTACTCATAGTGAGTGAGAGAGATCACATTAGGGGAGACCACTGGGAACACTTGATGTGTAATGTCCCCAAATTTATGATAAAATGGTTTAATTAATTTAATTAATTTAAGTTGTCCAAAAATTAAGATTACTTCAAAAGGATGACTTTAATTAATTAATTTTAATTAATATGGAAATAAAATATTAAATAAGTTGGCTTCATCTAGAAGATTCCTGGAATCCTTTAAAAGAAGTTGAGGGCAAAGCAATTTTCATCTTTTTGTTGCTTAAAATATTTTGATGCAGTATTGTGAAGCTTGAATCTTTGATTCAGCTAAATCTCTGAGGATGAAAACATTCAATAGATTAGATAAGAGTTGGACGAAAACCTAGCTCTTTTCAAGGGTGGATTCATGATGGAATTCACATCGAGATTATTGATCAGATCTGGGGCTTCAACGGTCATTCACTATGATAGAGCAGGTGCTATACAAAATCTACATAGATCGGTACAAGGCCATACCAGTGGAATCAACAGATTGAAGAAGGGCACCATTCATAGTTGCAGGCTGCAGGGTAGTGCAGAAACTGATATCAGTCGTTCAGTGACCAACATTGGTAGGAAGACCGACACCGACAGATAGAGGTCAACACCAGGTAACCGATGGCAGCAGAGTATCGACTGATGACGGTAGTATAACTGACATCGACGACTGTGTTTTAGACATAGCGACCAAATCCAGGGTTATTTCCAGTTTGTAGAAAGATCAGTTTGGGATGCAAACCCCAGATTCTTCATCTTCCAACTTGACAGCAAATCTGTATTGCATTTGGGAAATACATTGGATTTATTACTTGGTTCTATAATTCAAACAAATCTACCTGGTACAGTTGCAATAAATTCTAATTTTTTGCTATATTTCAATCTTGTTCCCTATTTTTTGTTCTCTATTTATTTTCTATGTTTTAAATTCATCAAAACACAAAAACAAAGGAAAGAAAACATTCAAAAGTAGGAAAACATAAATTCAGAATACAAAAATATAGCAGATCTACAAAAGAGATCCATCAGGGATCTTTCAGTGGTATCAGAGCCATACATCTTGCCAGCCTGTAGGGGTGAATATATTTTATTTCTATACATCCAGAAAGATTTGATATAACCCATTAATACTTTACATGTAGCAGAGCTCAGTACGAGCGAGAGTTGGGTATAGAACAGGAACCAATCATGGTAGAAGAATAGGGGAATGCTCAAAGAAATTAGGATGAGGTAGAAAGAGAGATGATGAGGACTCTCATCACTACTCAGCCCAGGATTGTTCAGGATTTAGACCGATTACAAGATACCATGGATCATTTAGAGGTGGATAGACATAGAGGCAGGAGGAATAGATCAATTTTAGTGACAGGTAGTCATCATAGCCATCAATCCAGTCAGCATAGTCATCAGTCCCATTCTTCAGTTGGGAGCTCCCGTCATTCCTCCAGGTGAAATCATCATCATATACCTACTCCAAATAGACCATTACTACCACAGTTTGTACCAGGTGAACAACCAGCATAGGTGGAGCCACCAGAGCTTGGGTTCTAGGAGTCTGTTTTGGCAGCCACAATAGAGTGGAGAGCTTTACCCCCAGAGGTTAGGGAGGTTTTCCCTCTTCCCTAGTATTGTGCACAATGTAGAGATACAGCTAGATTTAGAGGAGATCGTGGTCATAGACCACCCCAGCAATAGAACTATGACCTCAATTGAGCTACTAGGAAGATCACATTGGCTACATATGATGGCACAGGTAGTATGAGTGCACGTGCTTGGGTGCACAAGCTGGACATATATCTATCCTTAAGACCCATGCCTAAGCGTGAGGCTATTCAGTTTGCTTTCTTACATTTAGATGGGGTTGCCTACAATTGGTGGCATCATGGATTGGTCACCCAGGATCATGCCTTAATTCATTCCTATGCAGAGTTCACTGAATGACTCATTACCTAGTTTGATCGTAAGGACACATAGCTCTACTATAGGGAGTTGGCACATCTTAGATAGACTAGACAGGCAAAAGCATATGTTAATGAGTTTCAGTGTATTGTAGTTATGGTACCTGATATGCCCCAGAGGCGTAGTGTGATGTTATTCATTGAGGGATTATAGGATAGACTTAAGGGACTGGTACGTGCTTTCCAACCAGCAACTCTTAAGGATGTCATTGATGTGACATTGAGATTGGATACTATTTCCACTTCTTATCAGGGTGATAAGAAACCAACCATAGACTCTCGGCCTATACAGAAGGCCAACACGCCATAAAATAAAGAAGGGTCATCTTCTATAAACCCTTGGATGAATCAGGAGATGAGGAATGACTTGAGGAGTAAAAAGTTATGTTTTTCCTGTAAAGATCCATGGGAACCAGGACACCGTTGCATGGGTAAAGGAAAGGTTCATTTGATTGAGGTGACTTCTAAGTTAGGGGATGAGGAGGTTCTTGATACTAATATTGAGGATAATACAGAAGATGTTGACTAGGTTCAGACATAGTTGGAGTTAGACACCCCTGAGCCTTTGGCGTCAGCCAAAGTAATTATGGATACCCTCTCTAGTTATCCTAACTTTCATGCCTTTTGGTTGAAAGGTACCTTAAGGGCAATTGGGTCATGAGCTTGGTAGACATAGGTGCTACACATAAATTTATTGACCAAAAGTTAGTGGAAAGGTATGGATTACAGTATGAGAAGTTTGGTGGTTTTGGAGTAAAGGTGGCAGATGGTGCAGTTTTGGGTTGTACCAAATGGATTTCACAGCTTAGTATTTAGATGGGGGATTACACTCTGACCGATGGTTTTTATGTGTTTCCTTTAGAGGATTATGATGTGGTCTTGGGCATGCAGTGGTTACAGGGTATTGGGCGTTACATTATTAATCACCACCATATGCAATTAGAGTTCCTTTCTGGGGGAAAGAAGATTATCTTGAGGGTAGCGCTAGATGGAGGACCTAAGGAGGTGTCATCTTGCAAGATGGAGTCTCATTTTATAGGTGATGAGGTAAATGATTTTATTTTTTGCATGACATTTTCCCTTCCAATTATGAGTCATCATCCTTATGGGGATTTGGAGAGCTTGATAATCAGCGTAGCGCAACGGCCTTTTGCAAAGACTAAGGTATGTGATGGTGAGTTTGTTAATTACATATTGAGAATTATCACACTACTCTCTAGGAGAAATAAGGAGAATGTATTCACATATATTTTATAGCATAGTGTTTCAGATAATAGAGTTTGCAAACTTTTGAGAATGATATGGGATCCTGGAAGTTGGTGTTGGGTATTAGGGGTGAATTGCTTGAGGACAAGCAATCTCCAGGAAGGGAAGACTGTAATGTCCCCAAATTTATGATAAAATGGTTTAATTAATTTAATTAATTTAAGTTGTCCAAAAATTAAGATTACTTCAAAAGGATGACTTTAATTAATTAATTTTAATTAATATGGAAATAAAATATTAAATAAGTTGGCTTCATCTAGAAGATTCCTGGAAGCCTTTAAAAGAAGTTGAGGACAAAGCAATTTTCATCTTTTTGTTGCTTAAAATATTCTGATGTAGTATTTTGAAGCTTGAATCTCTAATTCAGCTAAATCTCTAAGGATGAAAACCTTCAGTAGATTAGAGAAGAGTTGGATGAAAACCTAGCTCTTTTCAAGGGTGGATTTGTGACAGAATTCACATCGAGATTATTGATCAAATCTGGGGCTTCAACAGTCATTCGCTATGATAGATCAGGTGCTGTACAAAATCCACACAGATCGGTGCCAAGCTGTATCAATGGAATCAACAGATTGAAGAAGGGCATCGTTCGTAGTTGCAAGCTGCAGGGTAGTGCAGAAACCGATATCGGCCATTCAGTGACTGACATCGGTAGGAAGACCGACACTGGCAGATAGAGGTTGACACCAGGTAACCGATGGTGGCAGAGTATTGACCGATGATGGCAGTATAACCGATGTCGATGACTGTGTTTTAGACACAGCGACCAGATCTAGGGTTATTTCTAGTTTGCAAAAAGATCAGTTTGGGATGCAAACCCCAGCTTCTTCATCTTCCAGCTTGACAGCAAATCTATATTGCATTTGGGAAATACATTGGATTTATTACTTGGTTCTATAATTCAGACAAATCTGCCTGGTACAGTTGTAATAAATTTTGATTTTTGTTGTATTTCAATCTTGTTACCTGTTTGTTGTTCTCTATTTCTTTTCTATGTTTTAAATTCATCAAAACACAAAAACAAAGGAAAGAAAACATTCAAAAGTAGGAAAACATAAATTTAGAATACAAAAATACAGTAGATCTACAAAAGAGATCCATCAGGGATCTTTCATGATGATTTTTTTTATTATGACTAGGTTGCATTGAGGTAGTGAGGAGGGGTGTAGTGAGGAGAGTTATGGAGGCTCGAGTGAGGATTCAAATGTAGATGTGATAAAAGAAGTAGGCACCCACACAAGAGATATAAGATGGAGGAAGAAGAGATTAAGATGCAATGAAAGTGGATAGGGATGATAGCTAGGGTGGATATACTAATTAGGTAAATGCATAGAGGTAGGAATAGGTGGGGACCCAAGCATAGGTACCATAGAACCCATGGTTTAAGTAGTAGCATAGGCACCATAGGTACCAGCACTGGTATAGGGTCCATAGATTTAGATAGGTGATGATGGGGGTGTAGGTTTATCATGACCTCCTAGAATGGTAGAGGATGAGGCCTTAGTGGCCAAGATACAAATAGAGATCTAGGCATGGTAAATATATATTTTAGGTATTACCCAAATGAGGGATTAATTACATTCCTACCTATACAGTTTGGCAATTTAGGGAGATGGTTGATTGGTATAGGTATAGGGAGAGTGCAGCATTATAGGAACACATCACATAGACAGACAAAGATGTGACACAACTATAGTCACAAGTGGCTACATTATAGGCATAGGTGTAACAATGAGATACACTAATTACTTCCCTTCAATCATAGGTCATACAAAGAGATACATAGTTGGGCCATGCATAGACATAAATTGCAACTTTATAGAGATAAGTTGATGGATTCCCTATATATATTACATAGCTATAGTCTTGAATTCAATCCTTGACTGGGTAGTTGGTAGTGTCAGAGAGATAGAGACATAGTAGATGAGGGTTTGAGAGGACAAGGAATGATGGGGATGATGGACCAGATCATGTTGCTTACCTGGGAGGCCAAGTATTATCAGACACTTTATGAGGCTATAATGCCCGTGGGTCAGTATGCAGGATCATTTTGTGCCATCCAGTCATCTATGTGGTAGTCATTGAGAGGTGGTAGTGGAGTACTAAGGCCACCCCGAGTACCACAACAATGATTTTTGGACATTCTTTTATATATGTATAGTGGATTTATGTAGTATAGCTCATTTTTCCCCCATGGTCTCAGGTAAGTGTATTATATCTTTTGGCCTGGATCTGATGTGGACATTGTATCTTGAAGTCTTTGATGATGATATGATATGATATGATATATATATATATATATGATGATGATGATGTATGGTTACATATATGTGTGGATGCATTTTATTGCTTTATGGATATGTGATGCTTGGGTGTTGTTTACGTGATGATGTTATTTGATGATCTTGACATGTGATAGGTAACTAGTAGATGTTATGGGTTATCTACTTTATCATGGTGCATGGTAGACGTTAGTGATGTTCATGTTAGATGGACTTGAGTATGTTTATTAGTGATGGATATATCATTGTACTTATGATTTTATTTATGGATGATGCATATGGATATATGAGATTATGGGATGTGATGGATTATTCATGATTATATGTTTATCTGATGTTATGTTATTTATATTCTTATGAGTAAAGATAGATGAATCCTCTATTGAGTTTAGTTAATGCCTAAATTAAGAGTCCTCCTACACCATGGAGCTAGGGTGGGTAGGTGGATGGGTTAGGTGCTGGTGTAGGATAAGGGTGGATATGAAAGGGGTTGTTTTAGGATGGGATTGGCCCTTTTTTGGAAGAATATCAAGGCATGATTTCATTTAATCCTTTTCAATGTTTCATCTTTATGCGGCATTCCAAGGTCATGATAGGGCCTTGGAATTATAGCAAAGATTCATGGGGGAACTTTGTTTTAAGGGATGACCCTTTTGGAAATGAACTTCCAAGATTCATCCAAGCCATATTCATTCTCTGAAGAAACTATCAAGATGCCAAAAAAGGTACACATGTAGACTAATATAAATAAAACATCATATGTATGCAATACACACATGAAAACACATAATGAAATATGATATAATGATAACAATGATGATAATGATAATGATAATGAATGGAAATGGGATATGATGATGAAGATAGTGGTTGAGCTATCCTTGGGCATAGAAACATGGCCAAGTATTGCCTACATAGTCCAAAAAGACCTCAGGCCAATGTAGTTTTGATTAGATGATGATGATGATGATGATGATGATGATGAGTGATTAGAAAGTGATGATGATGAAAATAATGATATTAGTGATTATGATGATGGTGATGATGATGATTATGACATGATTAAGATTGGGTATGTACAAGGGGTTGAAGGATGTGAGAACTATTTACAGGGTATGTGACACCTGAGGGCTTATTTATGGTGAAAAATTTAACCAAATTACAATGATATAGGTAATGACAACCCTTCAATAATTGGTAATGTAGAAAGTGAAAGAAACCTTGGATAGATAACTTGTAAGTTATTATGACCCTCCATAATGACGATGAATAGTGGGAAGGGGTGGACCTACAACTTGATAGTAAGGAATGGAAAAGTGTGTTATGGACTTATTATCACTTGGATTTTCAACCTTTGAGGAGATGGAAAATCTCTCCTCATCCAAGTGGCACAATGGAATCACATTTAGGCTTGTGGGTAGCCTAAGGAATGAGGTGAATCTCTAGATAAGCTTAGCTCCCTTGATGTACCACTTTGGATCAAAACTACACTTAACTTTTGGGGGTGAAAAGGGAGAGAGATAAATAAAATAAAAATACTCTAAGTGATGCGATACACCAAATAGATTGATTACTTATAACCATATTCATGTTACACTCGAAATCAAAGGACAAACTGAATATACACTTCTCCAATCTTTATCTTCTCACAGCAATATTACATTGTGAGGTTATGGATGAATGTGCAAAGCTAGGATGACTAGATAAGAGGCCTGTGAGGGAAATAATTAATTGGATAAATCACTAAAAATTATACATTTCCTATAATACTTCACATTCCTTGCAAGAAGAAACTTTCTAAATGCAAATAGATGATAGAATGAAATAACATACGAAGGAATCCATAGTCTTCACTTATGAAAAATCAAACATTCCAAATGAACACACTAGTAATAGTCATAGAGGAATTAATCATATATATTATTAATTATCAAAAGGTATACATTTTATTAGGTCTTTTCCATCCTTAGGTAGAGAATCCAATATAATGCCAAAATGGCTAGTTCTTATAGAACTTGAGAGAGATAAGAGAAGAGATAAGTCCAAGGGTCACATGGACACTTTTAAAACTGATCCAAATAGTTACTTGTGTATTAGGAGAGGTTATGGGATGAATCATGTAATTATGATAATCACAAGCATCAATCCAAGTCATAAACCTCATGAAAAGTGGCAAGAAACTCCCCATTCTGGCTTAGAAAGCCTACCTTCATGATTGGTCCTATTTTAATGCCTTATAAATTATTATTATCATGTAAAATTATTTTAATGAAATTTAAATACATCATTCATGCCTCTATATGCATTGGTTGTAGTCCTTGTCATCTAGAATCATCCCAAAATGAGCTATCATAATTTGTTATCTAGACAACTCTCTTTTTATGCACCCTGCACACTTGGATTTCAAAAAGGCATATATTTATTGTGAAAATATATTTTATGGATTTTATGACATATTTAAAGACCCTAAATGTATCTATAAGTATTAGGGACACCTTAAAATGAGCTTACTTGAAGTCTTCCACCCTTCCCACTAGCTTGTTGAATAGGCCAGTTTTGACTGGCTGAGTTGAAGCACTTAGTTTGGAAACTTAGAATTTTATTAAAGGAATAACTCCAAATTTTATTTCATCTTTAGACTCTTCCTATAGCTTGCACAACACAAAAATTATTCAAAAATAGCTTGTTTCTCACCCCATCCATAAAAGTCTATATAGATAATTGGCATGTGAGGGATCTTGAGTGATTAATTTACAAGTTATAATATGTTTCATATCCAAAATATTCCATTATAATGCATATCCATCTTCATTTCCATAATTGGGTCTCTACAAGAGTTTAACAAGGGTTTTAGGCATGTTTACCCTCTTAAGCTTTGTTCATAAAAATATGACATCTAAATTGCATAAAAATAAAAATTTAATGTTCAATGACCTTAATAACTTCCCCAAACTCCCATTTCTCCCATACATATTCTCCAAGAATATATGAGCATTTGAAATTGCCTATTCAAGCTTATTTTCCTCTTTCCTGCAAATCTGAGTGAGTTTTGAGCCAAAAATGGATTTCCTTGGTTTTTATTGAAATTTAAAATCTTTAAAAAATCTTTATAGGCCCAAAAAATATGTTTAAATCTGTTGGAGTGTCCATCTCATGTTAGAATTTTGAAAGACTCTCAATTTGGACATAGGCCTAATGTTGTTCTTGTAGCCTATTTGTACTTCAAAGTCAAAATATGTCCTCTTTAATATTAACATACATTAAAATAGATTTAAAATATATAAAACCATCACATATATGTTATTCAACAAGGTGGAAGTCATATTTCATGCTAGGATGGGATTTGATCTTGTATTTGGAGCCTAGGCCTTAATTATGTTTGCTATGTTTGACTATATCCTATGGTGTTTGGACCTTATTATTGGAATTACTCCATATATTTAAGGTTTTACATGATAAATTATATTTTAATCATCTCTCCATAACTCCTTACAATATATCCCCAACATCTGTTTCATGCTTCTTTACCCTTCTTTAAAATGCAGGGTTTGCATGAGAGGAAGTACCCTCTGTTTGAGACAAAATGGAGGGCACTTACCCTATTCACTCAAAAAAATTTAAGGATAAGCTTAATTGAGTCATAAAAATTCTCTACAAAATTTTTAAACCCTTGGTTAGGTCTTTTACTCCTAAAACCTATGGAAAACCTAAGACAAATTGTATATAGGTAGATTGTTGCAATGTTTGTTGATGTGGATTGTGAACTGTATTCTTAAGGATCCTTGTCCATAATATATCCATAATGAGAGATATAAGGGATTAAAATGATTAAAATTAATTTATTCCAAACTTCACTTAATCCCCAAATCTATCATACACTCCTCATATACCTTGACTTAGTCAAGACTGAGTATCATTTCCTAACAGTGCTTTATCCTAGAATGTTGTACTTGTAGATATAGATGTCTCTTTTATATTGATACAAAGTTTATATATCATTTTATGGCCTATTATAATATTTTAATTCTTTTTTTTAATCATTTGGATTCATCTCTATGCATTTGGTAACCTTCATTCCTTACTTCTTAGCTCACTGTTTGCCTTTTGACTATTGTTTTCTACCTCTTGACTATTGTAGGTGATTTATACCTATTTTAACCCTAGTCATGATGTATGGGGACATTCCATGAAGTTTTAAATCCATGTATAATTTTAATATATATATATATATATATATATATATATATATATATATATATATATATATATATATATATATATTGGTTTACATTGAAAGGGCTAAAAACCAATTAAGACACGAAGATTGTAACTCTATCCTCATACTCAGCTATAGGTCAATGTTGGCTCAATGTACAGACTATTGTAGGTGTGAACCAGACCTTAAAACATAACCAGTCAAATCTTCATAATAATATTTTGGGTCACAAACACTCCTTTCACCTATTGTAAATATTTAAACATGATGGAAAGGCCATTGTGAAAATTGGATAGAAAAGGTTCCTTTTTTGCCTCAACCTGTAGATATCACTGTCTATTCATAGTGCTTTTGAGGGCATCTTTAGGCTCCTCAAAAACCATTCTTATCTCATTATTTTCCCTTCAAAATTTTAATATCTATTATATATACGAGGGGAAACATGGGGCATCTATCTGTATGCTTTGTAACACTCTATAATCATGTTGTAAGGTACCTACAAAACCTCCTAGACCTCTATTTTGGCCTTTTGGGGACAATTTACCAAAACATAGTCCTTTAGTTCTTCAAGTTGGTTTCACACTTCCTCTTTCCCTTTAGACACTTATATGAGATTTTCATGGCCTAAATACCTTACCAATACCCTAAGTGCATTTCCAATTTTTTCCATCTCTCCATGAAATTAATTTAGTAACCTACTCAACCACCTATAGGTAAATGTTTTGGTATACCAATAGTGAGTTAGATATGAATAATATTGAACCTTATATTAAAATGAAATTTAAATGCTTCCATTAAGCATGATAATTCAATTCTATCCATATCATTATATTATATCACACATCAAACTTCTCACACCTCATCATGACATTAGCAAGGCCCTATAGGTGTGCATTGGGCATGTCATACAAGCAAGGTATGGAATTGGGGTAAAACATGTTTAATGAAAAGCTTTAAAAAACCTCAAATTCATTTCCAAATCTCAATTGGATGACATACATAAATAAAAACTTTAAACCATATCCAATATATATTCCCCAACATAAAAATCATTAGCATATATGTGGAATAAAGTAGATAGGGCATTTCATGACTGAGGTAACATGGTGAAAACATGGGTGTTTGATCAAACTATGGGTTTGTGAGACCAAAAAATATAAGGAGGTGACCCTCATGGTATTGAAACATGAAATACACCATTTTCCATTCATATGAAGTCTTTGTATGTAATTCAAACCTCTACAAGTGGGGAATTGACTGAAACTGCACATGGTGGTAACTTCTTGCAAAGTGAGCTATTGGAATATAAAATCAACTTGAAAGATGAAATTAATCATGAAAACCATTATAGGAGGAATAAAATATACTTTGGAACCAATTAAATAATTGGATTGTATGGATTCCTCCAAAATGAAGGAAAACCTATAGGGTACATGAAATAGCTATCAAAAAAGTATAGTTAGCTTGAAAAGGATGGTTCATAAAGAATAGTTGACCAAAATTTTAAATATTGATATGAAAATTAAGGTATATAGGTATACTATCATCTCCCAAAATCATTTGTCCTAAAACCTCATGAGTTGTTTGTACTGAGAAAAAATCTGAAGGTCACTTCAGTGTGTCTAAAAACCAAGACACGAGCATAATAGTTTTGGCCTTAAAATGACACATTAAAATCACACCAAACATGTAATTTAGCATGGGGAAGATGAAAATGCACTTATTTGCCATTTCCCATGTGGCACACTTCCCAAAGAGGCCATACAAATGCCAAACTCACCTTTTCCTTCATGAAAACTACATTTTTCTAAATAACCTACCAACTTTCAGTTTATTTTAGTTACTTAATACTTAATAAGACACATTTCATATTAAATCACCCTTTGAAACATTCACATTTCCCAAGAAACCTATATAAAGCATTAAATGTACCTTTTTTACCCCTAAAATGACTCAAAAGGACATGTTGGCTAATGAAATTTATGACCAAGGGTAATATATCATTGAATAAAATTAAATGACCTATGAAACACCTCATAAAAAGATATTATTCCACACAAAACATCTATAAAACCAAGTTTTTACCTAGGGGTGCCCCAATTTGACCTAAAAGTCAATATTGGTCAACAAGATTTATTGAGGCTACAAGGAGACATGTCTATCAAGGAAGACTTGTGGAGGTATGATGGGGATGATGTGGATATTGATAGGAATTGGGGATATATATATACTTAAGGTATAGATGAATGGCTCAAGAGGATTCATCCAATAAAAGGCTTTTGACTAGCCTTGTCTTCTCCACTTTGTTGAGGTAGTGATATTATCCTGTTAATGATCTACTTGATAGATTCCCACTATTGAGACCAGGGTTAGGGTGAATTTACCATGATGCCAAAAAATGGTTTTCATCATGGTACTTACCCCAGGTGATAATAAGCTAGTTTTCACTAGTGGATGGATTTTTTTTTGGACTGACTGGGAGGATTGATGAATGGATGAAGTAGATGGTGAATGTCCTATAGATGGAGGATGTTAATATCAAGACTAGGTATAAAAATTCTTGAGATGCATGATTTTTATGGGATCATCCAATTATTCTCCCTCAAGTGAGGCCAAATTATATGCTTATGTTCTAAACTTGGCTATAATGACATAGGGGCCTAACCAATTGACTTCAAACTTCACCTTCTTATCTCACTCAACATTGGTGTTCTTTTGATTCTCTTAGAGGACCAAGTCACCCAATTTAAACTCCCAACCCTGGATCTTATTACAGTATTGATTCATTAGTTTATTATAATATGTGTGGAGTTGATTTAAGGCCTTTTATCATTTTTCATCTAGGAATTCTAATTCTTGTAGTCACTCTTGCCTGAGATGATGATCAGTGATGATCCCTCTCAATGAGAGTCAAATATAAGGGAGCTTTACTTCCATTGGTAATATGGCTTTGGTGTCAAAGACCAAAGCATATGGAGTAGCCCCTATAGTAATGTGGACACTAATTCGATAATACTATAATGCTATATATAGTTGAGTGTGTCAATTACATCCTGCTTGATTGATAGTCTTCTTCAAAATCTTGACAAAAAAATCATGTTAGTTACTTCTTCCCTCCGTTGCCTTGGGAATAATATGGGGAGGAGAAATGTTGCATGATATGATATTTCTTACATAAAGCCTCAACTTCTTGATTCTTGAATGATTTATCATTATCATAAATTATGTTAGCAGGGATACCAAAATAGTAAATGATCTTATTAAGGATGAATTTTGATATTTGGAGGTTTGTGGTATAAATTAGTAGCATTGATTTTACCTAATTGGTGAAGTAATCCATAGCTATGATTATAAAATTATTAACATCAGAGGAATTAGGATTAATCTTACCAATCAAATCAAGGCCCCATATGGAAAAAGGCCATGGACTCATGATGGGTTGTAACTGTTGTACTGGTGCATGGATAAGATTCCCATGTTTTTGGTAGGCAACAAATTTATGCATATACTGACAAGCATCTTATTCCATAGTTGTCCAGTAATATCCTATTCAGAGGAGCTTCTTGGCTAGGCCATTCCACTGATGTGCCCTTAATAGAAACCATTATGTTCCTCTTTGATTGCCTGAGCCACCTCTTCCAATGTTAGACACCTCAATATGGTACCATTCTAGTTGCATCGATAGAGGGTACTATCAAGAATGGTATATTGGGTGGCATAATGGATGAAGGATTTTAATTGATGGTATTTAAGGTTGGGGGGAAGGATATTTTCATGAAGGCACCAATAAATATCATGGTACTAGGGTAAAATAAGAACCTTGATTATGCATATTTGAAGTGGAGCCAATGACTGGTAGGCTAGGATGACTAGATGCTTGATTAAGAAATTGCCTTCTAAGACATCTTTGGGGAAATCAATAAGTGAGATAATAGTGGCCATAGAATCAATATACTTATTACTTCCTTGTGGAACTTGTTCAAAAGTGATGGAATGAAAATTAGTCTTTAATTGGTCCACTAATAGTTTGTAAGGAAGTAGCTTTTCATCCTTCATTTGGAATTCATTGCTGACCTATTTGATAATTAATTATGAGTCCCCAAATACTTTTAATTGCTTGATATTCCATTAGATAACTATTTGAAGTCTAGCTATTAATGATTCATATTCTAATATATTATTAATACATGGAAAGGCTAGGTAGAATGCTTTTGGAATGATGTCTCCTTGAGGGGTGACCAAAAGAATGTCTACCCCTGATCCATGAGTAGTAAATGAACTATCAAAGTATAACTTACAGCTCTCTGCTTGTGATGTATTTAGGATGGACTCATACAATAAATTAGATGCAATGGGCTTAGTCACCTCTAAAGGTGCCTCTATTAGTTAATCTACAATGACTTGTCCTTTTATAGATTTCTGATTTACATACTCAATGGCAAACTCACTAAGTAGCATTATCCATTTGGCTACTCAACCTATAAGTGTTGTTTTAGATAGTAAATACTTTAAGGGATCAACTTTTGTGATAAGCTGTACATGATTATTTAGCATGTAATTTCAGAGCTTCTATGATGCAAAAACTATAGCTAAACATGCTCTCTTAATCAGATTATAATTTAGCTCATATGATATCAATGTTTGACTGAGCTAATATATAGCTTGATCCTTTCCTTGGTCATTATGTTAGGATAAGAGTGCACCAATAACACATGGTGTAGCTAAAATGTAAATGAGTAAAGGCTTCTCAGAACTAGTAGAGATAAGATAGGTGGATTTTCTAAGTACTATTTTAGACTCTCAAAAGCTTATTGGCATTCATCATTCCAATATAAAGTAGCCCCTTTATTTATTAGGTGAGTAAAGGGGTGAGATTTATCAATGAGCTGAGAAATAAATCATTGGATGGCCTGGATCTTTCCTTGGAGATGATGGAGCTGCTTGAGATTACAAGGGGGCAATTTTGTTATTGCTTTAACTTTGTCCAGATCTACTTCGATGCCCCTTATTGAGACTATGAACCTTAATAATTTACCTGATGTTATGTTTAAAACACACTTTTTGGGATTCAACCTTACTTTATATTATTGCAATCTCTTTAAAATTTTACTGAGAACTACATGGTGCTTGGACCTTAAGTGGGACTTCCCTAAAATATCATTGACATAATATTCTATGATATCATTCATCATATCATGAAAAATAATAGTCATGGCCCATTAATATGTTGCCATTGCATTTTTTAGGATGAATGGCATGACTTGGTAGTAGAATGTACCCCATGGAGTAATAAATGTTGTTTATGTTGATCCTTAAGGGCTATTTTGATTTGATTGTACCCTGAGAAGCCATCTATGAGGGATAGCATTTTGAAGCCAACTATTGAATCAATAATCATGTCGATATTGGGAAGAGATGAATCATATTTTGGACATGTCTTATTCATGTCCTAGAAGTTAGTTCAAATCTTGATTCTGGCTTGGGGTTTCATGACAAGAAGAATATTAGAGATCCAATCTGAATAATCGATGGGGTGGATGAATCATGCTTCTAGGAATTTTTGTAGTTCCTATTTGACTAGTAACACCACCTCATGATGAATCTTACATAATTTTTGTTTAATTAGTTTATAATTTGGAATGACAATAAGGTGGTGTACTACTAATCAAGGGTCCAATCCTAGCATATTAGCGTAGTTCCATGCAAATACATCAATAAACTCTTTTAGTAGTTTGATGAAGATTTTGCATTCTGATGTGGTAAGAGATGCCCCCAATTTCACTATTTTGGGATTTTCTTCAATTCCAATGTTTACTTATATCATTTCCTTAATGAGCAAGGGTGATTGATCTTATAAATAATGGGATAGTTTTATCTTGGGTACATCGGAAGTGAAACCATCTAGCATTTCAATGTCAATATCAAAGTAGTCTTCTAACATAAGGGGACTAAATGGAAGTTCATCTAGTTCTTTGGATGGTTCTTCTTCTTATTCAAAGTATTATTATTTTATTTGGATTTAGGATGTTTGTTTCTCTCTGAAATATGTTGATTGACACAAATTAATGGAAAATCCCTTTTTGTGGTCTCTAGATGGCATGAAATCTCTTGCCCCCATATATTTGAGAATGACCTCATCATTCTAGAATGTGTCAAAGGTAGGCTACTAATTTTAATACCAATAAATGAGGGATGTGTAATAAAGGGAGACATTGATGGTGGATATAGTAATGTCAAGGAAAAGGTTTTTGGTAGCAAGCTCTTTGAAGAGACTATAGACAGAGCCTATTTTGATGTTTTCCTTGGGGAGAGATGACTCATTGGTCAAAAGAGAATTCATAATGATATTAGTCAAATAATCATCATATGGTTTATACCCTAACCCAAAATTTGATGAACTCTCTTTAACTTTGACAGGTTCTAATCGGCCTTGTTCCTATCTTCCCAATCCTCTTCCTTTGTAGTTCATATTTTCCATCATTCATTGAACTTTGGGATAGTTTTGCTTGGGTGAGATAAAGACCTTGTCATTTAGTATGAGTAAAGAATCATCCCCATCTTCAATTTACTCATTGAAAAAAAACCTTGCACTTTCAAAAGTTGTTGGCCCAAATTGATATTTGATGGGATTAATCTTCTTCATACCTGGGGACCCATAGCTGCATAGGGACAAGGGGAGATCATTGATGCAAAAGGTTTTATATTCATATTCTCCATAGCTAGTGGATGTGATGTTTATCTTGGTAAGATTAGGTGTTGGATTAGATATAGACTCTAATTGGTCAAGAGAGATATATATGGTACTCGTCAGACTAAGGATAAAAATTTAGAGCCAATTTATGGTGACAGGGATATGGACTAATCCATTTGACAATTATGATGGTCAATGACTCTAGGAATGGTGACCTCTATTCTTGAATGAGGGAAATTCAAGCATTGATGGAGGGTGGATGGTATGGCTTGCATCTCATGAATCCATGGCCTCTTGAGCAACATGTTATATGGTAAGTCTATAATCATAACATATACCAAAGTCTAATGAATTACAGGTCCCAAAGTGATAAGAAGATAGATATCCCTGAATAATGGTCTTTCATTATCATCATATGTTTTTATCATTATCAAGGTGGGCCCAAAAAATGTTTTATAATATCTTAGTTTCTTTAGGAACTCTAGACTGCACAAATTAAGCATAGATCTTTTGTCTATTAGGATGTGGGAGACATGATGGTGGTGATGGTAACTTCAATATAAAATGGATAGTTGTGATGTGGGCCAACTGGAGGTAGATATCAGGCACTAAAAGTAATTTATTGAGAGGGGGATAGATGCACCACTAGTGCCTAGAATTGATTTATATCTAGGTCACTAGGTACTTTTAAATCATTGAATACTTGATTTAATATTTCCTTATATAAGGCAAATGTCTTAAGGAGCTCCATTAGGGAAATTTGAGCAGGGGTCTTTTCTAATTGTTAAATCATATCATAGGTTTTATTAGACCCACTTGAGGTTTTCTTATACGTATTCCCCCTAGGTGTAGAAAATGAGGTAGAAGGATCTTAAGGGGGTGTCATGGGAATCACAATCTTATTGTATCATGTAGTGATAACACAATCAGTTATATCCCTATTTATTTTTAGGATGGGAGATGGAGGTGGAGTGGGTTCTTGGATTTTGTGGATTTTTATGGTATTAATGTAATGATAGGAAACATTATGATAATTAGTGAAATTGGAAGATGATACCTAGCCCTAGTCCCATTAGGGTCTCTAGTTCATTTGCCCATACTTTGGGAGATGATATTTATAAATTCCAAGGTGTTGATTTACTGATTGGTTTGATGGTACTTCTCTTTCAATCTTGATATCACCTCTTTCTATTAAGCTTTAGATATAGTTATTTAATTGCAGACATTGCTTAGTATCATGTCCTTTTACCTGATGATATTTGCAAAACTCATCTTCATGGTACCAATCATGTTTAGGTTGATGATTTTCCACCGATCTGATTTCAGGTAGAGTAATCATGTTTTTAGCAACCAATTGTTCCAAGACTGTCTCTAGTGGAATTCCCAAGTTTATAAGGGGTCTTTTGCCTATGTGAGGCTTAGTCTTGCCTCATGGAAATTTGATGGTAGAGACACTAGGCCATTGTGTGGGGTCCTTCTTTTGGATCATCTGTACAGGGTGTGTCTTGGAATCAGTCATTCCATCACCCATAACATTTTTATTTTTATTAAAGACCTTGGGTTTTCTTGAAAATCAATTCTCTATATTTGAAGTATGCTTATTATAGGAAAATAATTTAATGGTTCCTTTTTTAATAAGGGTCTTTTTGATCTGCATCCCCTTTTCTATAATCTAATCAAAAATATTAGCACATTGTAGTTTCAATTGGTATTATAGTTATAGGTTGAGGTTGTCCACAAAGATTTTGGCTAATTATTTTTTGGGTATACTGCACCTCAATCAGCTTGCCAAACTATGCCATCTTTGCAAAAAATAGACAAGACTTTCCCCACTCCATTGTTTCATGTTATAAAAGTCAACAATAAAAATTTCATGTTCCATATTAAAAGATAAATGTTTGAAAAATTGCTTGTTTAATTCACCAAAGCTTGAGATTGACCCTTTGGGAAAATGCATAAACCATTTCAATGTCATCCTTATTATATTCTTGGGGAATAGCCTTAATAGATAAGCATCTTCATAGGCTACTTCATGGCAAGCTATATAGAACTTTTGTACATGATCTCTTGGGTCTCCCTTTCCCTGATATTTCTCAAATTTAGGCACCTCAAAATGTGAGGGAAAGGGGACTTTTAAAATGTTGATGTCCAATAGAGATGAACAAAAATCCTCGTATCTATATTTGAGGGCTTGGGATCGTGGATCCATCTATTTGAGGGTTTCTTTCAGCATCTTCCACTCTTGGGTAAAGGTGGGATCCCTAAGAGGATTGGTAGTCTGATTCTAACTATCTTACAGGATATGAGAGTGGTGGGTATTATTAGTGATGTTGTTGATATGGCTAAGGTTGTTTGTGTTTTTGGCATTATAGAGGTTATTGTCATTATTGGTGGTATTAGTATTATTGGGATTATTTTATCTTGGTGATGGTGGGTGTTGATTGCAAAGTAGGAGGTTAATCTATTATGTGAGTTGATTTAGGTAGTATTCTATGGAAGCCTATCTCTTATTAGCCTTAATATGGTTGTTAATAAGGGGTGGTTGGCATTCCTCTTCATCCAGATCCATGTTCCACTTCTATTTCTTCTCACAGATTATGATGAGGGTGTTGGTAAGGTGAGTCTAGTCTTGATGGGTGGATTATATTATTTAAGAGGGTGTGGTCAAAGGTAGATGGTAAGGTGCTCCCTATTTCTATTGCTCTTGCTAGAACTTGATCATGGTTTTTGTACAAATATCATTCTATGAGATTTTAGGCATCATCATTGTGGAGGGGGTTATACCTCTCATTATCTACCCTAGGTGTATGCATGTCATTATGATTCTCATCATATTCTTGATTAGGGTCTATCATTTATCCCATAGTATTGTTATCTTGACTAGGGCCTTGTTCAAAGTGAAGTTGAGCTTAGGTGTGGATAACCATGGTGAAAGATTTGAGAGGATAAGATGTGATAGATGAGATGAAGTGATGCTAAAAGTTAGACTACTAGTGGTCAAAGATGAGAGTGTAGATAAATTGAGGTGACTAAAAAATTCCAAAAGATAAAGTTTTTTAAGAAACCAATCTAGCAAGGATGATAAATGGTGATGGGATCAAATAACCTTGTCAACTAGTAGATAGACAAGTTTATGGGTGTTAGGGGACAAAGATACATGATAGAGATGAGGATAAAAATGGGTGATAGATTTATATCTTATAAGGATATGTATAATGATAATTTTAAGTCAAGGTAAGACAAGTATTAATGATTTGAGAAGGATGGGTGACCACTAAAAGTTTAGATTTTAGATAAAAACTAGTATTTAGAAAGATGGGAGGAGTGGATGATAAGGATGTGTTATGTATGAAATGTGATGTGAGGATTTGGATAGAAGCAACCACTCAATATAAATGAATGGGAGAGGTGGATTTGTATAAACTTAGTTTTCAAATGGGAAAGGACAAAGATAAAATGGATGACGAGTGACTATGTATGGTTTCATAAAAAGGATGGATATGCTCAAGTGATAAGAAAGGAATGCTCAATATGGGATGTAGAATTATTAGGATAGATGTGGAATGTTTAAAAACTCAAAATCAAAATGGTATGTAACAACATACACACAATCTATTTTTTTTAATGTAAATAGATTTTATTAGGGTACTTAGGATGAGATGATATGTCAAATGGGTAAGAAGAATGGAGTGACAAAAGATATTGAGGGTAATATGATTATAGATATGTATAGTGAGTTATATGGATAGAATAATTAAATGAGAGGGGAAGATATTGGAGGATATAAAAGATGGAATAAATGGATTATATAGATGATATGATGATAAATGGACAAGTGGGTGAACTAATAGGTAATAATGTGTAAAAGAC